>ML662441.1:5678682-5995742 GCA_007570785.1 Antilocapra americana
ACCATAATATCTAAGACACTTCTGCAGTTAACTGTGTGATCCCCAAAGCATTTTTAAGCACACAATTAAAGGATGCCAAAATTTCTACAGAAAATAGGGGTTGGTGGCCCTAAATAGGGCAGGCTTGTCACAAAGGGATTTGGCTGTTCGTAAAAGAAAACAAACAAACAAACATGTAAAAAGAAAAGGTAAGGAGAGCAAAATGGAAGATGACTCTACCCATGGGAAAACGCACTGAAATCTGAGAGATGCCCTGTGGCTCTGAGTTTCTAGTTATTCATAAGATGTGTGTGTGTGTGTAAAAATTCCTCTTGGTAGTTCCAGGCGGCAAGTACCATTATCATTACCATTTTAGAAGAGGAAGTTGAGATGCTGAGACTCCCTCTGGTTAGGACCAGTCTACAGCACAGCCTCTCCAGTGCTGGGCAGCAGTCTAGCTCCACCAACCCCCTCCCCCAGTAAAACCCATCAGCATCTGTGAGCCTCCTAGGGCACTCCGCTCCTTTTAAAATCCGTCCACAGAAGCAGATCTGCGGTGGAGGCTGATTTCTTGCAAACAAAATATTTTGAGTTATCTGCCATTAACATTTAGACTTGAACAATAGCATTTTGCGGCAATGCTCCAACCAAAAGGATTTTAGAGTTCCTGCTTAGGAAATAGACTCAGGGAGGAAGACAGAGCTTGGATTTTACCTAAGACACTACCCTTTAAGTGAAAATTCCAACTTTTTAGAATAATAATAATAGCTGTGTGCATTTCAAATTCCTTTACAAACTCTTAAACTCTTCATACAGTTCTATGAAGGTCAAATATTTCTATTGTACAGGTAAAGAAGCCAACTCAGTGATACTAAGGAGATGGGGTTAGCCGGTGCAAAGCAGACTTGAACTCAGGCATTGTGACTCTATAAAGACTGAGCTCTTCTCACATCTGCCTTCTTAGGTGTGGAAGAAAAGCCAAGATACACCCAGCTGGAGATCACACACCAAGTTGTTGTGCTAATGACACAGTGTCAGAAGCCTAGAGGGCTAGCTTCTGCCCAGTAACTCCAGCAGAAAATGTTTCAGAATACCCCGAAGTACCCCTTTTATTTCAGTCTCCTACCTATTTGAAGTGTATGTTGACACACAGATATTCTGCTATAAAAATCTGGTGGAAACTCTCCCCATTCTTTGAGCCTACAGAGGCTATATTTTGATTAGAGCTTCTTGCTGAAGGCCAGGCCTAAATCAGAGCCCAGTTCCCACAAGACAATTTCATTCTTTTCCAAGATTCACTCTTTCTCTCTTAATCCCTGCTGAGCATCTTGTGTCACAGACAGGACAGCTGTGGTCAGGGCTCCCTGGAGGAGATGAGAGGATGGGCGTATAAACCCCACGCCCTCTGTGGGGGACACTCTATGGCCCTATCTCAAAGTGCCTCCTGGACCCCAAGCCTCAGCATCACCTGGGAACTTCTTAGGCATGCAAACACTCCCATCCCAGACCTACTGAATCAGAAACAGCAATCTGCTTTAACGGACTCTCCTGGTGACTCTGCTGTAGGCTAAAGTTTGAGAATGTAACTCTTAAGTTGGTTGCTAGAGAGCATCAACCTCAGATTTAACAGATACTATTTTAATTATAACGATAGTGGTGTGCTGCAAAATTTGCACGAAAATGATTCCTTACCACATGCCCACATATCCACTGGCTTTCCATAAGGATCTTTACGTAAAACTTCTGGAGAAAGATATCCAGGTGTACCAGCAAAACCTAGGGAAAACAGATGTTGATGAATGAAAACCAACTTGACAAAATCAATATGAAATGGCAAAGGAAGGAAGAAACTTCTTTGGGCTCCTGTATCTGTTGATCTGTTTGTCAAGATAAAACAAGGCTCTTAGGGAAATAAAATAACATGGACGAGTTTCTCTCTATAGCAGTCTTAACATCAATCTGTCCTGTGTTGTAGCTAATTAGAAGAAACACATCTTTTTTCTCCCCCCAGATAGAAAAACCTTTCTATGGTGCTGCACAGTCAGTGTATATACTTCAGGCTACTTGGTCAGCAGTTCTGATTCCTGCTCATGTGGAAGTTAAAACTAAACCTGAGAAAGGGTCAGAACATGCTACCCTACATCTGGGAAGAAATTAGGAGAAAACTGCAAAAGATGATACTTATCATGATGCCTACACAATAACAGCTATTGCTGTTATTAAGTTGCTAAGTCATGTCTGACTCTTTGCGACCCCACAGACTGTAGCCTGCCAGGCTCCTCTGTCCATGGGATTTCCCAAGCAAGAATACTGGTGTGCTTTGCCATTTCCTTCTCTAAGGGATCTTCCTAATCCAGGGATAAAACCTGTGTCTCTTGCATTGCAGGTGGATTCTTACTGCTGAGCCACCAGGGAAGCATAATTTTGAGAGGTATTTACCTATGAAGTGGGGCTTGCCTGGTGGTTCAGATGGTAAAGAATCTGCCTCAATGCAGGAGACCTGTTTCCGATCCCTGGATCAGGAAGAGCCCCTGGAGAAGGGAATGGCTACTCACTCTAGTATTCTTGCTGGAAAATCCCATGGACAGAGGAGCCTTGTGGGCTACAGCCCACTGGGTTGCAAAGAGTCAATATGACTGAGTGACTAACACTTATCTACAAAGTAGAAGGACCCAAAACATAGATCCTGGGGATAAATTTAGAGCAAATCTTCAGTAAATATTTTTGATAGTGAGGTAGTCTATGCAAGGGGGATGGGGCTGAGAGTAACTGAAGAACTCACTAGGAGAAGAAATGAGTTCATAATATATCAAAGAGCTCACTTGGTACTAATAAGTAATTACTGTACTTATCTGGCAACTGAAGAGAAGACTCAGGAATATTTAGATGAGTCACTACTAAACAAGTATCAGCTAGATTTTTAAGAGATGAGGTATGTGAAACTAGATGGCTAAAGAAAGCTTCCTATTAGATAAATCAGTACTCCCAAGAAGGTATATTTAAATGATAATTAATAGCTAGCATTTAGAGTAAAATACTTATTTATGAAAATAATGGTTTTCAAATAAAAAATATTTACTTTAAAAATTACCCAAAATAGCTATTGCTATTTGGAAATTTTCTTTAAATGCATACAGAAATTGGAAAGTGTTCTTTAAAAGGATATGTAATCAGGAATTCCTCTGATTACAAATCAGTTGTGAAGCACATTATATATTTACTGGGATGCAAAGCATCCAAGAAAGGAGCTTTTCCCCACCTCCAAAGCAAATCTTTACTTCGAAACAAGCATGTTTTATATATATATATAAAACATGGTTACGACAAAATTATATTTTGAGGCAAAGGATTTTGGATTTCACTTTCCCCCCATTTTCATTACCCGTCCTCTCCTCTGTTTGCTTTAGAGGAGGATGAGGAGGACAGTGAGAAGGAACTTCAAGAAAAGACCTGTATGCTGTAGTTTAAGCTTTACATGGGCCACAATAGAGCCACGTCTACCTCAAACTTTATTTGATAGAAATGTTTGTTCAGTAGTTGTGAGCTGGAAAGAATTATTGAGCAACAGGGTGGTTCCCCTGCCTGAAGTCCAAGGATCACCTGAAGGAGCGATGTCAAAGTTTGCTATTCTAAGGCAGAGACAGGCACACAATTTTCAAGAGCTTCCCAGGGCTTCTCACTGCCATATCTGCCCTCTCATTCCAACCATTTCTTTCCAACTCCTCCAAATGTTGAGACACAAAGGGAATCCAGTGGGAAAAAGATTCCAAAGACCAGGTTAAAGACTGAGGTCCCAGCTGGCATTTAAGATACTTTATCATCTGGTCCTACCCACCACTTCCCCTTCATTCACTCAACACAATATCTTTCTACTTCTGAGCACTTAACCTAAAAAAATCTCTTTAAGATTTCTTGAAAATAAACTTCTCATTTTCACCTTTAGCAATGCTTTTTTCTGTTTCTTGAACCCTCCATTATTTTTGTGTTATGTGTGGGAGGGAGTACGTTTTCCCTAACATAGGGTGACTCTAAATTACTTCCATTTCCTACAGTTCTCAGTGGTCTCTTCTTTCTCTGAATTTTGACTACCCTTTTATATGCAATCTGTAACCTCCTATCTAGAACTGGTAAACTTTAATGTATGTCTTGAATAACTTGGTAGAATACGTGCCTGGAGTAGGAAATGTTAACACTTCATGGAGGTGGAAAAGATAAAGAAGTAACCACTATGCAAGAAATGAAGTGATAATCCTAAATGTAAATTATTACAAACCTCTTCTGGAGACTAGAATGCTAAGAGGCACTTGCTCCTATTGAGCACAACTATCATTTGAGCAGTCGGGGGTCCTTACCCCCAAGAATAGTGAAGCCTACATCTAAGTGCACAAATGTTAAAACAGTGCACTTTACAAACAATCTAGTTTATTATGATATATACTATCAATGGGAATTTAATGAGAGCTTGCCTTCTTTAGAGACAGTGTATATTTCTCATTCTGAAAAACCAATAGGACTACCAGAACAGATCAAAGAGAAAACAGAATCACTTACATACAGAATCCACTGCAACATACTGCTGTTAAAAAACTCTTAATATTTAAACAAGAGATATAATAACATAATAGCAACTGAGCAAAATAATTCTTCCACAAGAAATAGATCATGGCAGTTATCCTTTTTTCCTAGTAGCGAAAGAAAGAAAGAAATGGATTGCAAACAGCATTTCCAATCCCATAGGAGAAACAGATTATTCTCTTTAGTCATAGAGAATTAAAACTCTTCTAGTTTACCTTACACGTGTGTTACAGGGTGCTACATCTTCAAGCCTTTTTGGCAATATACAAAAAAGACAGAAGAAGTAACATGGGAAAAAACAAATACTTGAATTTGAAAATAAGGAAAAAAAAAAACAAACACAACAGAGAGCTTCTAGAGTGACTTGAATAGTTTAATTTTTCTTATTTGGAGTAGACCTTGAATTTATTAAAATAAAACTATGTAAAAGCTTCAAACTCTGGCACTAAACATAATGAAGAAAGAGTTCTGCTTTTTCCTTATTAAAATAAAAAGGTTCCCACTTAAAACCTTTACATCTTTTAAAATGTAAAATTAATCAGTCAAATACATGAGACTATGACAGAAAACACTGAATAAATGTTAAATCATTCATACTAAAACATGTCTTTCCTCCTAAAACCTAAAATATATCAGGCAATACCCCCAAAACAAATGCAGTAGATCACATGCCCTTCACTTAGTTATCCATGATGATTCACTGAAATTTGAGTTGAATGTGCTCAGTTGCTCAGTCATGGCTGACTCTTCGCAACCCATTTAAAAAAAACAAAAAACTTTAAAAGAAAACTAAAGAAAGTATTCTCCTAAGCTTAGAAACTATGTTTTTTTATACTTTTAAAATGATGAATTTTCTTAGAACTTAAAGTGCATCTTTTAAAAGTCATTACCCTAATAGGTATCTTAGCAGGAACTTAGCTGATTATCACCATACCAAAGAAAAAATGGGAAGTTTACTCCCCATCTGTCACTGTTTCTCTGAGACCAGCTTGCCTTGAGAAATGAATTATCACGATTTGAAAATTTGTGTACTTTTATATGGATGCTATTGCTTTCACTAGCCTGATATTTAGTCATTCACTCAATAACTTTTACTGTGTAGGCTGGTTCTGTGACATGTTTCATTCCAAGACAGTTTTGAAAACTTACTGAACAGCTTTGAAAACCCAGGCATATTCCAACGGTCTACTTTACTCATCTCATAACAGCCTCATGAAGGAGTGTTTATTATTTCCATCTGCAAAAAGGACACTGACTTCACAGAGTTAAAGCGACTTGCGTAATATTATGCATTTGTTAAGAATCAAAGCCAGGATGTCAGCTGCAGTATTTTAATTCAAAAAGCAGAAACTTGTACTACATACAGTCCCTCAAACAGCTTGTGATCTAGCAGAAGAGATGAAATCTCACCCAAACAAGTGAGATTTCAGGAGCTCAACTTCAATACGTTTATAAGTATCATCCAAGTTGTCAATGTTAAATTTGATCCTTGGCTCTGAAATTTGATCCTTTCTGGCTTATTCCCAATACCCAATTACCATCTTATACATAGTTCTGGCAATCACATCCCTGAGCCTAAGCCCTTTTTTGGTATCTTGTGAAGTGGGGTCCTGCTTTGTTCTATGTTGGGACCTAACTTGTAGGGTTCTGATTTCCTCTAAACAGGTTCCCTTAGAATCCAGGGCTCCTGTCCTCTCTGCTTGTCACCTGGGACTTGCTTGCTCCTGTGTACTCCTTAGCTCAAGCTGTCTTCACGCACAGTTTGAACTACTGCCTGATCTTCACTGGTTCCTTGCCTGCAGCCTATCCTTAAAGCCATCCTCCACCTTGCTACCAAATCATTACTTAACATAAACCCAGTTATGTCCTCCTCTACTCAAAATTTTTCACCAGATTCCTGAAACTTCTAAGATAAATGCTAAATCCTTCACAAGAACATAAAATCCTTTCCTACTTCATTAGCTCTCCATCTCAGTATACCTTCTACTTTACCTGTAATCAACTTCTTGCTATTGCTGAAACAGAAAAAATTGTTTCATGCCTCTGAAATTTTGAATGTGCTGATCCCTCTGTCTGGAATGCCTTGACCTCCTCGCATGCCAGTGAACAAAACTCCCATTCAGCCACCAGAAAGGGGGAAGCCTCGTCCCAGTCACTGAAATTTCCACAATTCTTCTCTTGTTCTCCAGAGCACCTTACTCCTGCTTCTATTAAAGGTGCTCCCACGTTGCCTGCTAAACATTTACTGATATGCAAGAATGAGTATTTTGAAGGGAAGGACCTCCTAATTCATTTCTGTATCTCCAGTGATTTGCTCTGCCCATCTCTGTGATAGCCCCATGACTTCCTATTGGACCCCAACTCCTGTAACTGTATGTTCTTTATCAGGGTCCGTTATACTCTTTCCTAGGATAAAATGATGTCTCTGAATCTCATATTTACAGCACTAATTCTAGGTCCTACCTCTTTTCAGTTTGCAATCAACAGGAATAGCTTTGTCCAGTTATATGACAAAATATGACACAACAAATGACAAATTTTGACGTATTAAGTTCACCTGGTAAGTAAGGACAATCTTAATGTAAAAGGCAGGATTAAAGAGAGGTATCAGAGACAAGGATAATGGTCAGGCACTACTGAAATAGGACAGGCAGCAAAAAATGAGGTCCTAAATTAGGCTGCCTTCAGAGGAGATGGATCAGGCCGCCCCACCAGCCGCTCCCATTAAGTGGTTGGGGCAGATGAGAGAGATACGGTGAATCCTGGGAGATGTGTGTACTTTTCAGTACATGTGTATGTTTAGGGATACAGAAAACTACTTGTATAGAAAACAAAAGAAGTAAGCATTTCTTGAGCTCTTTCTATTTGCTGTTACTGTTTAGAGGACAAGCAATTCAAACTGAAGGGCATTTTGCCACTGGCCACAACATGGATGGACAGAGATTGTCATACTAAGTAAGTCAGACAAAGACAAATATCATATAACTTCTATGTGCAGTCTAAAAGGTACAAATGAACTTTGTACAAAAGAGAAGTAGAGTCACAGATGTAGAAAACAAACATAAATTTGTTTGGGGCAAAGTAGTGTGACATATAGACTCTATTGTGGCGCTAGTGATAAAGATCTGCCTGCAAATGCAGGAGACATAAGAGACAAGGCTTTGATCTTGGGTCAGAAAGATTCCCTGGAGGCTTGCATGGAAACTCACTCCAGTACTCTTGCCTGGAGAATCCCATGGACAGAGAAGCCTGGCGGGCTACAGTCCACAGGGTCACAGAGAGTCAGACCCGACTGAGGTGACTCAGCGGGCACGCACAGACACACTGAAATTCATAAAACAGATAACTAACAAGGATCTACGGTAGAGCACAAGGACCACGACTCAACATTCTGTAGTGGCCCATAGGGGAAAGTATCTACAAAAAGTGCATACACACATATGCATAGTTGGTTCACTCTGCTGTACGTCTGAAACGAACACAACATTTCAAATTAACTATGAAAGTCAAAGTGAAGATGCTCAGTCGGGTCTGACTCTTGGCAACCCCATGGACTGTAGCCTACAAGGCTTCTCCGTCAATGTGATTTTCCAGGCAAGAATATAGGAGTGGGTTGTGATTTCCTGCTCCAGGGGATCTTCCTGACCCAGGGACTGAACCAGGGTCTCCTGCATTGCAGGCAGATGCTTTACCCTCTGAGCCACATCAACTATGTTTAAATTCTAATCTCAGTATACTGGAAGTGAGAAAAGAAGTAATGCTGAAGCTTGTGGAGAGGTTATATTTTAGGACACCACTGAAAATGGATTAATACTCGGAAATGGCAGAATGAGAAGCATAAGAAATTCAGTGGGTAAAATAATTTATTTATCAAAGCAATTGATAAGTTTGAAATACTATAATCCAGAAATATTTAATACTATAATTTAATATAGATACATAACACCGTATATTGGAGTACAGAATGAAGGAGGGCAAAGGCTAATACAGCTTTGCCAAAAGAATGCACCGGTCATAGCAAACACCCTTGTCCAACAACACAAGAGAAGACTCTATACATGGACATCACCAGATGGTCAACACCGAAATCCGATTGATTATATTCTTTGCAGCCAAAGTTGGAGACGCTCTATACGGTCAGCAAAAACAAGACCAGGAGCTGATTGTGGCTCAGATCATGAACTCCTTATTGTCAAATTCAGACTTAAATTGAAGAAAGTAAGGAAAACCACTAGACCATTCAGGTATGACCTAAATCAAATCCCTTATGACTATACAGTGGAAGATGGAAATAGATTTAAGGGACTACATCTGATAGATGAGTGCCTGATGAACTATGGACAGAGGTTCATGACATTGTACAGGAGACAGGGATTAAGACCATCCCAATGGAAAAGAAATGCAAAAAAGCAAAATGGCTGAATGAGGAGGCCTTACAAATAGCTGTGAAATGAAGTGAAAAACAAAGGAGAAAAGAAAAGATATTTCCATCTAAATGCAGAATTCCAAAGAATAGCAAGGAGAGATAAGAAAGCCTTCCTCAGCAATCAATGCAAAGAAATAGAGGAAAACAATAGAATGAGAAAGACTAGAGATCTCATCAAGAAAATCAGAGATACCAAGGGAACATTTCATGCAAAGATGGGCTCGATAAAGGACAGAAATGGTATGGACGTAACAGAAGCAGAAGATATTAAGAAGAGGTAGCAAGAATACACAGGAAAACTATACAAAAAAGATCTTCACGACTCAGATAATCACGATGGTATGATCACTTACCTAGAGCCAGACATCCTGGAATGTGAAGTCAAGTGGGCCTTAGGAAGCATCACTATGAACAAAGCTAGTGGAGGTGATGGAATTCCAGTTTAGCTATTTCAAATCCTGAAAGATGATACTGTGAAAGTGCTGCACTCAATATGTCAGCAAATTTGGAAAACTCAGCAATGGCCACAGGACTGGAAAAGGCCAGTATTCATTCCAATCCCCAAAAAACGTAATCTCAAAGAATGCTTGAACTACTGCACAATTTCACTCATCTCACAAGCTAGTAAAGTAATGCTCAAAATTGTCCAAGCCAGGCTTCAGCAACACGTGAACTGTGAATTTCCAGATGTTCAAGCTGGATTTAGAAAAGGCAGAGGAACCAGAGATCAAATTGCCAACATCCACTGGATCATCAAAAAAGCAAGAGCGTTCCAGAAAAACATCTATTTCTGCTTTACTGACTACCAAAGCCTTTGACTGTGTGGATCACAACAAACTGTGGAAAATTCTGAAAGAGATGGGAATACCAGACCATCTGACCTGTTTCTTGAGAAACCTGTATGCAGGTCAGGAAGCAACAGTTAGAACTGGACATGGACAACAGACTGGTTCCAAATAGCAAAAGGAATAAGTCAAGGCTGTATATTGTCACCCTGCTTATTTAACTTATATGCAGAGTACATCATGAGAAACCCTGGGCAGGAAGAAGCACAAGCTGGAATCAAGATTGCCAGTAGAAATATCAATAACCTCAGATACACAGATGACACCACCCTTATGGCAGAAAGTGAAGAGGAACTAAAAAGCCTCTTGATGAAAGTGAAAGAGGAGAGTGAAAAAGTTGGCTTACAGCTCAAAGTTCAGAAAACTAATATGGCATTGGTCCCATCACTTCATGGGAAATAGATGGGCAAACAGTGGAAAGTGTTAGACTTTACTTTTTTGGGCTCCAAAATCACTGCAGATGGTGACTGCAGCCATTAAATTAAAAGATGCTTACTCCCTGGAAGCAAAGTTATGGCCAACCTGGATAACATATTAAAAAGCAGAGACATTACTTTGCCAGCAAAGGTCCGTATAGTCAAAGCTATGGTTTTTCCAGTAGACCTGGACATGGAACAACAGACTGGTTCCAAATAGGAAGAGGAGTACGTCAAGGCTGTATATTGTCACCCTGCTTATTTAACTTATATGTAGAGTACATCAGGAGAAACACTGGGCTGGAAGAAGCACAAGCTGGAATCAAGATTGCCGCGAGAAATATCAATAACCTCAGATATGCAGATGACACCACCCTTATGGCAGAAAGTGAAGAACAACTAAAGAGCCTCTTGATGAAAGTGAAAGAAGAGAGTGAAAAGGCTGGCTTAAAGCTCAACATTCAGAAAACTAAGATCATGGCATCCAGTCCCATCACTTCATAGCAGATAGACGGGGAAATCATGGAAACGGTGGCTGACTTTTGTTTTTCTGGGCTCCAAAATCACTGCAGATGGTGACTGCAGTCATGAAATTAAAACACACTTACTCCTTGGAAGAAAAGTTATGACCAACCTAGACAGCATATTAAAAAGCAGAGACATAACCTTGCCAACAAAGGTCCGTTTAGTCAAGGCTATGGTTTTTCCAGTAGTCATGTATGGATGTGAGAGTTGGACTGTGAAGAAAGCTGAGCACCGAAGAATTGATGCTTTTGAACTGTGGTGTTGGAGAAGACTCTTGAGAGTCCCTTGGACTGAAAGAAGATCCAACCAGTCCATCCTAAAGGAGATCAGTCCTGGGTGTTCATTGGAAGGACTGATGTTGAAGCTGAAACTCCAATACTTTGACTACCTCATGTGAAGAGTTGACATATTGGAAAAGACCCTAATGCTGGGAAGGATTGGGGCGGGTGGAAAAGGGGATGATGGAGGATGAGATGGCTGGATGGCATCACCAACTAGATGAACATGGGTTTGGGTAGACTCTGGGAGTTGTTGATGGACAGGGAGGCCTGGTGTGCTGTGATTCATGGGGTTGCAAAGAGTCGGACATGACTGAGTGATTGAATTGAATTGAACACCATATATTATATAAATTTCTCTATATATACTTTATAATATTTTTAAAACTTAATATTGCTAATCACAAAATATGCAAAATATTGTGCAAATATTTCCAAAGTACTTAGTTACATAGGAAATTTCAGTATCAAGTGAGGCTGTATTTGGACAATCAATTTTCTCTCAAACAAAGTACTCTTTGAATACTGCAATCCTTCTATTAATTAATACAGCACCCATTTTTCATCAATTCTTTAAGAAAAAAAGTCTGTGCTACTGCTCTTCTACTATATTTTCCCTTATTTTTAGACTTATACTTTTTTAATGTCACTAAAATTAGGTACTTATGAAAGTTCACTATCTTAAGACTAGCCAAGTTGTCAGAATGAACATGTCCATTGTATTGTGCCTAGTAAGTGGGAAGTGACTGCATCCCAAAGAGTGAAAACAGCATGGGGAGGGGAGAGGCCCTACTCACCAAACCATGCCTGCTGGTCTCCTTGGACTTCTATGGCTAAGCCAAAGTCGGCGAGTTTCACAGCTGCTCCCTTGGATTTGCTAGCTAAAAGCAAATTCTCAGGCTTTATTTAGAAAGAAAAGAGAGACTGATGTGAGAATCTATTTTAAGCGACTCTTCAAAACTAACATTTTGTAAGATTAGGAGAAAAAAAAAAAGTCATGCACTGTCCTCTCTCCCAGAGACTGTCATTCCTAAATCCCAGGGAAAACACGGTTAGAAAATGATTACAAACGATCGATCATGTGTGCAGGCTTCAGACAGATGCATGTTTGTCCTGGAGAGATACTGGGCTGAAGAGAGGATGCACTTGGGAAGAGTTCAAATGAATGGGAGCACCTGTCTTGACCTGCTCACATGCTTCCAAGTGCTGCTTGAGGTCCAGACTTGGCCACGGACATTGGCTTAGAAGCCTAACAGAGCACAGACATTTTTCAGCAGAAGGGAACTTGGCAAAACGATAACAAGAGTTGGACCAATCTACAGACATTTGGCAAATGAAACTGTGCAAATTAAATCCTAGTTGACTTCAAGAGTTTGGACCCAAATGTAGTGATTTTCATTCCTCACTGTTTCCAAACAATTTCTGCACAAATTTTGGAGTCTTATTCTGATTATGTATTAAAATTGCTGTCTTTAAGAATCTGTTTATTCTTAAAGGCAGAAAGAGTCTACTCCTATGTGCCAAATGTTATAGTTGGCTTTTTTTTCATAAGCTAGTTTTTAAAAACATAATGTATATGTCTTCAAAGTGTGATTCAAAATATTACTTATATATTAATTTTCTCATCTCAGAATACTATAAGAGAGACATATTTTAATTTTCTCAAGTATTTATCATTACTCAAGGACACTCAAGGACTGATAACTCAATCCTGGAATAAGGCTGTGTCTACACCACTGTTTCCCAACCAGGTCATCGAGACACATTGGTACTTTGAAAATAAGCACCATGACAAATTCTTGACTTTCCCTGGACAGCCTTTGTGGGTTTTAAGAAATGAAGGGAAAAGTTGGTCAGGAAAAGGAGGCCAATTAATGCATAATGTGAATCTATCATCCTTAGATCCTTAGGTATCCAGATGAATGTTTGTCTGGATTGGTATGTGTATTTGAGAGAGTGGTTCAACATCTTCTAACCTTGGGCTAAAACTCAGCAAATTTAGGTGTCTCAGACTGAAAAAAGTTGGGAAACAATGGACTCTTCAAATGCCAAAACAACTGTCTGAAACATTTAAACATTCCATTAATCAAATTGGTTTTGTTTATATGTTAACAAACAACTGGTTTCAATTTTTTTTCATGAAATTTTCTACTTTTTTTTCCTTACCAAATTAGCCAGTTCTGCTGTTGTTTTGACCTTGTGTAAACACAGCCTAAACCAATATTTAATTTATTAATTAAGCCAGCCATGCAAATTAGCAAAGACTCGTAACCAGAGCTCAGAAGAAATTAGCTTAAGTCTACAAGAACTGAAGTGTAGGCAAGTAAGTTTTAATCGAGTACCAGACTTCTTCGGGCTATTGCTGCTCACTGCCATCAGATTCACCACTGTTATGACAAACGGTAATTTTAAGGAAAACTTTATAATGTTTTAGGGCTGACAGGGTTTTCACCTAAACACTAAAAACATGAAAACTTAATTTGGATGTTGGGATGAACATGTCTTAAGAATATGAAAGATCTCCAAGCTAAAATAACTTTCAGTAAAATCTAACATTTGGAATTACTTGGGATTCTTGTTTATCTCTCACTATACTATAGTATCTAACCATGCAATATGATTAATATTTAACATGTTATTTTCACAACTAAAACTTAGGGTCACTGCATTTATGTACCTTCTCATTTAATCAAGAAGTGATTGCCAGCTATTAATTTATGGAATAAATACCTTGGAAGAAAACACAAACAATAAGTAATAGTTTATTTCTCTGTGACCTTCATATTCAAAAGCATTGAGACGTCAGAGATCTCTGCTGATACCCATCTGTCTTAATTTGTCAAGCACAGACTCATTTAGGGAAAGAGTTCCAATTGCTTTAGAAATTGTAATCATTTTAGGTCTTTTCAATTTCAAGTGGTATTTGAGTTTGTTGACCAAATGCCAGTGTCATCAATGAATAAACTTATAAACAATTCAATGTGCTTTTATACTTATTAATAAACCAAAAGGTTCTGGGCAGTGCTGGGTGCATTATGCCCTTGTACACCAAGTATCTGCCAATTCAGAAGAAAGGGAACACCTTGAGTTTTCTGATGCACTGTCTTGGAACGGCTGAGGCAAATACTCACACCTAGAGACGATCTCTAAGACCTCTCTGTAGGGCCCTGTGACTTATCCGGGAAACAATAAATCCATCTGGGTCAGTGTTTCACCTTATACCCAAGAAGACTGTTCAGCTGTAGTTATGCACAGAAAAAGGCATGGCTATTTCAAGGTTACTGTCTAGATTCAAATATTAATAGTACTGAAATGACTTCATGTTTAAGCATATCTTTTAGGCAAACCTAAAATATAGAATTATGAAATACAAACTGAAAAATGAGGATGATTACTGACTTTATTAAAGGATTATTTGCTTTATAAAATATTTTATCACAAGATTGCTTCTAATGGCCAGCTTCAAAGACACATTAAAAATATCACATACTAGACTTAATCACCAAGATTTTCTCAAGTAGCATTTAAACCAGGGCAGTACACATTTATCCTGATTTTAATTGCTACCATTCAGATAGCTTCCAACTTAATATATTGCACTACAAAAGTTCATTGGCAAGTAGATAAATTTAGATTATGAATGTCTACAGAAAGTAAGATAATTTGTGGTTATATTGCACAAAAGCAGAAATAGTAGAATCTCTCACCGAATTAGTGGCTACTTCCTTATAGAAAGGATCACCATTACATTATTAACTGCTAATATTCTATTTTGACCTTCTAAAACAAATAAGAAAGGTGAGATCAGAAGCTCTGGTCTTCCAACACAACTATGTTTGAACATGGGGGCACAGCACTATGATCTAGATAGAAAAGGAAGACATGGATTTATGTCCTGGGCCTGATTCTTATTAACTATGTGGATTTGGGCTATTTAGACCTTTGAAGCTAATTAACTAGTTCTTTATCTCTCAAGTGAACATTACAATATATATATTTTAAAATCTTATAACAGTATGTATAAAATTATAAAACCCCATTGGATTTTATCACAGGGGTTTGTCGTCTGTAAGGGACATTATATGCATTAGTGATCAGCTGGCCATTTCAAATGTGCAGAACACTGACTATCTGTAATGAATGCTCATGACTTGAGAAACGTCTGCATTCCTAAATTAAGTGCAATCCACTGTGTTAATATTTACACACTGAGATTACCCCTAGATTTTTATAATGCATCACTGTTTAGATTGGTTTTTAAATAGATTCTACTGACATTCTCACACACAGGTTCCTTCCCCACCCCATTGCTTCCTAATGATGCAGGATTTTCCACGACATCTGGTCTCAGTGTCAACAACCATTTATAGCGTATCAGCTGTAATGAGCAGCAACTGTTTGCGAGTTTTGTTCTGTACTTCCATATGGATACAATGGCAACTTCTTTCATCATGATTTGGGGCTTTCTTGAAACTGTTAAGTGTCTCAAAGTACTGAGGCAAGTTTCTGGAATCACTTTCAGAATTGCAGGAGACTTGGGAGATAAAGTAACTCAAACCCCTCTTTTCCTAAATGAGGTAGGGCGGTTCAAAAAGATGAAGCAAGGACCTGAGGTCAGATTTCCTGATCCCTTCCTTTTAAAGATGTGATTCTGAGGTATAAAACGCATTCATTTGCATATGGTAATCCATTCAGTAGATATTTTACGAAGAATTTAAAGTACTCAAAAATATTTACTACCCATATTCAAATAAAACATGGGAAAACTTACCAAAAAAGGCATAATTTAATCTTTGCTTCTTAAAAATCTCACAAACCTATCACGAGGATCTCTAAATTAGCATGACGTTTATTAAAGAACTGATTCAGCAGAGGTGATGATTGTCTTCAACGTGAGTCATACAAAAGTCTTCAACATTAGTCATAGACAGATTTGTCCGTGCACATACATGACAACTAGCCAGTAAACTCATACAGAATTTACGGTTAGTGAAATCATGTGTTATTACTTTCTTTACATGTTTTGCTCTCTATAAATATTATAAAACAGCAAGTTATGAGCTTTATTATTCTATATGATTTGATTCTTACACCCCTCTGGATATTGGCTTTTAACAAGTGAAATAGTCTTTTTAAATTTCTTTCCTCTAGTGGAAAGTATCAATATTTCAATATGAAGTTAATCAGTTGATACTTTGGTGTGTTTTCAGCCACTTCTTTGCCAAAGAAGGTGTGAACAAAGCTCCTAAAATTCAACTAAATGAAATTTTGCATGAATTGAAAAGCCTGAATATCAGGCTCATTCACGCATATGGTGGAGGTCCTTTTCTGCACATGGTACAGGTGACTTTTGCTTTTATTTTGCTTTTATTTTCACGTGGCGGATGCCTGAATCTATATACTTAGCATGGGGAGTTTCTAGCTGATGAATGAGTTGTAAGTTTGTGATGAGGAAGCTCTATGTCTATCACTGTGCATATATGAGTATGTTTATAAGAATCACTTTGTATTACACTCCTGTTTCTTGATGTACTTCTAACATTAATTATCAGCACACACTATCAAGTAGATTGAAAGAACCAGAGTGTAACCACAGTGGGACTTCACTAATCACCTACTGTTTCTCCACAGCCTGACACACACTAAGTACTTCATAAAGCAATAGTAGGATGACTAAATGAATTGTGGAATTTGTCACATAGTTTGTAATGTATCTAGATGTACATTAAAGACTACGAGATAGCCTTAAAACATTTTTTTTTTTAAAGATGATTCTGTGAAAAGTGAAATGCTTGTGATTTTGTAATCAAGGAAAATGCAGAAATCACTATTTGACATAGCTACCCATGGTGACAAGGATTTACTGAATGCCTGTCACATTTCCATAAAATGAATTTCTTTCCTGGTCATACATTTAATTTTGTTTCTATGAAAGTCTTAAAAATCCTCCCAAATCTCCAGAATCACTATCTTCACTAAAATATATCTATCCTTCTACCTATCTACCTATCAATCTTATATTCATCTACCCATCTAATGATTTTTCCATTAAATAACACTGTTCTTCAGGAGGTAGGCTTTAAGACAATACTTTCTACCAAGGCAATTCACCAGCACCTATTTGTTGCTAAAGATTCATTGATGTATGCAGCCTCTCATCCAGAGAGCTGCTCATGAGGCAGTTTAGTGACCACTTCTGATACACTTCGAGCTGAAGAAATCTTACTACTTTGTGAAAAATGATTATTTGAAACAGTGTAGCTATATAACCATCTCTTTTGACTTATTTCCTTCTGTCAACTGATGCACAGAAATTTTATTCTCCAGGCCCTTACGTAAGAGAAAACATCGGACTTGATATTCCTTTATTTCCTGGGACATCGAGAGTTGTCGCTTGTTACTGCAGCCTCTTTCTGACCTAATATATTTCTGGAGGCGGTGCCTGTCTGATGTGCTTCCGTCTTTCTGGGAGGAGCAGCATGGACACATCTCCCACATATGTTTAAGTGATCTTTAACTCACTGGCCTGTATGTTCCATGTATACAAGGCTTGTTTTTGTTTTGCTGTGTAATATATGCCTAAAGCTAAGACAGGGCCTTAATAGGTGCTCGAGAAATACTTGATTAATGTTTGTTCTTCTCTTTTGACACCTGAATTTTTAATTATCAGTTCACACAAATATCCCACCACATTACAGTAATCCTCTCTTCATAAATGACCTATTTTTAAGGACTCTGAACTGACTGTCTTGATGTGGCCTAGATTAAATGTGGCAGATCCATTTCATTCTTGCTGTCTCATTTTCCAAAGGCTATGGACAACGCCACCTTACTGATTTCCTAAACAGAACATTTTCACTTTTTACACCAGTCTTTTGTCAAAATTTATGCTGTCCTCCTACTTTACATTATGTCTTAACTATACCTTATTCTCTTATTCCTAATGATACAAATTTTGTATAGTTCTGAAAAGCCACAGGTGGGGATTATTTTAATCTCTTGATTCACTAAAGTTAGACGCACTTCCCCAAACAGCTCTTAATGTTACTGGTAACATCAGTTTCCCATCACTGTTCTGTACTCTTCTTTGGTCTCTATAACGGTTTTCGATTCATTCATCTAACTGAATTGAGAAGTGGTAGAGATTAAGCTTTCATACCCTGGAGCGCAACTGCTTGGGCACAAATCCTGTCTTACTAGCTGTGTGACCCTGAACAAGTCCTTTTACTCACGGCTGCTCGTAGGTAACATGGAAACAATCATGGTACCTTCCTCATGAAGTTATTCTGAAGATTCGCATGATAATACAGGGCAGAGTATAGAGCAACTGCTTGAGAAGTGGTAGCTATGGCCCTTTTATTTTTATTAAGGTTCTGCCTTGATCCAAACCCTCTCATATCCCTGAACTGCAGTCCTGTAACTATGTTCCCACTGCTGGACCTCCCTAGTAGATCTACATCCATTGGCCTGACGCTGAACGCACCTCAGACTAAAGATTGTGGTCCACGGGTCTGCCGGACACGCTTCCAGCATCTCACTACCCTGAACTGTCTTCTGTGGTTGTCTCTGGGACATCCTCAAGTTGCCTGCTATGCCCTAGCCTTGTCTCTAGGTCCCGGCAAGCTTCCATCTGGTGGATTCTACTGTCTAAAGAGCCCCTCAAAGTGGAAGTTACTAAAATACTAACAAAGAGATCTTCATGTTACCACTGAATCAAAGAGGATATGCTTATCCTTTTTTATTCAACATTAATTAATATATCACAACAGCCTATTTTACTCAGTGTTGTCTTTTAAATGACAAATGTACCTTTGGTTGAACTTTATCCATTCCTGATTTGAAGGACTATGCTGCAAGTGTTAACTAGGTACAAGGTCCCACGTCAGGTACTGGAAAGGAACACAAATGGCTATTACCCTCAGAGGGGTTTATAGACAACCTGTATAATACTTCCATGCTCACAGGTGCCTATGATGATGATGATGATAAATGTGGTACATCCTGTGTCTTTATCTCACTGATATGGACAAATTAAACTGTGTCTATTGTACATGAATTAACATATGACTCTTGCTCTGGAAGCAAAAATAAATGGCCTAATAATTGTAAGGGCAACATTTTTGCTTAAAGCTTGATAATAGATTTCAGCAGCTGATCTTTTTCATTTTAATATACTGGTAAATGTGCTATTAAAAGTGGTATACTTTTCAGATTATGCATTGTGGGCATAAAAGTGACAAATCAAAGCCAGCGACAGAGCACACTTAAGCTGCCCCTTGCACACAAGCTTGGGCCTGTGTTAGTAAGTTTATGTCATGGCCTATTAAGAATTAGACTCAACTGAAGTTTATCCAAGTCAGCAGTTTGATAGAAACTAAGACAACAATTACATAAATTATAATTTCTGTAATTTCACCCCCATCCTTTCCTTAAATCAGAGTAAGAAGGGAAAGCAAAAACACTTTTCTCCCTTGAAAGAAATCTGTGGGGTGATGCAGCAGGCTAACTTCTTTTAGTAGTAGCCTCTCTGGAAATCACCTGCCTGAGTTTTTAATTAGTAACTTTAGCTCATATGTCAGAAAACATCTTTTTCTTCCCATTCCACAGCCTAGGCTGCCATCTCTGATACAAGTTCTGGTCTTTGAAGGACTCAGTTGAGTTTGGACATTTACAGAAGTGCAATCTGAAGACCTCAAAAAATGTATTTCCAAAGTCCTGGAACAAAATTTGCATTTTTCATTATGGCTTTTAGAGTATACTTATAATTACATTAAATGAAGTAAAAGATCTCAAATGATAAATTTATTAAACAGTAAGAACAGCACAAACAAGGTGTATGTCTACATACAGTCACTTAAAAAGGAAAGTAGCACTGTGAGTCCTAAGAAGTAACAAAAAGGGGCACTGTCTTTGTGTGGCTACTAGGCAGTTTTTGAGGTGATTGCTAAATACATGAATTTTCAAAGGAACACATTCTTTTTCCTTTTTCCTGATGGGTAAATTTGGTGAGTGTTAGCAGATGGATACAATTCTACCTTGGTTCTCCAAAAGAACAAGCTCTCAGACTCAAACTGAAATCAAAGGAAGGTTCTAGAAAAGGCAATGTTTTGCTTACAGATCACATGTTCAAGTAACTTGCCTTGAATCACTGAAGAAATATTCTTCTAGAACATACAAAATGAATGGAAAGTACTGTAACAAGAGAAATATGCCCAGGAGAAAACAGCCTAGGTCCTGAACATGTTACAGTTCAAGACATTCTAAATTATCCTTTGCCACCTTTGTACTAAAGCCTGGAAAAGGCTGAGGTTTCACATGAAAAATCACAACTACACAGTGCTCCCATGTGCTATGTTGCCCACCTAGGAATTTTCCTCCATTTAAATTTCTAAGTGTTCACTATTTCTCTGAAATGTCATAAGTAAAGCTAGAATACTGAGAGAAGAGGTCAGAGGGTTAATAGCAAGATAGTCACCCCTGAAATGTTTAATTTCTAAACGATCTAAACATTTCTTATTCTCAATGGTTATCAGAAACTGAGTCAAGTCTTAAAAGTATTAGTATGTAGCTATATGTTACATATATACTATTTCATAATAAGATTTATTTTACCCTTTTTCCATCTGTTTTAAAACACAATACTATCTTGACCCCTAGAAATATGAATAATAAATAAGCAGGAAGACTCAACATCCTCAGAATTCCTGGACTAATGTTAAGGGGAAAAGACTACTGCCCACAATGGAGGCCTTTAGCACCAATCTCGTGGGCCAAAAATCTACCTAATACATTCATCTCTATTTACTTTATAATTTTGATAACCACTTACAAAATATAGGTACATATAGTATGAGTTTGATCAACCAACATGCCAATACAATCACAGAACAAGTTTAAAGAGAAGAGGAGATCATCAGTCCTACTCAAATTCACATTAAATGCTGTATCCTGTCTTTGGAGAAAGAAAACATAACCTGCTTATTGCTCATGTCAGGAAATGATTTCTCCCTGGATGAAACGGGATTTATGTAAGTCTCAAGTGTGCGTTAGAGAAGAGAGAAAATAAGAGAGACTGTGGTAAGGGAAAGTGTTTTTGTTATGTGTTGGAAAGAGTCCGCACAACTTTATTGCTATTTTTGCCTTTACAGGCATAACTGCAGCTGAACAGTCATTCGGAATGGTGTGGTGGTTCGTCTTCTCCAAGGGCATTACTCACCTTCAGGTCCCGATGGACTACGCCCATCTGATGGCAGTGCAGCACAGCCTCCAGGATCTGCTGAATGCAATGACTGCATGCAAACACCAGGGGGCGTGTGTTAGTTCCAAGCTGACACTCACTGTCTGTACACCCTCAGAGAGACTGGGTTAAAGCGCAAAACTAGCAGACAACTGGGGTTGTACTTAAACATCTTCAGTCAGGTAAACATATACTCGAGTAGAGTGACTACTACCTCAGGACAATCAGGATCTTGCCAGATGTGGGCCAAAACGTAGGCTCACTTGTTCTAGAAAAATCCATCTTAAAAAAGCTTTCAATTCAGGAGCTCTTTTCCTGGTTATAAATCCTCACAGGAAATGAACTGGAACACAAGTATAGTTTTTATAGATTTTGTGTTCCACCTTCACTCCACACATAAAAAAAGCTGTTTCCCTCTTCTCTCCTATTTTTCTAGTATCATTTGAAAGCTGTCACATTAGCAGTCAAGGCTCCATTAAGGTTAAATTAGGATACGTAATGAATTTTTGATAAATCATTAACTTCGCATGCTTTAATTTAGCTGGCAATTATTATCTCTTGCCTGAGGGTTCATCGGACTCAAATGGAGCAATGAGGAACCAGTTGTTCTGCTACAGCAACCCATGGTCTCAGAACAGAAGTGGTGTTTAGCTCTACAGGCAGACATACATCACAGGCCAAGTTTATTTCCAGGCCAACGCTGGACATCTCAGGAAAGCCTGCCCCCAAACCGTCTCTGGTGGTCTACTCCTCGGAACCTTAAGAGCTGTGTTTTCAGTGCTGTCCTTCCCTTTTGCTATGATGTATATTTAGCCTGTAGACGAGCAAACTGAAAGAGGCATCATGCATTATTATGTCATCGTTTAGTCATTTTAAGGAAAAGTTGGGAAAGGCAAGGGAACAACTGTACAACACCCACCCTCTGCCCTTGCCCCAGACAAAACAAAAAAAGCTTCCTCGGATTCAGATTCACAGACTCCATATACTGACCTTCAGGTCCCTGTGTACTATGCCATTTAGGTGACAATGATTTACACTTTCTAGAATCTGCTGTATACAATGACTGTAAAGATACAAGGGCAGAATGGAAGGGAGAACATTTTAAAGGCACATAATCACATCGAATACAAAATAAAATGAAAATCTGAACGAAACAAACAAACAAACAAAAATTATATTTTTCACATTTTTTAGCTTTACACTGGAATTAAATAATGCTGGATAAAGCTAATTCTGGCAGTAACAAAAATGACATCCAACACAGAATTTGTGACATGTTCAGACAAAACAATTTGAGCTGTGTTTTATTTCATTGCAACTCTATTAATATCATTTGTTTATAGAAGTCAAAATTTCCATATTCAGGGAGAAAATTTTATAAAGAATTCTAGGAAATTTTATAAATAATTCCCACAATGTTCTGGGAAAATTCTTCAGTGAAATAAAATTTATGAGTATTTCTCATACACATCTAAACTGTTTAAAATCTGAGGTCACAATTAAACATAGGTGTTGAAACAAGAGGGTAACACAAATGAAGTGGCAGGTGAAACAAGGGTTAAAAAAAACGGAGGGAGACATTTACCATTTTGACTTAGAAATGGTGCTGCTCATATATAATATATAATAGGAAGACTAATGCACATCTCCAGTAACAGAAGGAGAATTTAAAGTAAATCCATGGTATTAAAAAAAGCCCCTCTTCAGTATAGCCATACTTTGGGGAAGCAATAAAGACTTAAAAAATAAAAATAAACTTTTAAATTCCCTGGACTGGTGGTTGTTTGACACATTTCCATACACCTCAGTGAAAGAAAACTTTTATTCCTATGTTAAAATGTAAAATTTACGCTATGTCAAATAGATTGCTAATTGAATGAGAGGGAAGACATCACTGATGGGCATCGATAAGGTCCCATGAGCTGTCATCTGACATATGGTAACGTGGGACGTATCACACTGATGAATTCTGTACAAGTTCACTGTGTCATTCAAACGCAGGTATGTTATAGAACTACATTCATTCATTCAAGGATTAAGCAAATACTTTAGTGAGGACGTTTTCAATCATTTAATGTACAAAATACTACTACTCCAAAATAAATTCTTGAATTAAAAAAAGTAATCACCATCTATCTGATATATTACAACGTAAGTGTCACAAATTGATCATGATTGTGATTTTCTAGCTCTAACCTGATTTAAGTGTACCACTAAAAGAGCTTGAGATTGGTTATGTTTGACTATACAGCTGACAGGACTGTTGGTAATTATTTGCTAAATCATATAGCTTTTTTCCTTCTATAGTAATGTTCACATTATACTTCTTGTTAGGAATACTCTACTCTTTTCATCTCAAGCCATTGGTATAAGTTTTTAATCCTAATGAATAACAGAAAATAGAGAAGTAAACAATAATTAATATTAAATAAGCTTCACCATATGTTACTAGTGAGAATGAATTCAATTCTTAACTTCTTGAGGGCTAGTACTAAATAGATTTTTATAAGTTACTTGTTCTTTATGCATATGATTGAGAAGAGAATGTTTCTTCTCCTTAATTATGTGTGGGACCTATCCTAAACTGTATCCTACAATAAATGTCAAAACTTAATATAAGCAGGTATATAAAATGATCCAACACTTAGGGCCTATCCTGTTATTTTAGGGCTGAAAATAGTCTCTAATTTCAACCAGTATTTTAAAACACAATAACAACCTGTTTAAAATAACTCTGAAAAGCAAAATAAAGGAAACTTCTTAACTTTTTTAAAAATTAATTTGATAAAAAAGATTATTCTCTTGGCAATGGAAAATAGTTACTTCCAAGGCTACCCTGAAGTGCTTTTCAGAGGCCTAATGTGAGGATTTGGCTTAAACTGAACAAGTGATGATTCACCCATCGTAAGTGACATGGAACTTTCTATCTGACTTTGGCAGTAGAAATTCCATTAAAGAATTAAAGAGTGTAGTCAGGTACAGATAAGATTCATAAACTGTCATAAACAAAACATCAAACCGAGGAGATGAGTTAGGAGTTCTATGGGGTTGCGTGTGCTGCCTTGGAGCAACGAGGGCTGATACTGGCTGACCAACCCCTGGCCAGGCTACCAGGGAGGCGGCAGCCTTAGGGAGCTCTGAGAGCACCGTAACTGAATATACATAACCTCTCGTTTGCAGTGCTAATAATGAGCTAATCACTCATGGCCAGATTTTTCAAAATGAGTACTAACTACATAATAATATAAGAAATGCCAAGGAAATTAACATCATGCAGTCTTAAGTAATGTCTCAGCAAGTAAATTAATGTTACTTCACTCCAAAAACATTGCCTTTGTGTAGCCGAGGAAGTCTCAAATGAGACAAAATGTTAGCCATTTTTAACTTCTGTAAAACTGTTGCCAATTAACAAGATTGGGAAATCTTCTTGAACCCTCCGAGGTACCTCAGTAAATATTTTTGCAAGTGAGAGTTCCAAGGGCTTGAATGAAATTTCCAGAGTTAAACAGTTCATAATGCTTTAAGGAGACCACTGGAGCTTTTGGGTCTGTTTCTTTTTATGGTCTCTGAATAGACGTGGGCTATTCATGGAGTTTTCTGTGATGATGGAAATGCTTTATATTTGCCATGTCCAAGTCAGTTGCCACTAGGCCCTTGTGTAATTAAGGACTTGAAATGGGGCTAGTGAAACTGAGGAACTGAACTTTTTATTTAAAGTAATTGAAACTGCAATTAAAAGTCATATGTTTAAACGACAAAGCCCTATTGTATAGCATAAGGAACTGTATTCAATGTTGTTGTTCAGTTGTTAAGTCGTGTCTGACTTTTTGCAACCCCATAGACTGCAGCACTCCAGGCTTTCTTGTCTTTCACGATCTCCCAGAGTTTGCTCAAATTCATGTCCATTGAGTCAGTGATGCTATCTAACCATATTCAATATTCAACAATTCATATTCACATTCAATATTCTAACCATATTCAATATCCTGTAATAAACCAGAGTAGAAAAGAATACAAAAAATCACTTTGCTGTATTGTAAAGTATTGCAGAAATTAATACAACACTGTAAATCAACTATACTTCAATAAAATAAATTTTTTAAAAAAGAGTCATATGTGACTAGTGGTTATCATACTGGGAAGCCTAGCATCTGGAGACCAGAGGGTTTCAATATTTTTTTATTCTCATAACTTTGATAAAAAGTAATTTCTTTATCAGAAGTCATTTCAGTTAGGCTTTAAAAAAATAAATATATTCTAACTATGGATACTAGATAAAAGTAAAGTTTACATCAGATTCATAGTTTTTTTTTTTCCCCAAAGAACCATCCTGAAAATCCTTAAGAGAGAGAGGACTTGTGAAAAGTCCAAGATGATATTATGAGATTCTCATAATCCTAAGAGCCATGATATATTTGTAAAGAGATACACTGAACAAGCCATCATGTGAGTGCTGAGTCTTGTATCTTGTCCAGGACAAGTCACTTACCTGGCATCAGCTTCACTGTAATATTCCCTTGCAACTATGTCTTCAAACAGTTCACCTCCGGTAACTCTGTGAAGACAAACAAAATTATATTAAAAAAGAAGAAAAAACTAGGCATCAATAGACTTGCACCAATGTTCATATAGAATATTGGTTTTCAGAATATTATATAAACAAAGTATAATAAATTATTATAAAAACATAAAGTATATTAAAATATTATAAGACTCCATCAGTTTAGTTCATTCACTTAGTCGTGTCTGACTTTTTGCGACCCCATGGGACTACAGCACGCCAGGCCTCCCTGTCCATCACTAACTCCTGGAGTTTACTCAAACTCATGTCCATTGAGTCGGTGATGCCATCCAACCATCTCATCCTGTCATCCCCTTCACCTCTTGCCTTCAATCTTTCCCAGCATCAGAGTCTTTTCAAATGAGTCAAAGTTTATTGTGACTCGCACAGTTGAGACTCCATAATGGCTGATTTATATTCATCTAAACATTTTCATCTTTTCTATTTGCCTATGCATCACTAGATCCTGGGCACACACTTTTCTGTACACCATAAAAATATTCAGACACATCTCTCATTGAAAGTGGTTTCTATGAACTATGAAACTCATCAATTCTCTAAATATTAACTAAGGTCTGACAAAGTGTATGCAACCATTCAGGAGCATTTTCTCAACAGAAAGAGAAGATGATACATATCATGGATGTAGAGTGTGAACCTGCAGGCTGTATTTCTCTGGAGGAAATCGTTTTTTCAAACTGCAGTGAATATGTCTTTGTGGGCTAGAGGTGGCCTTCCAAAATGCATGTCACTTGGTGGCTGAGTGCTGATTTTCTGTGTAAAGACACCCTGATTTCCTTAGTCCAAGTCTTCACCAGTAAAGTAAGACTCAGGTTTTGGCAATGTCCTGGAAATCAGCAGTGATCCCTTTCCAACTAGGAAGAAGTCTGTCTGCCCTTTTTAATAAAGTGAAGACTCTCACTCTCCTACAACTCAGCAACTGGATTTGGTTACTCCAGGAAGTTCCTTCACATCATGGACTTCGAGGCTCTGTAACTAAGGTGATGTAACTCTCTTTGGGATTCATTTCTTTTCCAGGTCTGAGAGATATACTGATTTGGGGCCAGAATTCCTTAACTGGTGATTCTCTGCCTTAGGCTTTTTTCTCCCTGCTTAAACAATGTTTGTAAATTTTGAAGTCACAAAATTTTGTAGTAAAATTTTAAAAACATGGGAACATACCAAGTCCTCTCCTATTTCTTGATCTCAATTCCACTCTCCAGAATAAACTAATTTTAACGTTATGTGTCCTTTCACTTTTGGTATGTCTTTTAACATTTATATTTCTCCCTTTGCAAATATACACAAAGAACACTTACCTCACTAAAGTGCAATTGTGCAATTACAAAAATTAGGTTAATTGTTTTTCGTTTTACAGTAAAGCATGAGCACTCTTTCATGTCAGAAGCATTTCCCCCATTAAACTATATAGTGTTTAACGCATGCATGACCGTGTGCATCTTTGAGAGTATTCTTATAAATAAAATCACTGGGTCAAAGAGTACCCACATTTAAAATTTTGCAGGGAAGACAAACTATCCCAACTTTTGGGAAGGCAGATTATCTTCCCAAATGGTTGTACCTTTAATACTGTGAAATACTGACAGGCGCCCAATATAACTAATGATGGTTATGGTCAATTAACAAAAATGCCTATCTAACTGGGAGAAAGTTAGCTCACATTGATAGGAATTTTATTATGAGTGAGATGAATCACTTTCGTATGTATTTGTCAGTCACTCCTTCCTTATTATGATCTGACTTGATTCTAAACGAAAACTCGCGTTTTGGAGTTTACTCTTAGAATAGCTAACATCTGTCAAGGGCTTACCATGTGCTGCACGGAGTGCTAAGCTTTACACGCATTGAGGAATTCTCACAATTCAGGGTGGTTTCACTACCAGCCCAGTTCATTGATGAGAAAATGGAAATACAGAGGAGTTACGTAACTTGCCCAATTTTACACCCCCCTGAGTGGCTCGGGCGGGCCGTCCACTCCACAGCCCACACTCTGGATCACTGCACAGTACAGCTTTTTCAGTAATCGCACTGTCCATCTTTTCAGAGGTTTGGAAGGCAGGAGTCATTTGGTCAAGCACTGGGTGAAGGTATAAGGCTTGCTGTATGCAAGTGTGAGACAAAATTACCCTAAAGTTGTTTTCTTTTGTCGCTGTTCTTATTTTTTTTTGCTTAATAAATTCTGAAACATCAAATGAAAACATTTTCTAGAGATCACTAGTTACTATTCTCTTCTGTATTTTCCTCTCCTAAATGTAAGATGTGATACTAAAGACTATAGATTTGAAAGTTTCTGTAACCTTCCCCAAGCTCCACTGCATTATGGATATTTGTTAAGTTCTTTAATGTTGAAGTTACAACTTTCGATTCTATTATTTTAGGATATAAAATGGACACCTAAAATTATTTAAAGCTTCATAGGTGCAGATGTAGAGAAGGGAAGGAGAGGTGGTAGGAATAGAGACAGTGGCAGCTGGTGGGAAGACAAAGACAGCTGGTGGGAAGCTGCTGCGTGACACAGGCAACCCAGCCTGGTGCTCTGTGACGATCCAGAGGGTGAGATGGGGGAATGTGGGAGGCTCGAGACAGAGGGGAGATATAGAGAGAGTTACGATTGATTTACATTGTTGCAGGGCAGAAACCGACACAACACTGTAAAGCAATTATCCTCAAAGTGAAAACTAAGCAAACACAAGGAAAACAGGAAAAAAAATTCCTGTAACAACAAAAAAGCGTCACATGAGCTTGTTACGAAAACTATGGTTACATATACATATAACTGCATTTACTGACACACCTAAGCTTTTCTCCCAGTTATAATCTAAGATAATTTGTGACCTAGACAAATTATAATACAAAGAAATTAAATATTAGAGAGAAAGTACTTCCAACAAATCTATTGTCTCCATAATGATGGTAACAGTTTTGTGAGCTTTCTTTGAATGTGACTAACATAGATATGATATATATTCACATTTATCCTTGTTTCTGACTATAGGTACCAAGAAAATCTGTATATATTACATACAATCTTGGATTACTAAAGTTCTTAACAAATATTAATTAAAAAGTCTACTGTCATTAATAAAATTGCTGCTGCATGTATAGTAGCTCCTTAAATAGATTCTCTGCTCCATAAGAACTGTTGGATCCTAAATTATTAATACTAGGATCGGTACTTACTGATCTTTGTTACCTTACCACCTACCCTAGCAACTAAGATATATTTATTCAATTAATGAGTACTGAAATAACAATTAAATGAATTAGCCAAGTCAGAAAACTATGCTACCCGTCTACTATTAGTTTAGAATTTACATGAGCTTAAAAAGAAAAATAAACCCCACTAAAATTTAGCTACACATGATAATAGGTTTCATTTCTTGAGGGTTCATATCTAAAGAAAAATACTGAAAAATCAGGTATAACTATTAAACATATAAATATAAGGGGTATAGAGTTCTATATTGAGTTGGAGATTAAGTAGTCAACTGTCTCAAAGTACTCTCTCATTTTCTGGCATTCATTTTTCTCATTATTTAAAAATATCCTTGTGCAGTGAAGCCATTTTATGGTTTTGACTATACGTATGACAAACGTCTGAGAAGGCAAAAATGGAGTCCTAATAGAACACAATGCCTTAAAAAGAAACTACTGGATTTTTCTATACTCACATTATTTGTTTAATGGAGCACAAAATTAAGCAGGAGTTATTACAGATTTTGGAAAATTTTTAGTGTGTGAAGTTTCATAAAATTCACAAATTAAATTAGTCTGATGAATAAACTGTTAAATTAATTAATTAGAGATTTTGTGAATAAATTGATGTTAGGGATCTGTATGACATGAGGCATATCAATTATATATTCGAATCATTAACTATCACTTATGAACCTCCAGAACATTAGAGCTTATAGGAAAAAAGATAATTCTGGAAGTATAAAAAGATGAGGCTACACATATCTTAGAGATGAATATTTTTGTTGTTGCTTTTGTTATTTACTGAGATGCTGAATCATTCTCTGTTATCCAGCAAGAATGAATTATTTATGCTCCTAGTATATTTGTGAGTTATATCAGAAACACAAAAGTAGTTTCATCTTAAATAACACATTAAATTTCACAAGGATTATAGCTTTGACTATGACACTGGGCAGCAGCTGGAGTCCAAGGTGTCCAAGACTGGGCTTTGGAAGAGAAAGTAGGGCCACAGCGAGTCAGGAGCCAGCACTGATGTAGAGAAGGGACCGGTGCCTGAGGTGCTAGGGCCAAGCCTAGGACCTCAGGCTGCAGTCACACTGGGAAGCAGGAGTCCAGGGCAGGGCAGGCTGATGGGCGGTGGGGAGGCAATGTCCCCAAGGCAGGGCCAGGAGTGTCCCTAAGGAAAAAAGGAGTAATTCCTCCTGGAACTCTAAGTGTAGAGCTGAAGAACAAACTCAATGAGCAGACGCCACCAGACCTGAAATGCAAAGGCACCGAACAGAGCCAGCAGGAGTCATGCTAGCAGAGAATCACCAAGGTCAGATGTCTGCCTGGCTGTCCCAAACATCTCACGTGCTCCCTTGCATCTGGGTGACGGGTGTTCCAGTGACCTCCAGGGTAGAAGCTGTGATGCTGACGTGTTTGCATGTGTCACCTGCGAGGCGCCTGGCACCCTGCTTTCCATACTGTGTGAACAGTAACAACAAACATCCACTGGGTGCTCCCAATGTGCAGAGCCCAAATACTGTTCTAAGTCTCTAACACAACAACCTCATGAGGTAGACACAAGTATTTCCATTTGACACATGAGGACACCGAAGTAGTGGAGGATAAAGGCTTTTCCCAAGAATGTACAACATGAGAGAAAAACGGTGGTGAGTTCTCATTCTGCTGCCCTAATCTTTGCCCCTTAGACACAGCCTGGAGGGCAGGAGAAGGGCAGGTCAAAGACATCTGGAGAGCCCAAAGGATCACGTGAAAAGACTGGGAATCACAGCGACATAAAGGCATTCCCACTTATATCTCTTTTAAACCCTGGATTAAAGTCAGACCAGTTGCTGGTAAGGGCTGGTCAGAGTGAGGCTGATCAGGGTTTATTTACAGGAGTGTTACTGGCTTTTTTGGCAAGACAATCCTTCATGTGGAATGTCCTTTGAATGGCAAGACTACTGGCACCAGGCCACACAACAGGGGCCAGCAGCACTACCTTGTCAGTGCGTCAAACCTACCACTTCCACCAGTCACCCGAAGGTTCCCCCAAGGCACCCTTGATGGGAACCACTGAGCTAAGGGAACAAAGTCTATGGAATACAACTGAGAAGTTAGGCCTTCTTAGCACATCTAACACAGACAGTCAAACAAGCCAATCAACGGGTTTCCCTGGTGGCTCAGCTGGTAAAGAATCTACCTGCACTGTGGGAGACCTGGGTTTGATCCCTGGTTGGGAAGATCCCCTGGAGCAGGGAACAGCTGCCCACTCCAGTATTCTGGCCTGGAGACCTCCACGGACCGTGCAGTCCATGGGGTGACAAGAGTTGGATGCAACTGAGCAGCTTTCACTGTCACTTTCACCTTTCAAGCCGATAAATGGTTCAAGGGCCTTTTGGGCACACATCTATGATGGAACACGGTATCTTCAGTACCTTACTGAGGTACTGCCTGGCAGATGAAAGAGCTTCATGAATCTTTGCTGGGTAAATAAACTACTAAATAATCCAATGGATTAATGCAAACATATGCAACTGCCTACTATTTTATGGTTTAATTTGTATTCAAGGTAGAATCTGAGGGGGAAGAGGCCTAAGTACCTTTCATGTTATTTATCTACCAATCTCTAGACAAATCCTGCTGACTTTATCTCTAAAACGGATCAAGACTTCTTTCCATCTCCACTACCATGTCACCGGTCCAAGTGATCACTATCACCTGCACCACTGCAATGGCCTCTAAGGAACACCATGACCTCTCTTGCCCCTCTGCCATCAGTCACCCAGAGAGCAGCCTTAAACGTGCGTTGACTCTTACCTCATGCCCACAGGATGCTCTAATATACCGGCCCAGTGCTCCTCTGGGCAAAATGCTCACAGGGCCTGCCTGTCTCCTGACCCTCCTTCGTGCCCCTCTCTGTGCTGCTCCAACCACACGGGCCTTCCTCCAGCTCCTTCAATACACCACGCTCCTTCTCACCCGTGAGCCTTTTCATATGCTTGTTTCTCTTCTAGAACATTCCCTTACTCTCTATATTCATTGAGTAAATTCCTCTTACCCTTCAAAATTCGACTTAAATCTCTTATCCCCAGGCCTCTACTCATCCAGGTCATCTTATCACCTTAGAACCCTGCTTTATTCTCCACAACAATGATCACCAATATTTACCATTACCTATTTGTTTGTGCTTGCCTTTGTTTAATGTTTGTCTTCTCGACCTGTATGGTTGCTCTGGAGGGTAAATTTGCCCCTGCTTTTCCAATATAAAGTGCTGTTTCACAGTGCCTGTGACAAGCACGTTAAATGCTTATTAAGTGAATGAGCCCAGAGTTTTATATTTCACAGACAGCCAGATGTGTGGGATGATCACGTATCAGTGCCATTCTGTTGATATTCCTGACATCCTATCACTTACCATTACGTTTTATAAGAAAGTGGGGATCTCTCAGGCAGGTTTTCCCTAGAAACCATGTATTTCACTTTCGGACTTACAGTATCTTTCCCATAAGAGAGAGTTTGTCTGTTAACTAATCATGTCTGATCACAAATGCAAGTAGTATTTGTTGAATTAATTATAAAGGCACATACTTGGATTAGAGATTGAGCAAGATAACTAGCTATGTTTATATTTCATTTTTTGAAGAACTGAACCCATACATGTCTTTATTTACTATAACTGAGTAAACAGACCAGGAACATCAATATGTTCAACTTCTATTTGACATTATGCCCCTCTCATATGTTCAGAAACGTTCAGAATTCTTGGTGAATGATGCGTTTTAAGATGAGTCGAGTGGTGCAGGCATGACCAAGCAGAATCAAAAGTGTCGGACAGTTCTGATAAAGTAGCAATGGTGGGCATGGGGGTGGCTGATGCAAACTGGGGATGACTGACACGAAACACAATTCTGGTTCACTGTTAATGCCATTATTAGTACCCCCTCCTTTTTCTAAAAAAGCTAAGATCAATTTATTCTGTAAGTTATTTTCTAGCTGAATACCCAGTATTTGATAACACCTCTGAAGTAGTAGATCATTTGAGGTTGTCCAGAAATGTTTTTCTGAATGAATTCCAAATGTATGATGGAAATCAAAAAAGGCAGAGAGTGGCTTTAATAGAAAGTCCAAAGAGTTTCTTATTGATTCTGATGGAGACAGATTTGCTGAGTCATACTAAGAATTAGAATCAAGATGATAAAACTGAGACAAGCCATTGGAAGTGTTTCATACAAACCCAAATCAGGCCAGGAAGAAAGGCATCATGCTGGAGGAAGCCCTGTGAGGGATATTAGAAGCAGGACAGTGTTCATGGACACTGTCCAGCCTGAAGTATCATGCAGAGTGGAGAAGTGGAGTAGGGTGGCAGGAGCCTAAACTCTTCAAAGAAGAGCTTCCTTTACTGCTGCTTTTCTGTCTAATCTCTGGTGGCTGAATCTATCCTTTCAATACCATTCTGGATTTCTGTAATCTCCCTCAGTTGTTAAACTCGTGACAGTTTCACTTTACAATCCCATCCTCGTTCCATCTTTCACAAATGCAGGTGAAAAATTTGAACCACAATCAAAAGTTCATATTCTTAAGGTTGTTTTTCCTCCTTGATGAACAAGAAAAGCATGAATAAAAACAGCACTGCTAACCACAATTAAGGGCATATGGCATAAAGCAAAGGTAAAAATGAAATAGGTTGTTTTTGTTCTATTACTATCACAGACCTCCTCAAGTAAGCAAATCAGCCACTAAGCTTATTATATTAGTGTGTGTGTGGTTTAATAAAATGCCTTAATCTAAGACTAATTAAATGCTCGTGCAATGTATTGCAAAGATGTACATATCAAAATGAATACTTCCTGAAGGCAAGAAATAGACCATAATTCTATGCATTAAAAAAAGTTTGATGCAAACTAAAATCACATTGAGATACCAACTCACAGCCACTAGTGTGGTTACCACAAAAACAAAACAGAAAATAATAAGTGTTGGTGAGGATGTAGAAAAATTGAACACTTGTACACCTCTGGTGGAAATCCAAAATGGTACAGCTTCTGTGGAAAACAGTATGACAGTTACAAAATTTTAAAAATAGACCCAGCAATTCTACCTTTGATTATGTACCCAAAAGAATTGGTTCTTGAAAAGATATCTGCACTCCCATGTTCATAACTGTATTATTCACAATAAAGCATGTTCATTGGCTGATAAAAGGATAAGCAAAATGTGGTAAATGCCGTCAATGAAATATTATTAAGTCCTAAAAAGGAAGTAAGTTTTGACATATGCTACAACATGGGTGAACCCTGAGAACATCATGCCAAGTGAAATAAGTCAGTCAAAAAAGACAAGTACTGATAATTTCACTCACAAGAGGTACTTAGAGTAGTCAAAATAAGAGAGACAGCAAGTAGAATGGTGATTGCTGGGGACTGAGGAGAGGGAAGAATGGGAGTTATTACATAGAGGATGTAGAGCTGCAGTCCTGCACGATAAATACAGTTCCACAGATGGACAGTTGTCCAACAGTGTACACGTGCTTAATGCCACTTAACTGGACACAGTATTGGTTAAGCAATTTTTACGTTGTGTGTATTTTATAAAAATTTTTTTAAAATCAGAACAAATCTTTGATGATAATGAGGGCAATGAAAAAGAGTACAGTGTGATGAAGACTAAATAAATATTGCTATTTCCTATTCCCTTATGAGTTCCAGAAAGATTTAGAAAGTTATCCATACCATAATCTTGAGTGCTAATGAAAAGTTCTACATCAGCTAGATGTTAAAAGTGATAATTTGTTCCACTGTTACTTTTCACTTTCAGGCAGCATGCTCACAAGAATGAAGCAGATTCAACATAATATCACTTGGCTTGTTATTAGCCAACTGTGTGAGGTCAGGTCAGGGCAAGATTTTTTCTGTGCTGTACTTTGCCTATTCATAAAATGCAAAGAGAAAATGCAGCATTTTTTCTCCTATTCAGAGCCATCAGATAAGGGTTGTTACAATTTGTGCTCTACAAAAAGGCACAAGCCAAGGGAGCAAAGGGAGAGCTCTAATCAGCCTTGTTCTATTCTCTAAGCAGAGTACTCGTACCCAGAGTTTGTTCCGAATGGCACAGAAACACCAACAGGCTCTATCTATATTTGACAAAGTTCCATGAATAATTCAGTTCATATTATCCCCTACTCACCAAGACATGACTACCATGACCCCAGAACCTCTTTGGAATAACCAAAGACAGTCAGTGAGGCAGGCAGAGTGTTCGCTTCCTGGGAATATCAAATGTGAAAGTAGATGGTCTTTCTTCAGTGTCCGTGTGAGGCATTTCTAAAATCCTTTTAAGTCCTAATGGAAATCTTAAAATTGAAATGTAAGGCTGTGCAAGCTGTCTTTGGAGATCAGCAGAACTGTTTGCCTCTCTCGTGTCTTATCATAGAACATACCTTTTTTGACTTGGGGTTAGTATATTAAGGGTCCTGACCTAGGGATCCAGCCCGGGTCTCCTACATTGTAGGCAGATTCTCTACCATTTGAGCTACCAGGGAAGCCCCCCAGTATACTAAGGGGCAGATCAGCTCTTTGGCAACTGATGACTTGCAATTACACAGTTTTGCACCAGTCCCAGTCTTAGTTCACCGAAATCCTGTTTGGCATCTGAATGCATTTTCTGAGGATGGATGAGTTGGTATAATAATACACTCACATCTCCAGAAGAGGACATAACAATGGACATCACAGTGCCCGTGCCTATATAAAAAGAAAAAAAAAAACCTGAAACAACTGACAATCCATCCAGGTAGATGTGGTGAGAGCCCTCCTGAGCCCTCAGGCTTCCTTGCCAAGCAGGGGCTCTGCTTCCTTAGATGTCCAGTCCTTGGAGCTGAAGCGGGGCCCAGGCACTAATGAGTAAGACATTCTGGCTGAAGGGAGTTGGTTATAGCCCAGACCCCCCAGTTTGGGAACAATAATCTTCAGTTGAAGATACAAGAGCAAAGGAGAAATATTTTTCACCACTCAGGTAATCTGCAGTATAAATAAATCATAGAGAGAAAAATTCCATTCTTACTTAATTTTCTGCTTCACCTATCCAAGCTAACTGCATATCCTAGTCACATTTTAAAAAGAAGTCAATGTATATATTTATAGCAAGTTTAAAAAGAATAACGAAGTCATTGATATTTTATGATGTCAATATTTTTAGTAATCTATAAATTATATATATTAGTTTTGCATATGGCATAACATACACACGTTTTAGCTGTTTGTTGTGAAGTCATGTCTGACTCTTTTGTGGCTCCGTGGACTATAGCCCAGAAGGCTCCTCTGTCCATGGGATTTCCCAGGCAAGAATACTAGAGTGGGCTGCCATTTTCTTCTCCAGGGGATCTTTCTGACTCAGGGATCAAACACCTGTCTTCTGCATTGGCAGGCAGATTCTTTACCAATGAGCCACCAGGGAAGCCCATATATACATAATGGGCTTAATGGGTATAATGTTCCACTTATAAAAAAATATACAGATTCTCCTTTTAAGAAATGAGATTTCTAACATATCATACATGTATGATCAAGATGTATTTACAAGGTACTTGATAGGCCATACTCAAATGTGCATAAAGCTAAAAACCAGAAACTAGAATGAAAGCAATCACCATTTATACATTTACATATGCTATAGCTATTCTGAAGAATCATAAGAGAATATGTACAAAGTATGTTTTTGAAAGAGTGTGAAAGTCTACCTGATTAGAAACGATTTGAGTACTGTGGAGAAATTACCTATTAGCTGCACAACTGGTTCAGTAAAGCTATCAGAAGTACTGCTACATAAAAGATACACTAAAATCTTCATACTTTGCTACGCCTTGTCATTTACTAGACTAAGTTTCAAGCACTACAACATGGACAAGATTATTCTAAATCTGCAGGTGTGCTAAGTCGCTTCAGTCATGTCCGACTCTTTGCAACCCTATGGATTGTAGCCCACCAGGATCCTATGTCCATGGGATTCTCCAGGCAAGAATATGGAGTAGGTTACCATCCTTTTCTCCAGGGGATCTTCCTGACCTAGGGAGCAAACCCATGTCTCTCTCTTACATCTCTTGCACTGGCAAGTGGGTTCTTCACCACTAGCCCCGCATGAGAAGCCCATTATAAATTCAGCTTCATATTAAAATCACTGCCATTAAAAATTCTATTGCAATACCACCATTTTTGCCCATATTTTGTTATTATGCCTGGATAACCGGAGAAAAATGATAATCACTTTTTTTAAAAATAAAGATTCTGCCATTAACACTCTGATGAATGTTACTAAATGATCATCATCACCTGATAAACTACAAATCATTAATCTTTTCACATACACTGAACCAGCCAAGGTTCTGTCAATTCCTATTTTCATTGTTAATGCCAAGGCAACTGCCTTTGACTGAAAATATCACTGCAGCTACATTTGGTTTCACAAGTTAATTGGACTGAAACAGTTTGTGTATCTCAGTGATTCATCTTAAAGTTGGCTTTAGCCACCAGAAGAATGGGCCACAAATCTAGCAACAAAATGCTTGGATCACCTTATAAAAGCAGCAAAGCAACTGCAAATGATGGGTGAATTTATACCCCCAAACCAAAATTTTAACATATTTCTGACGAATATTACTCCAGAAAGAATCCTGGAATAGAGATGACAGATGAGGGAGCCTAGTGATTCAATGATTCATTCCTGTAAGACAATGCTCTAAAACACTGAGGTTTTTCAAGATGCCAGGTATCAGTCTTGAATATTCAAGAGACCAGCAGACTCTCTGCTACTGTTGATCCCTCTGGGTGTGCAAATGTTTACAAAGGAAGGACTCAGGCTTATGTGGCTGCAAGCTATTTACTGGTGTTTATTGCTTTGTGAATTCAGGGAATAACAGGAATTTCCCCACTAAGTTCTCCATTAGAGACAGATGTATTCTAACTTTTTCTTCCTGATAGTACAAATAACTATGAGGAGTTAAGCTTGTCACCTATACCTCAGAATCTTTTACAAGCTAATTCTACAAATATTACTGAACTGTATCCCTGATATGTACGAGGCTTGCCCATACCAACAGATAGGGATATAAAGAATCAAATTGTAAGTTTTATGATCAACATTTGTTCTGCTGGAAAAGCAGAAAAATAAACTGAAAATTTTTCTGTGGAATATGCTTTAAAGCATAGATCTGTTTTTAATCCTTAAGACCTGGCAAATCCTAGTAAATAGAAAATCTTATTATTTACATACGAACCACATGCACCTGTAAGTAAGAAATGTTTCATCTAATACTCATCTTCTTGGTATGATGAAGAAAAATTAGCATGAGTGTAGACTTTGTTAAGAGTCACTGATAAACAAGCAGTAAGTACCATCCACCCTGGAATATTACACTGATGGATGCCCAATGTCAGTAACTCTGGGGGTCCTTTCATAGCTTGTCACCTGATGGAGTTTATGAAAAATTCCTGCCACTTTCTCCACTTTCACAGAGGGCTTTACACTACTGCTATAAGAATTCAAGAAGTCACACTCATTGTATACAGGAAAAGTGAAAAGCAGGAGGGGGTAATCAAGTCACAGAAGAGAGAATTATAAATTCTTTCTGGGGGGTCAGAGAAACCTTCAAGATGGAGAGATTGTTGGAGAAGGAATTTATTAACACATAAATGAAGAAGAGTAGGCCAGGAAAGAAACATGGGACAGTAATGCCAAGGCAGAAACGGGAGTTTAGCTGGAGAAAGATGGAGAGAGAAAGGGGTCAAAAAGATTGGAAACGGGAATCTCAATTTCTTCTTATTTGGTCCCTATATTGTTTCCATCTGTTGTTCACAAGAATACTCTGTCTATATCCTTATTACTAAAAGGGATTTCCAGATGCTGAAAAACTTCCTACTTTTAACCGACGTTCCTTTTGGTATGCTCTAGTGGTCATGCTTTCACACTGGAAACTGGTCATAAATTAGTTTCTAATATCACAATATTTCCCCAAATACATGAATAAAGACTCAAACTAGAATCTAGTGTGTTTTTTAAAAAATATAATGCTGGAATAATTTTCACACAGGTTACAGAAATAATGCTTCTTGAAGGGATGCCTGGGAGAGTAACCTTATTTTTATAAATATACCAAGAATTGGTCTTGGGTATATTCCCAATGTTTTTATTTAGTCAACAGTAAATAAGTGATTTAGTACCTGTTTCTCGGTTTAGTACTCATCCTCACAAGTTCTTTTTCACATTTCAGCTTGAAGACTCTATTGCCAATGCACTACACACTTATTACTGGACAATGGATTTCTTATATTTTTTACTTGTATTTTTAGTTGGGTGTCTGGAATACTACTGAATGATTTATTGCCCATGAGTATGCACACACTTGCACACACACACACATTTACTTCGTAAGTGAGAAAAACAGAGCTCTATTTGCTATGGTAATTTTATCTAACTTTTTATTGGCTATACAATACTCAATGAATTTCAAAAAAAAAATGAGAATCATGGTAAAGCTATAGGAATTCAGAATAATTAGCTGAATAGCCACATTTCTGAATAATGGATTTTTTCCCTAAGGAAAGGAAGCTACATTTCTTTCAGATAAAATGGAATAGAACCTTCTTTGCATCCTCTGCCAACGAGAAGCAATTCCTCTGGTTTTGATAACTTCTTTGTCAGAGTTCCCTTAAGAAATAGCTAAGAATCTTACCTCAAAATGCTACAGTCAAATTACTGTGTTAAGTACTTATTTGAAATCTCATTTATAATCACTTTCTCAGCATGTTCTTTATCTAGAATAGAAAGACCTAGATCATTCAATTACTGTCAATTTAAAAAAATGAATCACCTATTTGTGTATTTGTGCATTACGTATACTACCTTTTAAAAGGGATGTAGTCAGCTTATCATCTGTCAAATTACCTAAATTATCAAATTTTTTCACCTGAACTCTAAGTGCATGTACTAATGTTTCTTATTCAAGCTAACATATAAAAGGAGTAACAAATTTGTGCTTAATTGCTACCTACAAAAATCTACCCAATCTTAGATTGCCTCCATTTTTATCACAATAGTTCAGTAGGAAGACAGGTGCTTAAATTTAATAATTAATTGTTCACTGAGTAAAAAATATTTGCTATTATACACAAGCTGCTGTGTTAATGCTTAATTTATTGGTTTAATCATTTGGTTTAATGGATTTTTTCTAAAATATGAGATCATCTTCTCAGGAGTATAAGGTTTAATTTAATTAATTACTGCAGAACTACAAATTCCTAATTCACAGTAGTAGTTTTATCACTAGTCATCAAGAAAACAACATGATCTTTAGATATGGATTTAAAGATGAAATATATTCTTATATACATATTAAACGCTGTATTTGTAGGACTTGTTAGTGATAACAATTCATCCCTGGAATATAAATGCTAAGTAAGCATAATGCTAATCAACTTAAGCATGATTCCAAATGAAAAGCACACTCAGACGCTCTGGACCCGAGTTTCAAGTCTAACACATGGGTTTCCTTTCACCAAGAGCATTCTTTCTGTCTCTGACACGGCCTCACTTCTGCTTCCTCCTGTGTATCCTTCCCCTTTCTTGTCTCCAGCTCCACAGGGAAAAGGGTGTTGCAGACATATTGAATCACTCTGTGGGATCCTAGAAAGGACACCCCAGGACATTTCAATGTCTTGTCGCATCTCCAGCTCTAAGATGGTGGGTTGCTAGATGGGTATATTGATGGATGGTTATTCTGAAGTTCTCTAATGCTGGAAAGAAGGAAAGATGATTCACTAGGAGACACCTCTCAAGATCAGAGGGAGCAGAGGTGGTAGTAGAATTCTATTTTAGTTAATTCAAGTCTGTGGTATACCTATATTCAAATCTGTACAAAGAAAAAGTGGGGATTTATATATAATTATGACTGATTCATGATGATATTCAGTAGAGACCACCACATTATAGAGCAATTATCCTCCAATTAAAAAAAAGAACAAGAAGGAACAAGAAAATTCAGCATAGTGTCATAAATCTCCTAAATATCACTCAATGTTAAGATTTGTAGTTTGCTTAAACAAATTTTAACATTAGCAGTCCTTGGAAAAGGGGGGAGGAAAGAATTTAGTGAAAAATATAGACTGTGATGGTGTAAAAGAAGCTAGCTTAAGAATTTAACAATCTCTTAGTGAAATCTATAAACACTCCTCATGCTTCTTTTAAACTTCAATTTGTATCTATTAAACATTTACTTTTCCATTTATAAAATGTTACTTTATATTAATTCTTTACACTAAAGCTACTTAACTGCCTGATACCCAAACTGAAATAAATGAGCATCAAATGGGAAGACTTTTAAATATATATAAACTATCACTGTCCTTTTAAGAACAATATATTTTTTCCCTTATTCATTGAATTTGAAATATTCCAATTATTTACTCTGGGCATAATTCCTTCTCTGGGCCCTTTATTCTTGCCATCATTCTTGAGTCTTTGACCTGATGTATACTATACTTAGATTATAATTTGTTAGATTAAAATAGTACTATTACATTTACAAAAGGAATTCTGGGTGACTGCTAGGTTTTCCCATTAGGAATTTGTATTTTATGCTGCTTGAAAGCTACAAAATCACTAAACTTAGACGCATTTGAATTAAATTAAGAATTTCAAAACTATGTAAGAGGAGCTATTTAATGTAGTATTATCACTAACAAGAAAATTATAGAAACAACCTAAAGGACCACCTTTGCAAGAATGGGTTAATAATTATCATGCAACAATATGGTATTATACTAACACTAAATTTATAACAATGAAGGCGCTATATGAACAAAAAATGTGTTTATAGTATCAGGGAAAGTAGCAGAATACAAAATAACTCAGTACATGCATATCATTGTAAAAATGTAAATATATATGTTTCTTTCATTTATTTGACGAAACCCTGTTCCTCTGAGGTTTACTCCATGTGCCATATTACTGCCTGCCATCCTCTCAACTGCTACCCTGATCACTTATATATGGTTACCCCCACCCCCTCCCATACATGTCCTCCATTTATTATTTTCATCGACTGAACTGCCTACTTAGCTCTTCCTTCACTCTACCCTTTTAGTTCCTTGAAGCAGTTCTGGGTGATAACAAGGTCAAAGATGCAGGCAAGGACTGGAATAGCTAATGTAAGTTTAAAGTATAAACTTATACTTTATACATATATCAGAATTTGTGACCATGGCCTATGATTTTTCCTCAAAAAGAATCCTAGTCGCTACTTTTATCCAACATAGTTTTGGAAGTCCAAGCCATGGTAATTAGAGAAGAAAACGGAATAAAGGGAATACAAATTAGAAAAGAAGTACAACTGCCACTGTTTGTAGATGACAGGATACTACTACAAAGAAAACCCTAAAGATACCACCAGAAAACTACTAGAGTTAATCAATGAAATTGGTAAAATTCCAGAATATAAAATTAATGCAGAGAAATCTCTTGCATTCCTATACACTGACAATGAAAGATCAGAAAGAGACATTAAGAAAACAACCCAACTTACCACTGAAACAAAAAGAATAAAATATCTAGGAATGAATATATCTAAGGAGGCAAAAGACCTGTGCTCAGAAAACTGTAAGATACTGATGAAAGAAATCAAGATGACATAAACAGATAGAAAGATATACCATGTTCTTGGATTGGAATCAATATTGTGAAAATGACTATACTACCCACAGTGATCTGCAGATTCAATGCAATCTCTATCAAATTACCAATGGCATTTTTCACAGAATTAGAACAAAAAACTTTACAATTTGTATGGAAACACAGTGATCCCAAATAGACAAAGCAATCATGAGAAAGAAAAACAGAGCAGGAGGAAACAGATCAGGCTCCCTGACTTCAGACTATACTACAAAGCTACAGTAATGAAGACAGTATGTTTCTGGCATAAAGCCAGAAATACAGATCCACGGAACAGGACAGAAAGCTCAGAGATAAACCCACACACCTACAGTCACCTAACCTATGACAAAGGAGGCAAGAATATACAATGGAGAAAAGACACTTTCTTCAGCAAATTGTGCTGAGAAAACTGGAAAGCTACATGCTAAAAAAAAAAAAGAAATTAGAATACTCTTTAAATAGCATACACTCTATTAAATACTATATACAAAAATAAACTCAAAATGGAGTAAAGTCCTAAGTATAAGACAAGATATTATAAAACTCTTAGAGGAAAATAAAGGCAGAACACTCTGACATAAATCTTTTTTGATCCATTTCCTGTATTAATGGAAATAAAAATAAAAGTAAACAAATGGGGCCTAATTAAACTCAAAAACTTTTGCACAGCAAAGGAAACCATAAACAAAACAAAAAGACAACTCACAGAATGGGAGAAAATATTTGTGAACAATGTGATCGACATGGAATTAGCCTCCAAACTTTACAAAGAGCTCAGGTGACTCACTATCAAAAAATAATCAACCAATCAAAAAATGGGCACAATACCTAAAGAGACATTTCTCCAAAGAAGGCCTACAGATGGGCAAGAGGAACGTGAAAAGATGCTCAACATCTCTTATTATATCAGAGAAATGAAAATCAAAACTATAATGAGGTATCACCTCACACCAGTCATAAACACCATCATCAAAAAGTCTACAAACAATAAATGCTAGAGAGGGTGTGGAGAAAATGGAACCCTCCTACACTGTTGGTGGTAATGTTAATTGGTATAGATTCTATGGAGCACAGTATGGAGGTTCCTTAAAAAACTAAAAATAGAGCTACCTTGTGATCCAGGAATCCCACTCCTGATGATATATCCAGAGAAAAACACAGTTGGAAAGGATGCATGCACCTCATTATTCACTGCAGCACTGTTTTACAATAGCCAAGATGTGGAAGCATCCTAAATGTCCATCAGTAGATGAATGGATAAAGAAGATGTGGTGCATATATACAGTGCAATATTAACTCAGCCATTGAAGAATGAAATGATGCCATTTGCAGTAACGTGGATGGACCTGGAGATGACCATGTTGAATACTAAGTGAAGTAAATCAGACAGAGAAAGACAAATACCATGGTATTGCTTATATGGGGAATCTAAAAAAAAAAAAAACCAAAAAACAGACTCACAGACTTAGAGAATGAACTTATCTTACCAGGAGGAAATGGTGGTGGGGAGGGATAATAAGGGAGTTTGGATTGACACGTACACACTACTATATTTAAAATAGATAACAAACAAGGACCTACTCTTTAGCACAGGGGACTCTGTTCAATATTCTGTAATAACTTAAATGGGAAAAGAATTTGAAAAAGAATAAATACATGTAGATGTATAAGAGAGTCACTTTGCTGTATACCCAGAACTAACACAACATTGTTAATCAACTATGCACCAATATAAAATAAGAATTAAAAAAGAATCCCCGCGTCTTGATTCCTCCAAGCCCCGTCCTGACCTCCGTGGTCTCTTCATCCATGCACACTGAGGGGATGTCACCAGAACACGCATCAGTGTTCTCACATCTCATTTATGTCACTCTTCACCTTACACTGGGTCTGCACTGCTTTTAACACTCGCGACCAATAGCTCCATATTTTCCTGTTTCCATGAGAATCTGCTTCTAGGAATTTCCTGTCTCATTCATAAATACTCCTTTTCCCCCTAGCAGTCACCTCCTTAAATTTTGACATGGAATAAGATGATCTTTTGTGAAAACGATACTTCCTATGATTCAAACTGGCTATGCATGACAATGAATATGGAGGTTGGATGTCCCAAAAGCACCTTAAATTCAATTTATTTTATTGTCTTTATAACAAGACCTGCTTCTCTTCCCATATCTCAAGCCTATTTAACAGTACAATGAAGTTAACCAATCCAACAACCTGGCTAATTATGCTTGACTAGCTTTACCCTTTTTCTCTATCAGTTAGTAAGCTCTGTTAATTTTGCCTTCTAAACATTTCTTGATTCACTCTATTATTTTTGTTCATTCTTCCTACTGCTACCATGGTCACATAATCTCTGAACTAGACAAACATATCAGTTTTGTGACTGGTCACCCTCTTCCATTTTTACCTTGTCCCACATTGCAACCAGCACAATCTGCCTATAAAAGCAAATATGATCCTGTGACTTCCCTGCTACAAGCTCTTTCATGGCTACCCATTCTCTATGTCTTCTTACTAGGGGCGTTTTGCATATCTGGGCCTCAGAAGCAATGTCAAGGCATCACTGACCTTCCCTAAAGCTAAGACTCATTCAGTTCAGTTCAGTCACTCAGTCGTGTCCGACTCTTTGCGACCCCCATGCACGCCAGGCCTCCCGGGTCCATCACCAACTCCCGTAGTTTACTCAAACTCATGCCCATTGTGTCAGTGATGCCATCTAACTATCTCATCCTCTGTTGTCCCCTTCTTGTCCCGCCTTCAACCTTTCCCAGCATCAGGGTCTTTTCCAATGAGTCAGTTCTTAACATCAGGTACCCAAAGTATTGGAGTTTCAGCTTCAGCGTCAGTCCTTCCAATGAACACCCAGGACTGATCTCCTTTAGGATGGACTGGTTGGATCTTCTTGCAGTCCAAGGGACTCTCAAGAGTCTTCTCCAACACCACAGTTCAAAAGCATCTGTAGCATATAGACCTTACCATTGCATACACACACCTCATGGGGTGGCTCTCTTGCAGAGCTCTTTTTATTTCACAGAAATTGCCTTAGACTTCAGCTACATGCATTATATCTCCATGTGTTTTTAATGATTCCCTGCTGATAATGCCTAGATGGCCTAGATTCTGTTTTCCTTCAGGTTACACTTTCTTCAAGAAAGAAGCCCAAGGCTTTTCCAGGAAGGCTTCCCTAAAACCCACTAACAACACACTGTGCTTGTTTGATTTAAATTACACGTGACACTGAGACCATCTGCTCTAAACCTAAATCCCTAACTGTATTTCAAGATCAGGAATGGCAAGGACCATGTCTTATTCATTTTTTTGGTATCTCCTATGAGATACCCCAAAACACAGAGTGACACCAGACTCTAACACAATGCCTGAGACTTATTAGTAGCTCAAAAACATTACTTGAAAAAGAAGTAGCTCAATAAACATTACTGGGAAAGAGTAGATGCAAATATGGAATCATTTAAAACAGAGAAGTGGAAGTATGGAAGATTCGTGTTATTAAAATTTTCCTTTAAAGAAGGGATATAAAACTTTTGTCCTTCCAGTCACTTGCACATTTATTTTTTTAAAACAAGTATTTACCAAGTGTCTGTGTATGAGACATATACTAGTGGATGGATATGATGATCCCTAACCTTAAAAAACTAGAAAATATATAACATAGTAGGACAACATCAAGTACAATATAACCAAACACCTATGTGATATGTAAAAATACATCAATTCAAATTTTTGAAGCATAAATGCTTAGCTATTACTATAAATAAGTCAGTGGAAACATCAAATGAAAGCAGTTAAGTTTAGAATCTTCAAAAAAAAACACAACATTAAACCACAGGATGTGGTCACTCCCCAGTCAGACCACAAATATCTTACCACTAGGTCACTAGATGCAGATAAGCCTATGATTAAAAATGTTTTCAGCCAGTGCCACAGTGTGCTGGTTCGCAAAAGAGAATCAACAGGGTATGGGGTTGGTGATTAGATAGGGTCGTGGTCTGATAAATTTACTCAATACAGCAAATTTGGAAGGGTTCATGCATTTTGTTTTTTTTTTTTTTTGGTTGCCAAGTATCTAGCACAATACTTTTCACACAGAAGTGATATAACAGATGAACAAATGAGTGTGGGCATGCAAGACCAGTGCCACAGGACATGATCTCTGCCAGCCAGACAACAGATTCATTTAATCTGAATCACTTCTGGGAATGCTGAACAGAGTAGAGAAGGAACTTTTCTGAACTCAAGAGCTAGACTTCCTGCAGAACAGAAACATTTAACATAGGCTAGTAATGGTTCCCGGGTTGTGCTGTGTTTGTTATCTGATATTCTGAAATACCAGAGTTTCTACACACTTTCCTCACTGTAAAATATTTTAATCTCTTCCAGTTATCCTGTGAGGTTGTCACATTTTCCTTTCAGTATTCTTTTGACTTCCGACTAAGACAGAGACTCAGTCAGAAAAGGGAAGGATGGATGGAAGGAAAGGTTCCTCCTAGGGAAAATAAGCTAAAGATGCCATGTTATGAGTGAGAAATCTGCTCTGTAGTTCTGGCCCAGTAAAAGGAGCAGGAATCCCATTCTTTTAAATCCCTGTCCTTTCCTAAGCTCTGAATATTCAATATTCTTTATACATTTATGATATATATATATATGTGTGTGTGTGCATACACACACACACACACACACACACACACAGATACATATAGTTCAGTCCATTCCAAAAAGTCCAATTTACCTTCTCAAGATGACACTGAAGTTTCTCTTCCTTTCTCATCTGCCCTTATTCCAATCACCATCTTCTATTGTTGTTGCTGCTGAACTCCTGCAGTATCCATTCCCCCTGTTTCCACCCTGGCCTCCTATAACTGCTTCACCACACTGGTGCGAGAGAAACAGATTCTTAAGGTCCCAGCTCTAAGCTTTCCAATGGTTTCTCACAGCACACAGTACAACAGCAGGTCTAATTTGAACTGTGGTGTTGGAGAAGACTCTTGGAGAGTCCGTTGGACAACAAAGAGAGCCAACCAGTCAATCCTTAAGGAAATCAACCCTGAATATTCACTGGAAGGACTGATGCTTGGGCTGAAGCTCCAATACTTTGGCTACCCAATGCAAAGTGCCAACTCATTGGAAAAGACCCTGATTCTGGGAAAGACTGAGGGCAAGAAGAGAAAGGGACGACAAAGGATGAGACGGCTGGATGGCATCACTGACTCAGTGAACATGAGTTTGAGAAAGCTCAGGGAGATAGTGAAGGACAGGGAAGCCTGGCCTGCTGCAGTCCCTGGGATCACAAAGAACAATTCCCTTCTTTGGCCCTCAAGGCCTTTTGAGCTCTGGCAGCATACCTATCTTATGCATTACTTCACAGCCCTGTCCCCAAGTCCTCCTGATATTTTAAGCCACATGACCTTCCTTTGACTCCTCACTGAGGTCATTCTTAGAACTGTGCCTGTTGCTTACTGTGTGTGGAATCTCTACTTCCAGATCTCCTCAGTCTTTGGGCCTCTGCTCCTGACACTGCACAGTGGCCCTTCCCTGGTCATGCCCTTCAAGTCACCCATCAGCCCCCAGTCACTTACCATATACCATCCAGTTTTCTTCATAGCACTAAAAAATGATCTAAAATTATCTTACTGGCCTTACTTGGTTATTTACTTACTACCTATTTCCTCTTTCCCCAACTACTACAACATAAGTTCTATCTCTTCCATCACTGTATTTTCAGGACTAGGAAGAACATATGCATAGAGCAAGTATGAAATCTCTTGACTGAATTAATTAATGAATAATCAGATTCACTGGCATTAAGATTGGTCAATGAGGAAAAAAACAAATCAGAGCCAAAGAATGAACATTATAGCAAATATTGGATGGAATTGAAATTGGTTAAAATGACAAGCGTAGAAGCTAGCCATCTTGTGTTACAATTGCAGGTCTGCTATTTAACCATCACTGTGATTTAAAAAAAGCTACTTAACCTCTTTGAGCTTTAGTGTCTTTACCTATAAAATGACAAAAAAACCCAGTCCTTAGTACTATTAACATAAGCATTAAGGAGTTAAAGTAGTTGAAGAAAACAAACAATATCAGGTACAGAGTAGGTGCCCAATGAACATTAGTTATAGTGATTATCATTTCAACATAGTACGTCCACTTTTGTTCAGTTCAGTTGCTCAGTTGTGTCTGACTCTGCAACCCCATGAACTGTAGCATGCCAGGCTCTCCTGTCCATCACCAACTCCCAGAGCTTGCTCAAAATCATGTTCATCAAGTCGGTGATACCATCCAACCATCTCAACCTCTGTCGTACCCTCCTCCTCCCTTCTTCAATATTTCCCAGCATCAGAGTCTTTTCCAATGAGCCAGGTCTTCACATCAGGTGCCCAAAGTATTGGAGTTTCAGTTTCACCATCAGTCCTTTCAACGAATATTCAGGACTGATTTCCTTTAGGATGGACTGGTTGGATCTCCTTGCAGTCCAAGGGACTCTCAAGAGTCTTCTCCAACACCACAGTTCAAAAGCATCAATTCTTTGGTGCTCAGTGTTTTTTATACTCCAACTCTCATATCCATACACGACTACTGGAAACACCATAGCTTTGACTATATGGACCTTTGTCAGCCAAGTCATGTCTCTGCTTTTGAATGTGCTGTCTAGGTTGGTCATAGCTTTTCTTCCAAGGAGCAAGCATCTTTTAATTGAACAGCTGCAGTCACCATCTGCAGTGATTTTGGAGCCCAAAGAAATAAAGTCTCTCAGTTTCCATTGTCTCCCCATCTATTTGCCACGAAGTGATGGGACCAAATGCCATGATCTTAGTTTTCTCAATGCTGAATTTTAAGCCAATTTTTTCAGTTTCCTCTTTCACTTTCATCAAGAGGCTCTTGAATTCTTCTTCATTTTCTACCATAAGGGTGATGTTATCTGTGTATCTGAGGTTATTGATATTTCTCCTGGCAATCTTGATACCAGCTTGTGCTTCATCCAGCCCAGCATTTCTCATGATGTTCTCTGCATATAAGTTAAATAAGCAGGGTGATAATAACAGCCTTGATGTATTCCTTTCCCGATTTGGAACCAGTCTGCTGTTTCATATCCAGTTCTAACTGTTGCTTCTTGACCTGCATACAGATTTCTCAGGAGGCAGGTCAGGTGGTCTGGTATTCCCACCTCTTTCAGAATTTTCCACAGTTTGTTGTGATCCACACAGTCAAAGGCTTTGCTGTAGTCATAAAGCAGAAGTAGATGTTTTTCTGGAACTCTCTTGCTTTTTCGATGATCCAGAGGATGTTGGGACTTTGATCTCTGGTTACACTTTGGTTACTATACAGCAACCACATAACTAGGCATCATTGTATGGGTATCAAGTTTATAAATTCAGAAGTACAAGTAGTTAACAGCAGATTGATACTGAAAGTACAAGGTTTATAAATAGAATATATCCATATATTGTGGACAGATGTCTCATTTTTTTACAGTAAAGTAATTTTTCATGGTGGTTAAATTTGCATTTAAAAAAAGCTATTCTTTCAAGTATTTTCAAGGATATAATCTATTGGCATGAAGTGCATTCACAATGTGTGACCATCACTTCCATCCATTGCAGAAGCTTTTTTTGGAGGGGTACTATTTTTTGTTTGTTTAATGGGTACCAGAACTCTGTATCCATGAAACAATATCTCCCTACTGCCTTCTCTCCTTTGGCCCATGGCAACCTCCTGTCCACATTCTCTTCTTATGAATCTGCCTATTTTAGCCACTTTGTACATGTGAAACTATATAGAGAACTCTTTTTCCTTTTGTGTCTGGCTTGCTTCACTTAGAATAACATTTTCAAAGTTCATCATTCAAAATTTCATTTATATTTTAGGCTGAATAATATTCCATTATAAGTATATAACATACTTTATTCATCTGTTTGATGTTGGACACCTGAGTTCTTTCTACTTTTTAACTAATAATACTGACATAAACCTTGATATACTAGCATCTGAGTCCCTGCTTTTAATTCTTCTGTGTAAATACTGAGAAGTGAAATTGCTGGATCGTATGGAAATTCTATGCGTAATTTTTGAGGAACTACCAGATTGTTTTCCACACTGGTGGTAGCATTGACACTCCCGCCAGTAACACACAAGGCTCCCTGATCCTCAACAACCGTGTGTCTCGTTTCTTGTTTCTCATAGAGCCATTTTAGTTGGTATAAAATAGCATCTCATGGCATTCTGATTTGTATTGCCCCTAAAAATTGGAAATGTGGAGCATCTTTTTCATGTGATTATTGACCACTTGCATATCTTTCAGGAATACTAAATCCAATGTCATTGAGATTTTACCCTATATTTTCTCCTAAGAGTTTTATTGTTTTATCTCTTGAATTTAGGTCCTTGGTACATTTTGAATTCATTTTTGTATACAGTGTAAGGTAAGAGTCCTATTTTATTATTTTACATTGTGGATATCTACATATGCTCTAAAAATTCTGGTATGACATAGGAAAATGATTGAAAGGCCATTAAAATTTACATGTCTATAAAGACTCCCAGGTGGCTCTGTGGTAAAGAATCCACCTATCAATGCAGGAGACGTGGGTTCAATCCCTGGGTTGGGAAGATCCCCTGGAGCAGGAAATGGCAACCAACTTCAGTATTCTTGCCTGGAAAATTCCATGGACAGAGGAGTCTGGCAGGCTACAGTCCATGAGGTCCCAAAGAGTTGGACACAACTGAGTACGCACACATGTGCTGAGAAATCTTCAAGTTTCTATCTATTTATCACTATAGGACATTCAAATATTACAAAAATACAGCTATGATGTTTTATTCACTATAATCAAATTAATTTTAGGGAAAGAATATTATTTTTTATGAAAAGACTTTAAGTATTAATAATCATCCTATAGAAAGACAAAACAATCAAATCCATTTTGAGATGTTTTATAAGAAGCAATGCTATCAACTAGGAGAAAGGCATTCATAATTAGAGTAGCACAAATAAGTATAAGGAAGAAATGAACAGAAGATATAAAGATGAATACCACATAGAAATAATTCAGTAATAAGATTTAGATACCCTGAGCAGCATTCAGAAATGTTTGTCATTCACAGGGTGCAAGTTGGACTTGGTTGAATTTTTGTGCTACCATTTATTGTTCTCAACCTCTCTATCATTTGTAGGCCAATAGTTATTTTGGGTTTACATATGATAAAGCTTATTAGTATACACAGCAAACTACTTTGCATATATTAAGAGCTCAACAATGTTATCTATTTTTATTATTATTACAATGTTAGAAAAGCATGGACTTTTTCTGTGTCAATCATCACTACCTCTTGCTTCTATTCTAGATGCATGAATAGAGATTTACAATTAAAAAAAGCTTATTTATAAACCAAATAGAATAAATTTGTGCAAAGGAAAGATTTAGAAAGAATATTATACCTTGTTCTAAATAAAAATACAAAGAACCATACATTTTTAAAACTTTTACCTGGTCTATAATTTATTCCACTTGCCTTATTTAGCCAGAGACACTATGACACAGAGAGAAGATGGTATATCCAAGGACATACAACTAGGCTATATATTTATAATAAGCAAACTTATTATAATCTCAAGGTTTCAAACTTGCACACTTTCTTTCTGGTCAGATTATCACAATAAAAGAAGTATAAAATGCAAACGTCTGTATCCCCAGAGATCCATCAATACAGAAACTTATAAATGGGTATCCAAGCTTGGTAATTATAAACACATTACTTCATAGCACAAGAATTTCATCTTTGGTCCCACCATTGCTACAACTTTTTTGTATCCAAAACTACATATCTGTATCTAGATGCCTCTTTCTCATTATGTTCTTTTGTTTTTGTTAGACCTATCAGCTGCTGAGAGACAAGCAGCTTGAATAGCTCAAAACAACCAAATACCTGAGACATGGTCAGCCTAGACTTGCTTCTTTTGGCCCACTTTCTGTGTCCTTAATGGGAAATATACATACTTCTGCTCCCACAGTTGAGGAACCGAGCTGGTAGCTGACTATCAAATGTGACTTTATGCTCTGAGGGTATTTTGCCATAACAGCCAACATTTAAAGACACAGATAAAGTTTATTAAACACTTGGCTTTGCTGGGAACTTTGTGAACATTTTCTTATTTACTTTGTTCAAGCATCTTATGAAGAAAATAATATTTGATATATTTTAGAGATAAAAAACATGAAGCTTGGTGCAGATAAGTTGCAGAAAATGACATAATTGACCTGGGACCAATAAATGGATCTTAATTTATGTAGCAAGCTCATAACCAACGCTTACTGCATCCTACAATGAATTTACTTAGTTTTCACCATATTCCTAGGCATGTGTTCTTAATCTGGGCCATATTATATCTAAAATTTCTTTTATATCAACTATAAATTATATTTGACACTAGAAAAATATAGAAAATAATAAAAGTGAAACAATTGTGAACTCTAAAATGAACATTAGGCAGAGACATTATAACAGACATTTATCTTTTAGCCAATGCCAAAAATAAAATTTCAATGTCTGAAAAATAGAAATCAAAAAGCAATTATCAGAGTTCTGCTGTAAACAAGAGTCTTGAACAGCTTTGCTCATGTTTCAGGAGGGAATTTAGTTTTGATAAACGGACATGTAAAGGTGACTGCTCAGACTGAACTATGGGTGTTTTGCCTTTGAGGGTTAAGTTGACACTTCAACACTATCTCTTCTGCATCCCACCTTCTGACTGGGAAAGCGTCTAGGTTTCAAAGGGGCTTCAGGCCCAGTGACCCTGTACATACAACAGGTCTTTGATCTTGGCAACCTGTATTAGTCCCCTAAGATCTTCAAAGAAAGGCATATTTAAAACCTAAGAAACTTGTAGGTCAGGTTGCGTCAAAGTTGCCTTGGAGAAAGTGCATCAGACAACTGAAAAGATTTCATATTAAAATCCTTATAGAAATAAAAATAAAGATATACTTGGCACTTTTGTATATATGAACAAAGAAAACTGTTCTGAGAGCTAGCCTCTGAATATTAACATAAAGAGCGCCAACTTTAAAAAGGCTCATAGTAATAGGAAAAGTTCATTCATTAGAAGTTTATGATTTGCACTAAAATCTTTTCCTTTATTAAATTTATTCTTTTAAGTACAAAGTTCAAAACTGCTAACAGTTCATCATCTAAGTTGATAGGGAATTAGAAAACCTGTAAATGTTCACAATAAGTTAATAAAAAAAAAGTCCTGAAACTACATGAAGTTAAACCAAATGATTACTTTTCCCAATGGCAGTCACAAAAGTAGACATGACAAGTAAAAAAAAAAAAATCATTTTAATATTTCAATTGTTATTTAAGGATAGGTTTCTGATTTCTGTTCAAAAATCTATGTAGAGGTGTCTTGTGATACGCATGTAGATACACATACTTTATGTATGTCTACAGTCTAGCTGTCTATATTACACTTTTTCTATGGAGATGCTAGTTTCATAAATGTTATTAACAGAACACAGGCTGCACTCAAGAAGTGGGAAAAATCCATCTGGATGCAATAAATTCGATTAACTAAAAATATATACTGGAAAAACTTCAAGAAACCACATTAACCTTCCTTAGGTGGAAAGATATGTTGTCCCCAATTGGAACAAAATGATTTTACTTCAAAACAGGTGAAAACCAGGACCACCAAACAGTTCTTAAACAAGAAAATAAAAGAACAGTCTCAACATCCATTATTTTTTTAAAAAAATCTTTGGCTCTAGTATCCTTTAAGAAATAGTGCTTTCTTCCTTTCCACAGGATGGCTTACTAAACCAGATACATTTACATATGAACTGTTTTACTCTGAATGTTGGCAGGTAAAGGAAAAAGTGCCTGAAAATACATCATTAGTTGACAAGGACTGGTTGAACTTCAACTCTTCTTTTACAATGAAAGCTCTCTGAAACCATTTAAAAGATTCAAAAAGCATAGCAGAAGTGGCTGTAACTCAGACCAAGAAAAGGATGCCTAAAATATTTACTGGTAGCAATTTCAATCTGGTAGGTTGAGATAAATTTTTTATTAAAATGCACACACACTAATTAAATTGATTTTATAAAAGGGAACTAATGGTCTGAGGTGATCTTTGGAATACTAATTTGTTCAGAGACTATAATTATGTTTCTTGATTTGCCTGAGCATTTCAGTATTGACTTCATCTCTCTTCTTTTTGGAAAAACACAGTATATGAGGGCTTGAAGGAGTTACTAACCATTTCCTCAACTGAACTCTTCCCCTCTTGGCGTATCTTGGATATTACAATAAAACACATTAGGTAGGACTCTGAAGAACCTGCTGGTGAGAGTCAGGAAAACAGTGAAGACTTTGGCTCAGCCACGTAATGGACAGTGATTCCAAGTGTAACCTTTAGACACTGTACGCTTAAGCAATCAGAAGCTTCCAGATAATGGAGAGGTTTTGTAGAACTATATACATTTTCTAACTCCCACCTCTGAACTGATGTAAACCCAAACTCACTCTTCCCTCCTACCTCAGGCAAAGAAGTCTCCGTCCATTCAAAATTAGAGGCTTCAAAAGTGAAAGTTAAAATGAAGTCCCTCAGCCATGTCCGACTCTTTGACCCCATGGACTGTAGCCTACCAGGCTTCTCTGTCCATGGGATTTTCCAGGCAAGAGTACTGGAGTGGGTTGCCATTGCCTTCTCCAGGGGATCTTCCCGACCCAGGGATCGAACCCAGGTCCCCCACATTCCAAGCAGACACTTTACCCTCTGAGTCACCAGGGAAGCCCTAGAGGCTTCAAATGTATTAGTTTATTCCTGCTTTTTCCTTCTAAATCTTACTCTTCAGTTTCTCCTGATTCTCACCTCTTTTTTCCTGGTCTTCAATATTTGCATCTTCACTGACTCCTAATTAGCCTATAATGAGTCTTCCAACAAAATCTGTGAACACATGTATACCCATGGCGGATTCATGTAAATGTATGGCAAAACCAACACGATAATGTAAAGAAAAAAAAAATCTGTCTCCTCTCATTTTCTCTCCCATTATAACTCTCTCATCTTTTAACTAGCTCCAGCCAATGTCTCAAGGACATTTCATACTGTACATAAACTTATTCCTTTTAATCTACATCCTCATAATGGACCTACTATTTACATAGCCCCCACTGTAGTCAAGACAAATTCCAGTTTCTTTCTTACCACAGCATTCAGTGGTTTACTATGTTCTGCTCAACTCTAGTTCCAAAACACCTCCGGACTTGATCCTCTCCTCTCTAGTTCCCCCAAAGTTAGAGCTTCACGGTGTCTCACGCAGACTAGCAGACAGCCTTTTATCTCTAAATTCGTCTCATCTTCTACAAATACATTCTCCACATTTCTGTTATAGTTATTGTTTTAAAAAGCAGCATGACCAATGTTAGAGTCCATGAATAGTCTGTGAATAAATTATAAAGTTTTAGAGCCCAGAAAGGGCTATTGAGATCATCTATTCCAGTAAGGAACAGTGGGGTAATATTTCTAATCCCTAAGAAGTCTCTGTTAGAACTCAAATGTCCTGATTCCTCACTGCATACGTATTAAAGCTTATTTCCAAGACTGAGTCTTAGTTTATAAGTTGAGACACTTCTTTCTCACTTTAAATAGAATGCAATCAAGTGGCGCAGTGGTAAAGAATCTGTCTGCCAAGCAGGAGATGAAGGAGATGCAGGTTCGATCCCTGAGTTGGGAAGATCCCCTGGAGAAGGAAATGGCAAGCTACTGCAGTATTCTTGCCTGGAAAATTTCACAGACAGAGAAGCCTGGTGGGCTACAGTCCATGGGTCGCAAAAGAGTCAGATATGACAGCACCAATCGTTAGTGCTTGGATCTTAGGAAGGTTTTGACAAATGTGTTGTCACTAGACAAATCTCACTGATAACAATCTTTCTCTCCGTTGATGTCAATGGAAAATCACTGAGACTACTTGCCAGCTCTCAAATTCTGTTAAATATGCATTCAAAAATGGCTGGAGAGCATTGTAAATGGAAACAATAACCTGATAAGCAGCAGAAAGACACTGTCATTCACCATAATTAGATTTGAGAACTTCACAAAGGTTTTTATAAGCCCAGTTCTACCAGGATATGTCTTCCTTTGTCAACAGCATATGGCGTGATACATAGGTGGAAGGGTTTGAAGAAAAAAAATAAACAGAGCATCTGTGCACTCACTTTTTCAAGTTTTAACAGCCAATTAGGTTTTCTACGGTAATATTTATAGCCTCACAAAATTCAGGTAATAAATGTACTCATTTTTCCCTTCTGGAGAATGTAGGTTATTAAACTATGAAGTAAGGGAGTATATTCTATGCATTTGTTCTCTTAAGGAACTTAAAAAGAAGGGTAATTATTTATTTGAAGATTACCATCCACTACTTAGAAAGAGAATAGACAAGACTAATGCTATGTGCCTGTATGCTAATTGCATTGCTTTCATGCAACAAAATGCAAAACAATAATAAGAGAAATGCCTCATTTATTCAGCATCATTAGGAGTGGGGATATTCAAGTTATTTTTCCAAATAATCAAAAAATTACTCCTTTAAGTTCCAAAATGATTTTTAAGGGTATATCAAAATATAATTTAAATATTCCTGAATTCTTAATTTAAATACTGCTGTTATTGTTCAGCTGCTAAGTCATATCTGACTCTTTGTGACCCCATGGACTGAAGCCCTCCAGGCTCCTCTGTCCATGGATTTTCCAGGCAGGAATACTGGAGTTGGTAGCCATTTCCTTCTCCAGGGGACCTTTTCCAACCTAGGGATTGAACCCATGTCACCTGCATTGGCAGGTGGATTCTTTACCACTGAGCCACCAGGGAAGTCCCTATTTTAAATATACAACACATGATCTTTTAATGATTCAGGATCATAATTAGGATTATGGAATTCTGTGTTCTCTACAGTATGTGGTGCTTAAGAACTATAGAGGTGAGCAGAAAAATTTACTCCTGCACTAAGTCCTCTCAAACCATGATGATGTTCTGGCTCTTGTTTCTCTGTTCTTTATTTTTTCCTCACTTATAATTTGCCTACTTCCTCGCTCAGTTAGACAGCCAGCTCTTTTTCTCCTTGTTACTGCAATCACTCTATCACCTATTACTCTTTGGTATGTACATTTCCCCTCCAATTTCTAGCTTCTAATTATCAGAGGATTTGGATATTACATTATAAAACCTGTTAAAATATATAAAAGTCAATATGTTCTGATGGAAAATCTAAGATTATAGGAAAACAGTGCCTGCATTTTAATGCATATGCTTTTTGACAAAAATTTTAGTCACATTAAATATTTTTCTTGCTTATTGACTTCCTAATATACGGGAATATGTACTATATGACTTTTATTTTTGAGAAGCCTTGCAGATCTCTAACAAGTATCTTCTAACTAAAGTAAGAAGGTATCTGAACATCAGCTACCAAGTCCTTTTAATATTTTAACTTTTTAAAAAAATACAGAATAGAATAAAAGCTACATTCACAGCTTCCCAAAGTTTAATCGTGCCAATACCATAACATATTGACGCATTTGTTTTCAACCTATCTTCACTCTGAACTCACACATGAGTTTGGGTAAGCTCTGGGAGCTGGTGATGGACAGGGAAGCCTGGTGTGCTGCAGTCCATGGGGTTGCAAAGAGTCGGACACAACTGAGCAACTGAACTGAACCAATTTTCAGAAGAGGTAGATATGCTCAGTACAGAGAATTAAAACAATGCAGAAAAATACAAAATGAAAGCAAAAGAAGGGAAAAGTTATTCCAAACCCACAAACTAGAAATTGCATATGTGTGAGGGCATGTTCGTGTGTATACGTAGAAGATAAATTGATGATAGAAACACAGACATTTTAAAAAATGGGACTCATCTGTTTATTAATCTTAATTTATAGAATATCATTTAATTAAATTTGAAATGACTAGCACTAGTCAAATTGAATCTTAAAAATTGCTAGCAGGTATATTTCTTAAAAGATCAATTTTTTAAAAACAGAAAATTTTGTGAAAATCTAAAACCAGAATAATTTCTAACTACATGTTTAGTGTGGTTGGCATCAACTCACTCCCTGGTCTCAATGAGGGATGAGGGTATGTGCATTCTCATGCTTCTTACAAATTCTCTATAACTTTGCCATTTTGTTAAGTATATTACAATTTTTAAGTTGTCTCAAATTCTCTATAACTTTGCCATTTTGTTAAGTATATTACAATTTTTAAGTTGTCTGTATTTATATATTTACATTCTCTTGGTTGTCAATTATTCCCAAAATTGTTTAACATTCACATCATCTCAGAGAGGATTAAATGCTCACAGCCACATCCTTTACACAGTTTTTTCATTCATGAATTCTCCATTTTTAAATTTTTTAAGCAATTCCTCCAGCTCTGTAATCCCCACATATCCTTAAATACACACACAGGAAGAGTTCAGTGAATTTTGTATTTTTTCGAGTATTTTTAATGTTGAGAATTTTTATCACTATCTTGTCCCTTTGATAGCATTTTGCCGCCTGAATGTCTAAAGAATTATTTTTCTTACAAGTGTATCAGCTTATCTAGGACACATCTCAAATTCATGTTCTGATTATAAATTTCCTGAAATATACTGTGTTTTTTTTTTCATACACAGATTCAATGCTTCATTTTAAAGAATTCCTCCTATACTGTATGATATATTCCATATTTTGGGTCTTCCATTCAGACACACAAATTACCCTTATGTTGAATTAACTTTAGCTGTGTTCCATACCTGTAAGATTCTCGAAAGCTACTTTATTCTCATCTCTTTCATTCGTATACACTATCATTATCACAAGTGATTTTACTATGTCCCTAAGACTATCTGGTGTTTACCCATTACCTTATATTTGGTTAGTCACTTAATCAATAGTGATTTTCATTTGGCCCTCAATTTGTTTCCTCAGATGTATTATGATATATCCCTTTTGTCTTCTAGGCTTTGGGATCTGACTTTACTGAATATGTGTTCTTATTAACTTCTTCTTGATTGTGAAGCAACTGTGAGATTTTCTTTGGGCTATTTGGGTTACAGTTTTTCCTTTGGATTTTTTGGTGTACACTGTGTTTATTTCATTTAGCTCTAGCAGGTTTGTATAATTGTTTGCACAAGTGCTATGCTATAAATATATTTTTTGTTTTCTTCATTCTGCACATGCTTGGTTTCAGTCATGGTCTTACATATGCTCTGAAAGACTGTACCTGATTTGAGTTTTTCTCTGGGCTTCCCTTGTAGCTCAGTCAGTAAAGAATCTGCCTGCTGTACACCCGTGGCTGATTCATGTCAATGTATGGCAAAAAACACCATAATACTGTAAAGTAATTAGCCTCCAATTAAAATAAATTAATAAATTAAAAAAAAAAAGAATCTGCCTGAAATGCAAGAGACCTGGGTTTGATTCCTGGGTCAGGAGGATCCCTAGAGAAGGATATGGCAACCCACTCCAGTATTCTTGCCTGGGAAACCCCATGGACAGAGGAGCCTGGCAGGCAACAGTCAACAGGGTCACAAGAGTCAGACACATGACTTAGTGACTAAACCATCACCACCATTAATAAGACTGGTACGCTTTTTCCCCCACTCTGAGCTACTAACTGATGACTGATTTTGATGCCTCACAACCCTACCATCTTTCCATAGCTTGGGAGGCTTATATGAAGAAGAGGGATGTAGTCTGGCTATGTGGTGGGTATCTTTTAATAGAATAATACTTGAGCTCTACTCTAAGTAGATGCTTTCCACCAGAGTCCAACCCACCTCACTGGGGAAAGATATTCTGCTTCCGTGGAAAGATATCCTCATATTTCAGATCATTTTCCCAGCAATAAAATGCCCATTCAATTCTTATCCACATCTCCCCTTTCATTCATTTCTAGTAGGTCTCTGCTTCTAGTGCTTAGTCAAAAGAACAGAAAGATAAGGACCCACAAAGTGTATTTCCCTACAAACAAGTGTTTGTGAGAACTATCAGAACCTAGTCAACTCAGCAGTACAACAAGCCGGTCTAAGAGCTAAATAAGCAGCACTATATATATATATATATATATATATGAGCCAGTCTAAGAGCTAAATAAGCAGCACTATATTTCTCTGTTTCAATTCAGAACTGTTTGTTTTTTAACTGGAGACAGAGTTTCCAAAAGATTGCTTTAAGGTATGGCTTATTAGGGCTTCCCTGGTAGCTCAGTCAGTAAAGAATCTGCCTACAATGTGGGAGACCGAGTTCAACCTCTAGGTGCCGAAGATCCCCTGAAGAAGGAAATGGCAACCCACTCCAGTCTTCTTGCCTGGAGAATCCCATGGACAGAGGAGCCTGGTGGGCTACAGTCCGTGGGGTAGCAAAGAGTCAGACACGACTGAGCAACTAACACACACACATACAGCTCATTAGTTATTGATTCATGTTAGTATAAAAAAAAATGTTTAGCTCGTTTTGTTTATTTCATAAGTATTGAGGGAGAAGGGGCAGTTAGATTTTATGCTGTAGTTTCAATACCATATCTTAGGCTAAAAAGTTTAATCATGTAACAAAAGAATTTTTCATAGAGCTAAAGAGAGAATTTAAAAAAAGATGAATCCAAAGTGTTTTGTTTTTTCTTCATTTTTCTTAGTGTTCAAAAAAAAAAAAGCTTATGTTTTTAACTGAGAAATTTAAGAGGAAATAAGAGCTAAAAGGCTATTTTCAGGTAAAATCACATCTTCCAAAGTAGTGAAGAATAATTTGAACAGGTTTGTCCTTGCCTTTCACAGAAAGCAACATCGAGCTATAGTTTGCTACCACTGTTAAATGACGACTGAGTTAGCACGCAGTCATCCTTCAGTAAAGCTGAGCTCATTTGAAGAATGAAAACTAATTTATAAAAAAAAAATATATCGTAGAAAATAAAAACTCCCAGGAACTTCCCTGATGGCCCAGGGGCGAAGACTCCATGTGCCCAATGCTGGGGGCCTGGATTCGATTCCTGGTCAAACTAGACCCTACATGCCACAACTAAAAACGGCCCATCTGCCACAATGAGGATGGAAGATCCTGCATGTCGCAACCAAGACCTGGAGCAATCAAATAAATAAATAAGTTCAGAAAAACAAAACCACCCTCCCATTCTCTCATCAGTAGGGAACTCCTCTTAGGTTAACTATGAAAGCAGAGGACACAAAGCACACTGGATGAACTAGAGCACAGGTCTGCATTGTGTGCCGACTGCTCAGATAAATCAGTTTAAAAATATATCATTCTATTGAATGTTTCTAGAGATAAAAGTGCTGAAGAGAACTTTCTCTGTGGGCAGGAACATCTACACAGCAGTACTCAATGGGCCCTAGAACTGCTGCATCGTTTCCAGTTTTGGGGGCCCTTTCCTCTGTCAGCACACCCATTTTCAAAGCTACATCAAGCTCTCCCTTTTACTTCCCCTGCATCAAGTCAGCATTTTGGAAATAGTCTGACATTTTTAAATGGAAATTTAAAAAAACAAAATTTTTCATTTAAATATTTACTGAAAAATATTTACTGAAATATTTCATTAAAATATTTTAAAAAGTCAACTTCCCAACCTATAGGTTTCTCACTCCAAGACTCCCAGCTGACAGCACATAAGAGCTTTTTTTCATCCAAGTTTCTTATCCTTACACACACTTAAGGCCATATTTAATAAACTTTTTTGTATTCAAATTTGACACACTTAGCCAATTTAAAAAGCAGTAGAGGATGACACCTTTGATGCCCTAATGAATAATCCACTGCTCTTTTTGTGGTTCTTTAACGTTTGGGATATTCTATAATGTCACAGCTGGTAAATATTATCTAAAGATATAATTTATACACACAGTTGAACATATATAGAAATGGTCTTTCAGGGCATGTTCATTAATTTCTGTAATATACCAGCATACCATAAAAGATAATAAATTTAGCACTGGTTTTACAATAATTACTAGTTGTGAGACTGACCAATACATCTTCTTAAACATGGATACAACCTTCTCTCTAGTTAAACAAGAGATTCAGAAAAATAATTAAAATTTAAAAATGATCTGATAATTTCTTCCTTAGCTCTAATACACTAACCTACTTTTTGTTGTGGTTAAAAGGTCAGAAGAAGATCTGTTTGGGCTAAAATTCAGGTGTTAAAACTTACTACTGTAAAGCTATAAGTAACTTACTTAACTTCACTAAGGCTCATTATCTGTAAAATAATAATAGCAACCACTTCACCAAACTGTTAGAAGGAAATGCGACCTGTATTCAAGGCACTGAGTGGAGTGGCTAGCACATATTAGGTACTTAGCTCAAGTTGGCTATGATTAATTCTTAAAGTGACACTCCAGTCTCTAAAGAAAAGTTTGTTTTTTTAAATCTTGTTTTGTTTTAAAAAAATAGATCAGTCAGCAAAAACCCAGTTTGAATGTAGAGGTAAAATGGTTTTCTCACAAAGAGAATTTTATTTAAAAAGGGTAAAATCAATCACTGTGACTTTCTTTCACATTTTTGTATCTAAATAACTTTACAGAAAAGAAGAAAAGGTACTCGACTTTTAAAAAAAAAAGTTTGAGATTTCCAAATGAAAACTGAGCTGACAGAAACAGCCCAGGCTTCTGTAAAATTCTTCTTTCCTACTATCAGACACGTTTATTTCAGAACTATAAGTGGTATTTTACCAAAAATTGATGTTTGTCTATACTTTTGGATGGAGAATATCATATGTAATTAGGTAATTTTCCTGTTTCTTATATAAAAACTTTGGAACTTCCCTGGTGGCTCAGACTGCAAAGAATCTGCCTGCAATGCATTAGACTCGGGTTCGATCCCAGGGGTTGGGAAGATCCCCTGAAAAGGGGAATAGCTACTCACTCTATTATTCTTGCCTGGAGAATTCCATGGACAGAGGAGCCTGGTGGGCTACAGTCCACGGGGTCACAGAGACTCAGACACGACTAAGTGACCAACACTCTCACTTTACTTCACCATATAAAAACCAGAACTTACCTTCGCTCTTAGGCACACTCCCTTGCCCTGTGACTTTTAAAGTGCAAATACTGACTCTGGCCCCAAATCTATAAGAACTTACAGTTTTCAGACTCTGTCTTGGCTCCAAATTCAGGCTGACCTAGATCCAATAAACTGTGTCCAAAACGACAGAATCATGTGGCACGCATAGTGGCTCATGCTGAGGTATAGGGAGGATCTGTTCTCTAAGAATAGGATGAGAGTAGGAAGGAAATTTGTATATAAACACATAAACCATTTAAATGTAGGACACATGCTTCCATTTAGTATAGCTATCTCTTTGACCTGCATTTATCAAGTTATAATTTGCATATGGCAAAATTCATCCTTTTTAGTGTACGGTTCTATAATTTTTGATAAATGCATATAGTCCTGTAACCATTCCATGTGATTTGGACAGAGAAAGTTTCCATCATTCGCTTTCATCTAAAAATTCTCAAAATAAAGAATCTTTCTTCCCTTTAAGAAACAAGCCAATAAGCAGCTATTACTTAGGGCTTTCATCCAAACAATTCAGTCTTTAAGGAATGACATAAAAATTGTATATATTGATACTGGGACTCAAGTGATTGGATCGTAAGTAAAACAAAACAAAGGCTATTTCTACTCAGAGCCTACTTCCGGCTGTTGTTTACAAAAATACTGAAGCAACTACCTTAAGACTACATGAAATACAATGGGTAGGAGGTCCCATTCTCTAGGGATTGACTGAATGCCTCTCAGGTAAAGTTTCTCTGTGGTATACACAGTACTTATTGTTATAAGTTTAGACAATGTCTGAATTTAGACTACGGCTTGCTGACAAATATACACTATCCCATGGCACTCTGCCAGTGGAGAGGTAGAAAAGCTTGGGAGATAATCAAAGGTCATAGCTTTATTTAACATCCTCATACGCCAAACAGGAAGACAAGCATTCCCTACTGGGCAGAGACAGTGTGTCCTCCAGTGACTGCTCAGCCCTCAGCAGAGTCAAATCCTGCCTTTAAAAGGTGGGGCTCACCAAGTGACCTGAAACAAGTCTCATCTTTCACCAAGGGCTTCTAATTTTAAATTGCTGCCATGCTAAATTTCATCTTGAGTATCTCCCTGAGTCTCCACCCAGTTTGTTCACTGGTTTTAGACAAGAATTTAGACAAGAATTTCCCAGGACTGTGGATTTCAGTCTTTATTGTTGGACGCACAGCCTGCATGGGATACAAAGCAATACAAGATGATTAAGAATTTGAATGAAAGCCTCATATACCCATTTTGAATATATATCATGGGTATACATAAGTTAATTTACAAAAATTCTTACCTCCGCTGATACCACTGTAATAAGAGAATCCACTAGGAATAAATTCACAACAAATACCACTGTTTCCAAGGGGTCAAGTTAGAGGTCCTATTTAAATGCTATTTAGAAGTGCACTGAAGCAGTGTTATCGGCTGCTACTTGGATTCAATTGGTAAAAATGAGTAATATCACATGATATGAAACTCAACCTCTCTAAAAGGCAAGGCTGCAAGATTCCTCAGGATAACTCTGCTCAGAACTAACATGTCTCCAGTACTACTGCCAGTGGGAAAATTCAGTTGATATTTATCACTAAAGCATTTATGACCTGAAATGGAATCATTTAAGAGAAAATGAAATCTCCAGTTTTATTTGCTACAGTTAAACTTACTAAAGACAACAGTACAATCAAAATATACTCCAAGAGACATAGTTCATACAATCAGCTACCCATTCAATTTTTTTCCCACGTGTTAACAGAATTCAGAGTGCAGCACACAGATTTACCTCAGCTGAGCATGCATTTTATTCCAATTGTGGACAAACCTCCCAGTGGCTCAGTGTACAGTGTAGACAGACTGAACTGCCAGAATCAGGGCCACCATCACTCAGAGGTGGCATGCTACACATGCCTGATATAGACCTAACAGAAGCGGGAGATATTAGGACAAGGTGGCAAGAATACACAGAAGAAATATACAAAAAAGATCTTCATGACCCAGAATAACCATGATGAAGTGATTCCTAACCTAGAGCCAGATATGGTGGAATGTGAAGTCAGGTGGGCCTTAGGAAGCATCACTATAACAAAGCTAGTGAAGGTGATGGAATTCCAGTTAAGCTATTTCAAATCCTAAAAGATGATGCTGTAAAGTGCTGCACTCAACATGCCAGCAAATTTGGAAAACCTGGCAGTGGCCACAGACTGAAAAAGGCCAGTTTTCATTCCAATCTCTAAGAAAGGCAATGCCAAAGAACTACGTAGCTAGAACTACAGCACAATTGCACTCATCTCACACGCTAGTAAAGTAATGCTCAAAATTCTCCAAGCCAGGCTTCAGCAACACGTGAACCATGAACTTCCAAATGTTCAAGCTGGTTTTAGAAAAGCCAGAGGAACCAGAAATCAAATTGCCAACATCCACTGGATCACTGAAAAAGCAAGAGAATTCCAGAAAAAATATCTATTTCTGCTTTATTGACTATGCCAAAGCCTTTGACTGTGTGGATTACAATAAACTGTGGCGCATTCTTCAAGAGATGGGAATACCAGACCACCTGACCTGCTTCCTGAGAAATCTGGATACAAGTCAGGAAGCAACAGTTAGAACTGAACATTGAATTACAGACTGGTTCCAAATCCGGAGAGGAGTATGTCAAGGCTGTATATTGTCACCCTGCTTATATAACTTATAGGCAGAGTACATCATGTGAAATGCCAGGCTGGATGAAGCACAAGCTGGGATCAACGTTGCCAGGAGAAATATCAATAACCTCAGATATGCAGATGACACCATCCTTATGGCAGAAAGTGAAGAAGAACTAAAGAGCCTCTTGATGAGAGTGAAAGAGGAGAGTGAAAAAATTGGCTTAAAACCTCAACATTCAGAAAACTAAGATTATGGCATTGGGTCCCATCAATTCATGGCACATAGACAGGGAAACAATGGAAACAGTGACAGACTTTATTTTACTTGGCTCCAAAATCACTGCAGATGGTGACTGCAGCCATGAAATTAAAAGACACTTGCTCCTTGGAAGAAAAGCTATGACCAACCTAGACAGCATATTCAAAAGCAGAGACATTCCTTTCCCAACAAGGTCTGTCTAATTAAAGCTATGGTTTTTCCAGCAGTCATGTATGGATGTGAGAGTTGGACTATAAAGAAAGCTGAATGCTGAAGAATAGATGCTTCTGAACTATAGTGTTGGAGAAGACTCTTAAGAGTCCCTTGGACTGCAAGGAGATCCAACCAGTCCATCCTAAAGGAAATCAGTCCTGAATATTCACTGGAAGGACTGATGCTGAAGCTGAAACTCTAATATTTTGGGCACCTAATGCGAAGAACTGACTCACTGGAAAAGACCCTGATGCTGGGAAAGACTGAAGGCAGGAGAAGGGGTTGACAGAGGATGAGATGGTTGGATGGCATCACTGACTTTATGGACATGAGTTTGAATAAGCTCTGGGATTTGGTGATAGACAGGGAAGCCTGGCATGCTTCAGTCCATGGGGTCGCAGAGAGTCTGAAAGAACTGAGCGACTGAACTGAACTGAACACATGCCGTTACAGACTTGAAAAACCTAATGTACTCATCAGTGAAATTGAATCATTAAGTTGGGCCATGGAGAAATCTGATTCTTGTATCTGCATTATAAAGTCCAGTGGAATGTAGAAGTATATGTGGGTATTTCAGGTATTTCCAGCAATCTCTCTCCACTGTCAGTAGAAAGGAGTTTCTTATCTATAGTGGGTCAAGAGTTGCCACAGTCTTTCCTAGCTCAGGGGAATGCATCTTCTGGAGTTTCATGCTCTCAGCATCACAATTTGGTAAGGCTGTGTAAAACCTCATGGGGAATAAAGTGTGGAAGATGAGGAGGAACCTGGGAGTCTAGGGGTTCTCTGGGTGAGTGCCAAAAGCAGGCCTAAAGAAGGGCATAATAAAGTGAGTTCAAGTGGATTCAAAACACCAGGGTTGTGTGGCTTGCAGGATATGGCCAGGGGAGGTTCCTGGGCCTCCTTCTACATCCCTGATGCTGACAGGGTCTTTGCTGGCAGGCCTCCTCCTGACTCCAGATGAATGGGGTAAAAGGCCTCTTTGGACAAATCTATTTATTGTCATCCAAATAAAATACATATCAATACTCACTCTGGCTCAGACTGATCTCTGACTAGAATTCAAGGTCACATATAGGTAATGCTTTTTAATCCTCTAGTTTAAAAAAAAGGTTTTCCCCAAACTTCCTGGTCACCTTTTATACTTTTCTTATGGAATCTTTCTGCATGTGTTATATATTACTACATCAACTACCAAAATCATATTCTGCACAATTTGATGGCAGAAACAGTGCTATAATTTTGTATTCTCTACACCACCTAGCACAATTACATCATGCATTAGGTGCTCAGTAAACATTTACTGACACAGTGAGGTAGATGAAACAGAAACTCTTTTTCCCTACACAGAGCTCAGACTGACAATCACAGAGGATACCTATTAAGTGCAGACCCTGTGAAGTTCTGTTTTGTTCTAAGTTTTTTATCAATCAAATAATTTGATGCTCACAGAAGTCTCAGAAGTCACGCAGTATTGCTATTTCTGTGTAACAACCAAGGAAACTGAGGCTCTGAGAGGTTAAGCAAATTGTTCAAAATCAGACAAGAAGTAACTGGCAGAGCCGGGGGTCAAGTCAGGTTGGTGTCAAGACTCTGGAGGTCTGTACCTAACCTGTACTTAATTCAGTCTGCTTGGTGGACTAAGGACAGAGCTGGAGGCAAAAGTGTTATTTCTGAAGAAAAGATGAAAGATAGATCCTTAAGACTAGACAGGCTGAGGGATCATTTTCTTCATTTTTCTCAATTTACTTATTCTGTTCTTTGCTCTTCCTTTCTATTCTATCTTATTCCCTTTGCATCTCCTACTGTTTTACCTAGGCTCTTCTAGTTGAAGGCCACAGAAACCAACTGGCTTCTGTAGGAAGGAAGGGGTCCACTGGAGGATATGGAGCAGCTCACAGAATCAGAGGGAGGCCTGAAGAAGCAGGGTCAGGAGTCAAGAACCTGGGTGCCTTTCCCTCTCCAGGCCACTGGAACTGCAGCTTCTTTGCTAGGCATCTTATCACCAGCCCACTCCTAAGCCACTTTGAGTCTTTTATTACTTGGCCCAGGTTTCATATTGCAGAGAGAAGGGGAAGCACCTGACAGTTCTAACTCAGGTCATGTATCCACCCCTTAACTAAAGGAGAGCAAGACAGCTTCTAGAACAGAACCGTGAGGCTAGAAACAGTCGGCCCTCTATACTCACAGATTCCACATCTGCATCAAATCCACATTTGATTCCACATCAAACCAATGGAGGCTCAAAACAGTCAGGAAAAAAGAAAAATTCCAGAAAGTTCCATAAAGAAAACCTGAATTTGCTGTGCCCTGGCAACTATTTACCTAGCGTTTACACTGTATTTACAACTATTTACACAACATTTACATTGTATTAGGCATTATAAGTAATCTAGAGGTGATTTACAGTGTACAGGAGAGTATGTGTAGGTTACACGTGCAAACTACCCCATCTTATATGAGGGACTTGAGTATCTATCTGTGGATTTTGGTATTCAAAGAGAATTCTGGAACTAATTCCCTGTAGCTACTGAGAGACAACTATATAATGCAGACGGGTTAGTTGCACAATTATAAACTGTGGTATTTACCAAAAAAAAAAAAAAGGGTGGAAGAGATGCTGCACAACAAAAGCAAAAGGTATTCATGATGCCCATCTTTCATCTTAAAAAAAAAAAAAATGTTCTTTAGGTCTTTATCCATTTTTGCCCAATGAGCTACTGAAACTAGTGATGGCCTTATTCACTACTACAGGTCCCTATGGAAGTTGGAACCACAGGCTGAGTCACTGTCTGCTGCTGGTTATCTGGGTCCCATACTGGCCTGCAGTCCTTTCTCATCACCATCACTGCAGATCAAACATAACTAGGGACTTCCTAGCTTATTACAGTTGCATCATGTTAGTTAAATATGATGCTTTCAACTTCTTAAGAGTCTCCACAAATTTTGACTCAAGGAGAGGAAATAACACAGGCTGAAAATCTGACCTATTTGTTGACTGAATTATCTATAGATTAAAATAAGACCAAGAAATGCTTGGATTTCAAACTCAAACTGAGGAATACATTTTAAAATGAACAAAAAATACTATATTTTGGTATAATCAGTATGAAATTTCAGGCTTAAAGATGAACCTCTAAAGTGATTTTTTCCCCTATGTCTCACTGAATCTCTCTCCCCACCCTTTTGTGCATATATGCACAAACACACATGTATACACCTACATGCATGTATATATACAGATGCACCAGTGTGCTCAGTCACTCAGTGGTCTCTTTGTGACCCCATGGACTATAGCCTGCCAGGCTCCTCTGTCCGTAGGATTATTCCAGTAAGAATACTGGAGTGGGTTGCCACTTCCTACTCCACGGGATCTTCCGATGTAGGGATCGAACCCATGTCTTCTGCACTGGCAGGGAGACTCTTTACCATTGATCCACTTGGGGAACCCATACAGATGCACATATATGCACATATATATATATATGTATATAGATACTCAACAATAAAATGTATACAAAAGACCCAAGATAACTCACAGGTATTCTCTGATTTCATAAATTTTTATGTTACTTTATACATCTTCATCCTCTGCTATTTTGAATCAGAAAGTCATATGAGATGAGAGGAAAATTCATTAAGCAGAAATCCATAAAGTCATATGAATTTATGGGGGCTTCCCTGGTAGCTCAATTGGCAAAGAATCTGCCTGCAATGCAGGAGACCCCAGTTTGATTCCTGGGTCAGGAAGATCTGCTGGAGAAGGGATAGCCTACCCACTCCAGTATTCTTGGGCTTCTCTTGTGGCTTATCTAGTAAAGAATCTCCCTGCAATACAGGAAACCTGGACTCTATCCTTGGATTGCAAAGATACCCTGGAGAAGGGAAAGGCTACCCACTCCAGTATTCTGGCCTGGAGAATTACATGGACTGAATAGTCTATTGGATCACAAAGAGTCAGACACGACTGGGTGACTTTCACTTTGAAACTAAATATGAAAGATTTAAAATTGCCAGTATGATTTAGCATATAGACCTTTATGCTTAAAAACATAAAAGCAATTTAAAAATATTCAGCTCCTGTTCTGCAAAGAGAGCTTTTAAATGAGCAAGATGACAATAACAGCCTTCTCAATAGTGCTCCCAGTTTAATACTGGGTGTGTTTAAGAGGATGTCAACTGGCATGGAGCAAGCCTTGCTCTCATCTCCCAGGCTACTGTCTTCTTCAAAGGCATTTCCCGCTTTGGTTTGGTCCCTGTCCACCTCTTCTCTTTATCTGCCTGCTGTGGATCTCTTCTGTTTTGCCTACCTGCAATTAATTCTTCTCTGTTAACTCTACCCCTTTTCCCTTTCAGTAAACTGGCTTGACCACCCTCCCTTTTCAGTTACAAAGGCTACTGTGTCATTACCTTAGTCAGAATAATTGGTTCAGGGATGTACAACACAACTCAGTTTTGGTACAACTGTTGGAATAAAACGGAAAAAGAGGCTTTATTTGCAATGAGATTTAATACTATAAGAAAAATCGAAGCCTGGAACTCTGAGGGCCACCATATCAGGAGAATGTGCCTGAACAATCAACCAGAAAAAACCTGGGACTAGCTGAACTTGGGTTAGTTTTGAGCCACACTGGAAACCAGATCTACTTTCACAACTTACTGTCCTTACTTTTCGGCAAAACTGTCCCAAATGCTATCCACCAGGTGACTCCAGCTCTCATAGCTTTGTCCTCAGTTCTCAAAGCATAAAACAACCTAGGGATGTGAGGATCAGCTCGATTCCTCTTTGCTTGGGCATCTTCTAGTTACGTGTGTTTGGATTTAGTTCAGACAGATCCAACCGACATAAACTGAGGGTTTATCTCTGTATTCCATGAATGAGATATCTCTAATACTATTGACTGAGGGCTGTAACATTCAGAAGCTTACAGAAAATCCACTTTTCTATGAACACTTTCTAGTTATATTAAAAAAAAAAAGTGGGGGTTGGAGTGAGGAGGAAACCAATATTCTCTTAGCTCCATGTTCAGGGCATGCAGTTAAAAGCACAAGTCTACAGAGTGTAAGAGGAATGTACAAGTAGAGTCTGAATGAAAAAAATCAGACTTCAGAAGGTCCCACATTAATATTTTGACTAAAGGGGGAGAAGATAAAAACAAATCATCCATAACAGGTGCAAGTATATGATACTTCACCATTTAAGTTTTGTCAGTACAGAGCAATTATTTCACAGAGGCTTATAACATTGTCTTTAGTGTCAAAAAATCCAAGTTTAAGTCATAGTATAGCCACTTACTCTGTAATCTTGGACAAAGCAATTAATCTTTAGTGTCCCAATTTCCTTCCCTGTAAAGAAGTAAATAATACTGTATACCTCAGAGAGTTACTGTACAGAATAAAGGAGACAACGTGTAACAACACGTTTTGGGAAAGGGGGTTCACATTCCTTAACACATGCTGGTTCTGATTGAGTCAGACATTCATTTTCAAAACCCAAGTGATTTTCCAATAATAGAATGCATTTATAAGTGCAGTTCAACAATACTCATTTAAGCAAATTTTACTTGCATATATACCATTTATTCAGTTTTAGTCACATATTCAGTAACTTTGTTTCATATAAACAATGAACGCTTCAAATCAGCACAGACCAAGTCAACACCACAGTCGCCCCTAAAACTCTCTTAACAGTGCAACACTAAAAATGAGAAGTATGCCTTTCATTTTTAATCCCGTTTTGCTTCTTTAGGTAAAGAGGTCATATGAACAACCAAAGAGCATCTCTACACTGAGGTGGCCAATAAGAGAAAGTTAAACCAAAGCAGGATCCTCTATGACCCACCTCCCAGAATATCGGAAATAAAAGCACGAATAAACAAATGGGACCTAATTAAAATTAAAAGCTTCTGCACAACAAAGGAAACCATAAGCAAGGTGAAAAGACAGCCTTCAGAATGGGAGAAAATAATAGCCAATGAAGCAACGGACAAACAATTAATCTCAAAAATATACAAGCAACTCCTGCAGCTCCATGCTAGAAAAATAAACGACCCAATCAAAAAGTGGGCCAAAGAACTCAACAGACATTTCTCCAAAGAAGACATAAAAATGGCTGACAAACACATGAAAAGATGCTCAACATCACTCATTATCAGAGAAATGCAAATCAAAACCACAATGAGGTACCACTTTACACCAGTCAGAATGGCTGCAATCCAAAAATCTATAAGCAATAAATGTTGGAGAGGATGTGGAGAAAAGGGAACCCTCTTACACTGTTGGTGGGAATGCAAACTAGTACAGCCACTATAGAAAACAGTGTGGAGATTCCTTAAAATACTGCAAATAGAACTGCCATATGACCCAGCAATCCCACTGCTGGGTATACACACTGAGGAAACCAGAATTGAAAGAGACACGTGTACCCCAATGTTCATCACTGCATTGTTTACAATAGCCAGGACATGGAAGCAACCTAGATGCCCATCAACTGACGAATGGCCAAGAAAGCTGTGGTACATATACACAATGGAATATTACTCAGCATTAAAAAGAAAATTCATTTGAAGCAGTTCTACTCAGGTGGACAGAACTGGAGCCTATTATCCAGAGTGAAGTAAGCCAGAAGGAAAAACAACAATACAGCATACTAACGCATATATATGGAATTTAGAAAGATGATAACGAGAACCCTGCATGTGAGACAGCAAAAGAAACGCAGATGTATAGAACAGACTTGTGGACTCTGTGGAAGAGGGCAAGGGTGGGATGATATGGGAGAATGGCATTGAAACATGTTAATTATCATATGTGAAATCAATCGCCAGCCCAGGATTGATGCTCGGGGCTGGTGCACCGCGATGTCCCAGGGGGAGGGAATCGGGAGGGAGGAGGGAGGGGGGTTCTGGAGGGGGAGCATATGTAAACCCATGGCAGTTTCATGTCAATGTATGGCAAAACCAACACAATAAAGTAAAGAAAATTGAAAAAAAAAAAAAAAAACAAAGTTAATGCTGAAGCACAGAGTTACAGAAACAAAGCTCTAAGTCTGAGTACGTAAGAATGTGGTTTTCCTCCTCTAGCCTACCAGTAACTATCACTTACAAGTTTTTCCGAACTCCAGGGATAAATATCAAGATTCTAAATATTGCAAGTCCTGAGGCTCTATGCCTTATCTATTCATCATATCAATCTATTCATAATCCCTAAGTGTTTCGGGTTTTCCGACTGTCAGCCAGGCGTGCCCTTAGTAAAAGTCCATATCATCACTCATTCTCGGACCAGAAACCAAATGCTGATGATGTCGACCATCCAGATCAGTAGCCTCTTTGTTCAAGCAAGAGAAGGAAAAAAGGATTTCTTATGGCCCATGTAAATGCCCCAGTTGGGTCAACGTTTCTGGAAAGGACTAAATAGTTTTCAAATTCCAAAATAAGAGATTAAAAAAGCAAACAATAGAGGCTTTCTTTCCTCAGACTCCAATGAAGAATGTGACCACTAAAGAAATATGTTAGGCCATGAACACATTGCATGCTTAACTCTTGGCACCTTGCAGGTCTGAGAAAGAGAATGACAGTGACTTCAACTGTGTAAATAATTATAGCCATTAGCATCAGGCTCCCAGGGTAACTGAATATCTTACTTTGCTTGCTGGCTAAAAGTAAGTAACTAAAATGTTCCCAAGAAAAAGTTAAGGTAGATGGTAAATATCAATTAATTAAGCATCATAACAATAAAAAAATTAGTATTTGAATTTAAGTACATCATAATCATCATGCTGGAGAACATTATATCCACTTTGATCACAGAGCCTTAACTACTTCGTATCTCTTAAAACATGTGTGTGTGATGTCACATTTGCTCCAGAGTAGATTCTTGGCTAAACAAAATCTCCAATTTGAGTTTTGGTTAAAAATCCATCTGTATGATTCTGAGTTTGCCAACTAGTATTTAGGCAAGAGCATGCACGCTCAGTTGTGTCCAACTCTTTGCAACCCCCTGGAATGTAGCCCACCAGGCTCCTCTCCCATGGGCTTTCCCAGACAAGAATACTAGAGGGGGTTGCTATTTCCCCCTCCAGGGGATCTTCCTACCTATGGATCAAACCCACATCTCCTGCATTGAAGGCAGACTCTTTACCACTGAGGTACCACACAAGCCCTTATTAAGGCAAAAAGATCTTCAAATAACTAGCACTGTGGCACCATATGTACCCAAAGTAGCAAAGTAAATGAAGGGAAACCTAAAATATTCACTTTAAACTCTCTAAAACTCTTTACAAAATAATTTGGTATTCTTTCCAGAAGCTTCCTTATATGCTCTTGTGCATAGATAATTATTGAATACCTACTGTGTGCAATAACTATTCTCAGCATTGGGGGTAAAATAAAAAAGAGAAAAAGTCCCTGTATTCATGGGGCATTCTTGTGGGTGATGCAGAAAATTTGACTAGATAGATTAGGGTTAGTTTATGACAGGTTAGGCAATGATGAGTGTTAAGGAAGGTGGGTGGGGAGCCAAGGAGGAGTTGCGAAGAATTGGTAAAGAAAGAAGGGTGACATTTAGGGACACAAGGAAGGTCTCCCTGAGCAAGAGACCTATAAGCAGAGCCCGGAAGGGAGGGAGAGGAAGGCTACGCTAGAAGAAGAACACTCAGGGCCAAGGAAACAAGAAGAATAGATGTCTAATTTGTTCTAGGCTATGATGAAGGCAGTGTGGCTGGAGCTGAGAAGGCAGGAGGAGAAGGGTAATCCATGAGACAATGCAAATGCTCTGAGCTGTGTTGAGTGTAGATGCAGAAACAGGAAGACTAGTCAGGATGCTTTTACAGTGATCCAGGCAAAAGATGATCCAGTGGTTTGGGCCAAGGTGGTACCAGAGACACGGTGAGGCTCACCAGCATGGTGATGAGTTACCAAATTCTGAATGTATTTTAAAACCAACAGGAGTTACTGATGAATCAGATACAGTATTTAAGAAAAAGAAATGAATCAATAATTACTACAATGTTTTTGGCCTCAGTAACTGCAAAGATGGAGTTGCCACTGACTGACTGGTAGGAGTGAGTTTGGCAGTAGGGAGATGAGGAAGTCAGTTTTAGAGATTTTAACTTTGAAATGATGGTTAAGATATCCAAATGGAGATGATGATTAGGTAACAGCGTATGTCTGGAATTCAGGTCGAGGCTAAGCTGCTTAGTTTATAGATGAAACTGAAAGCCATGAAACTGAATCAGAGTATAAACAGAAAATGTAAGCTGCCTAAGGAATAGGTTCTTGGATCACTTATCTAGGAGATGAGGAAGAACCAGCAGAGAAGACACAGAAAGACAGAAGAAAATTTCCTATATGATACATCTGAATTACCTCTATGGTGTTTTGAATACATGCATGTTGCTTTAAGAATATCTAGAAAAAGCTTCAAATGCCTTCAGGAGAGGGACAAAATCTAACCCCCTGTGGGCCATAAGGATCAGTACAGTATCAACTATACAGTAAATACCAAACATATTTGTTGAATGAATAAGTGAATTCAGGATTGTGACGGTTCAGTTGAACTCAACAAATATTTCCTGAACACTTTCTAGTTTCAGAAATTGAGCAAGACACTTAGAAAGAAAGATACATAAATAGACACCTGTCTGACAGAGAAGACAGACGGGTTAAGTTGGTAGCGAAAGGGTTTAATTTCTTGCTCAGGGCAGCATCAAGCTAATAACCACAAACATATCAGGTATGGATAAAAATAGTACATTCTTTAAAGGGAATAAGAGATCTCCCTTTAAATAACATATTTGTTAAGATCTGATTACCTACTTTCCTTTTTAGCAAAATATTTGAGAAATTACAGTGAAAGTAATAGATTAAAAAATCATAATTTAAGATATTAAATCCATATCTTAAACTTTTCAAAAACCCTATCACTACACTAAAAGAGCAAAGAAGAAAAATGAACAAGATCATGAATTATAATAATTTTCATAAAAATTTTATGTTGAAGAAGTTTTTTTTTGAGGGTTCAATAATGGCCCTAAATGTCAGGTTACTGATTTGGAATTCAAAAAATTTAAACGCATTTGTGAAAAATCAGATTCCTATTTCTCTCTCAAATTTTTTTTTTAAAGCAAAAGAGACATCTTCCTTGAAACAATTCTTGTCTGCCAAAATCTTAACAAATTAATAGCCACACCAACACATACGAAACACATACTGTACATAACAGACACACACAAACAAATGGCTTGCTGGATGGCTACAGACTTTGGTGGTTAAACAGGAAGAAAGGTGGCCTGAAAAACAGACAGATACAGACATAATAAATGTTTAAATACTCATACTGAAATTATATTATTAGTCAAATAGTATCCACAGAATTATTACTAAATCATGAGTGGCCATTTTAAATATTTCAGTTCTACTTTTCTAAATTAAATCAATTAGCAAACTGACAATTTATGTAAGTTTTATCCAGACTACTGAGAAAGAATAATTGTCCAAGTAGATATTTGCCCTGATCCCGTCACAGAACTGGTACAACCCAGTATATAGGTATACATCAAGAATGAATATATGTAACTGAAACTGACAAAACCTTGATAATTGCTTCTCTATTTTTTACTTACTTAAAATGTCAAATAATTCAAGTCATTTATCCAATAAATATTTACTGAGTCCCTACTATGCTTCAGTACTGTCTATATCCTTGCTTTGGTTAGTAAAGACAGGATTTTTTTTTCCCCCGAAATGTGCTTGTTTGTCAAAAGTTACATACTTTTAGATGTTTTATGTATTTTATTCACATAGCCAAAATTACAAAACACTGAACTGCTAACTATTTCTGAGTCTGCTAAGTGTCTTAACAGAACATCATTGTTGTAACTGTTCTCAATTATACAGCTATCAATTTGCTAGTCAATGCATTAAAGAGACAAAATATCCTTATCTCTAATCAGATTACTGTAGTTACTTTAGAAATGGAATTTTCAAACCAACAGTAGGCTTCAACAAAAGAGTTTCAGGTCCAATTAATCACCATGTATTACTTCTGTCTCTCCAACTGCACTCGAAGCAGCTTGCCACGTTCCGCATCCCCACTGCACTGCTTAGCTCCAGAAACTAGCGTCTCGTGTTAGCATGCCAGTGTTTCCCAACTTGTTTCTGGAATGGCTTTTCTGAACTATCTCGTTACATCATCCCCCTTCGTTCTCCCTTTTAGAAATCAGGTTTTAGTGCAAGGAATGAAAACGAGGAGCGGGCTTTGAGAACTGGCCCCTGCCTGTTTCTTCAGTCTCACAGTCTCATGGTGCTTTCTGCCCTCAAATCAACAGCCCATCCAGACTGAGGCACACGTCTAGAATCGCCTACAGGCTCTTTCCTCTGGGGCACTGCACATGCCATTCCTCAAAGGAGACAGACTCTGCGGCTGACTAACTCTCCTTATCCTATAAATCTCAGCAGAGTCGCCTCCCCTCATCCCTGCCATCATTAGGCACCACTCTCCTATGAGCTCCTTGCATCTCAGGGCTCACTGTAGTTTACTGCCTCTCTTCCTCATTAGGCTCTAAGCTCCTAGTGGGCAGGGACTATATCTTATTCATGGTTTTATCTCTAGTATTTAGCAAAGTGCTTGGCATATAATTAGCACCCAATCAGTATTCTAGTCATTGGACAAATGTATGATAATAGCAAATCTATTTACAGAAAATGTCTAATGTACCAAAGCTTGGGGGGAAACTAACAGCAAGCCAACAGCAGCACCTGCCATGTCTGGGTGTCTCAAGCAGAAGTGAAAAGTAAGCAGGGATCAAGTGGGACCTGGGCTTCCTGCCTACAAAGTCCAGGCTGGGAGACGGAATGGATGAGAACATGGCAGAAAATATCATCACATCCTGAAGAAGCTGACTGCTAAACTTAGTCCAACATCTTTTAAATTGTAACTTTTCCAGATTCTCTTATGTAGCAGAATGTCACTGACAGACAGTCCAGAGACACTGCCTCTAAAATGACAATTAATACCCAAGATAGCAATTCCGGCTTTGTCCAAAGAGAAGCATATGACCCAAGAGCTGAAGGGCATTTATTAAGAAGGCAACACTTTATAAGCATCCAAATATTTTTGTTTAATTAACTTTTGAGAAAACTGTGCTTTCAAAATCTGGTTGAACAAAAAAGGCAGTAAATCTCTTTAATGATTTTGGGCAACAATTTGCAATGAAGTGTGATTAAGAATAATTTTCAGTTGTTTATTCTATCAATAAATAATAAATCTTGGTGGCTTATAGCATATGAGAAAAACATAGCTCAGACCTCAAAAAATCTTAAAACATGTCTAAAAAGTTTAATTTCTAGCCTTGATTTCTGACCTCTAGCTGATAAATGACTATGCCTTGCTTGTCATTTCAATCCCAAACAATTTAGGAGTTTTTAATTAATTTTATAACATTCAAGATTTTTTTTTAAAAAGTGTAGGGTTTTTTGGCTTCTGGTCTGACATGTAAGTAACTCAGAAGTTGTCACTTTGTTCTGAAAACAAGTTAAAAAAACTAAGAAAATTAACAATGCTTCATAGACTCTGTCAAATAAGGTCACAAGGCAGACTGTTGCCCCCTAAACTGAAGAAACTGACAGGCAGATACAGAAATCACAGCTTACTGAAACAGAAACCTCTGTAGGAACCAGTGTCACAGTAGGAAAATCTGAACTATTATTGACAAAATGCTGAAGGCTCAGGGTGGACGAACCTGGAAGATAAAACACCAGGGGCATCTGGTCATGGGAGGCCCCAGGTTATTGAAAGTTGGACCTCCAGGAGTTCTATCAGGTCCTCACAGTGAATATTGGAGAAAAAATATTCCTGTGCTTCCAGTAGGGAGATGGAAAAAGGAACCATTTTGAAATATGGCAGAGCATTCTGTTCTGTTTAGTAAGGGCTGCCTTAATTTTCTTGGACTCTAAAATCACTGCAGATGCTGAATGCAGCCATGATATTAAAAGACGTTTGCTCCTTGGAAGAAAAGCTATGACCTTCCTTGACAGCATATTAAAAAGCATAGACATTACCTTGCCTACAAAGGTCCATTTAGTCAAAGCTAATGGTTTTTCCAGTAGTCATGTATGGATATGAGAGTTGGACTATTAATGAAGGCTGCTGAAGAATTGATGCTTTTGAACTGTGGTGTTGGAGAAGAATCCCTTGGACCACAAGGAGATCAAAACAGTCAATCCTAAAGGAAATCAGTCCTTAAGTTGAAGTTGAAGCTTCAATACTTTGGCCACCTGATGTGAAGAACTGACTCATTTGAAAAGACCCTGATGCTGGGAAAGACTGAAGGCAGGAGGAGAAGGGAACAATAGGATGAGATGATAGGATGGCATCATCGACTTGATGGACATGAGTCTGAGCAAGCTCCGGGAGTTGGTGATAGAGTTGGTGAGGGAAGGCTAGTGTGCTGCAGTCCATGGGGTCGCAAACAGTGGGACATAACTGAGTGACTGAACTGAACAAGGAAATCTCACCAGAGTCTGACTGACTCAGGGAGCAATGCAAATGGAAGAAGGGAAACACTCAACTCCAGTTTTCTCTAGCCATTTTGTTCAACTGAAAGGGTAAGGGGAATAAAGTAAAATCGGGAAGCACTGGTGAAGTTAACAGTCCAAGAGATAAGGCTCACCAAAGACTGAGACCTAATCACAAGATAACAGAACACTTCCCCTTCCCGAACACTTACCAATACATTACTAAAGGCCCACTAACCACAATTCCTTTTACTCAGTACATCACATCCATCTTCCAACAAAAAATTACCACACATACCAGAAGGCAAAAAGCACAGTCTAATAAACTTCCCCCAGAGAAACTAAGATGGCGGAGGAATAGGACGGGGAGAACACTCTCTCCCCAATAAATATACCAAAAGAACTTTTAAAGGCCGAGCAAACTCCAAAAAACAGGAACTGAATGCTGGCAGAGGACATCGGGCATCTGGAGAGGCGACCCAGTGCCGACGTGAGGAGTAACAGTGAGGAAACCTAGACTCACCCACCAGAAAACCACACAAGCCTTTCCACCCAGGAAACTTCGACAAACCACGCATCCAACCCCTCCCATAGAGAGGAATCCCCACAACAAAGGGACAACACAGCAAGATAAACAAGATGAAAAGGCAGAGAAATACCCAGCAAGTAAAGGAACAGGATAAATACACCCTAGACCAAACAAAAGACAAAGAGATAGGAAGTCTACCTGACAAAGAATTCCGAATAATGATAGTGAAAATGATCCAAAACCTGGAAAATAAGTTGGAGTTACAGCTCAATAACCTGCAGGCAAGGATTGAGAAGATGCAGGTAAGCTTTAACAAAGACTTAGAAGAAATGAAAAAGAGACAAAATACAATGAATAATGCAATAAATGAGATCAAAAACACTCTGCAGGGAACCAACAGTAGAATAACAGAGATAGAAGACAGAATAAGTGAGGTAGAAGACAGAATGACAGAAATAAATGAAACAGAAAGGAAAAATGAAAAAAGAATTAAAAGAAATGAAGACAACCTTAGAGACCTCTGGGACAATATTAAACGCACCAATATTCGAATCATAGGAGTCCCAGAAGAAGAAGACAAAAAGAAAGACCATCAGAAAATTCTTGAAGAGATAATTGTAGAAAACTTCCCTAAATTGGGGAAGCAAATAGCCACTCAGGTCCAAGAAACACAGAGAATCCCAAATAGAATGAACCCCAAGCGGGACACCCCAAGACACATATTAATCAAATTGGCAAATATCAAATACAAAGACCAAATATTAAAAGCAGCAAGGGAGAAGCAAAAGATAACTCACAAGGGGAATCCCATAAGGATAACAGCTGATCTCTCAACAGAAACGCTTCAGGCCAGAAGGGAATGGCAAAACATACTTAAAGTCATGGAAGAAAACAATCTACAACCCCGACTACTGTACCCAGCAAGGATCTCATTCAAATTTGAAGGAGAATTCAAAATTTTCTCAGACAAGCAGAAAATGAGAGAATTCAGCAATACCAAACCAGCCCTCCAACGAATGCTAAAGGATCTTTCCTAGATAGGAAACACCGATGGGATAGATAATCTGGAGCCCAAAACAATAAAATAAATGGCAGCGGGATCATACTTCTCAATAATTACCTTAAATGTAAACGGGCTGAATGCCCCAACCAAAAGACAAAGATTGGCCGATTGGATACAGAAACAAGACCCCTATATATGTTGTCTACAAGAGACCCACCTCAAACCTAGGGACACATATAGACTGAAAGTTAAAGGCTGGAAAAAGATATTCCATGCAAATAAAGACCAAAAGAAAGCAGGAGTGGCAATACTCATATCTGATAAAGTAGACTTTAAAATAAAGGCAGTGAAAAGAGATAAAGATGGACATTACATAATGATCAAAGGATCAATCGAGGAAGAAGAAATAACAATTATAAATATTTATGCACCTAACATAGGAGCTCCACAATATGTAAGGCAAATGCTAACAAATATGAAAGGGGAAATCAACAACAACACAATAATAGCAGGAGACTTTAATACACCACTCACACCAATGGATAGATCAACTAGACAGAAAAGTAACAAGGAAATTCAAACTTTAAATGAAACAATAGACCAACTAGACCTAATTGATATCTATAGGTCATTCCACCCCAAAACAAGGAATTTCACCTTTTTCTCAAGTGCACACGGGACCTTCTCCAGGATAGATCACATCCTGGGCCATAAATCTAACCTTGATAAATTCAAAAATATTGAAATCATCCCAAGCATCTTTTCTGACCACAATGCAGTGAGATTAGATATCAACTACAGGAGAAAACCTTTCAAAACTTCCAACATATGGAGGCTCAACAACACACTGCTGAATAACCAACAAATCGCAGAAGAAATTAAAAATGAAATTCAGTTATGCATGGAAACGAATGAAAATGAAAACACAACAGCTCAAAACCTATGGGACACTGTGAAAGCAATGCTAAGGGGAAAGTTCATATCAATACAAGCTCACCTCAGGAAACAAGAGAAAAATCAAATAAATGACCTTACTATACACCTAAAGCAACTAGAAAGGGAAGAGATGCAGAAGCCCAGGTCTAGTAGAAGGAAAGAAATCTTAAAGATCAGGGCAGAAATTAATGCAAAGGAATCAAAAGTGACCATAGCAAAAATCAACCAAGCCAAAAGCTGGTTCTTTGAGAAGATAAATAAAATTGACAAACCGTTAGCCAGACTCATCAAGAAACAAAGGGAGAAGAACCAAATCAACAGAATTAGAAATGAAAACGGAGAGATCACAACAGAAAACACAGAAATACAAAGGATCATAAGAGACTATTATCAGCAACTATATGCAAATAAACTGGACAATTTGGATGAAATGGACAAATTCCTAGAAAAGTATAACTTTCCAAGACTAAACCAGGAAGAGATAGATAATATTAATAGACCCATCACAAGCATGGAAATTGAAACCGTAATCAGAAATCTTCCAAAAAACAAAAGCCCAGGACCAGATGGCTTCACAGCTGAATTCTACCAAAAATTTAGAGAAGAGCTAACACCTATTCTACTCAAACTCTTCCAGAAAATTGCAGACGAAGGTAAACTTCCAAACTCATTCTATGAGGCCTCCATCACCCTAATTCCAAAACCCGGCAAAGATGCCACAAAAAAAGAAAACTACAGGCCAATATCACTGATGAACTTAGACGCAAAAATCCTCAACAAAATTCTAGCAAATAGAATCCAACAACACATCAAAAAGATCATACATCATGATCAAGTAGGCTTTATCCCAGGGATGCAAGGATTCTTCAATATTCGTAAATCGATCAATGTAATACACCACATTAACAAATTAAAAAATAAAAATCACATGATTATCTCAATAGATGCAGAGAAAGCCTTTGACAAAATTCAACATCCATTTATGATAAAAACCCTCCAAAAAGCAGGAATAGAAGGAACATACCTCAACATAATAAAAGCTATATATGACAAACCCACAGCAAACATTATCCTCAATGGTGAAAAACTGGAAGCATTCCCCCTGAAATCAGGGACAAGACAAGGGTGCCCACTCTCACCACTACTATTCAACATAGTCTTGGAAGTTTTGGCCACAGCAATCAGAGCAGATAAAGAAATCAAAGGAATACAGATTGGAAAAGAAGAAGTAAAACTCTCTCTGTTTGCTGATGACATGATCCTCTATATTGAAAACCCTAAAGACTCTACGAGAAAATTACTAGAGCTAATCAGTGAATATAGCAAAGTTTCAGGATACAAAATCAACACACAGAAATCCCTGGCATTCCTATACACTAACAGTGAGAAATCAGAAAGAGAAATTAAGGAAACAATCCCATTCACCATCGAAACAAAAAGAGTAAAATACTTAGGAGTATTTCTACCTAAAGAATCAAAAGACTTGTATATAGAAAACTATAGACCACTGATGAAAGAAATCAAGGAGGACACAAACAGATGGAGAAATGTACCGTGCTCATGGATTGGAAGAATCAATATAGTGAAAATGAGTATACTACCTAAAGCAATCTATAGATTCAATGCAATTCCTATCAAGCTACCAGAGGTCTTCTTCAAAGAATTAGAACAAATAATTTCTCAATTTGTATGGAAATACAAAAAACCTCGTATAGCCAAAGCAATCTTGAGAAAGAAGAATGGAACTGGCGGAATCAACCTACCTGACTTTAGGCTATACTACAAATCCACAGTCATTAAGACAGTATGGTACTGGCACAAAGACAGAAATATAGATCAATGGAACAAAATAGATAGCCCAGAGATAAATCCACGCATCTATGGACACCTTATCTTTGACAAAGGAGGCAAGAATATACAATGGAGAAAAGACAACCTCTTTAACAAGTGGTGCTGGGAAAACTGGACAGCCACTTGTAAAAGAATGAAACTAGATCACTTTCTAACACCATACACAAAGATAAACTCAAAATGGATCAAAGATCTAAGCATAAGACCAGAAACTATAAAACTCCTAGAGGATAACATAGGCAAAACACTCTCTGCTATAATCCAAAGCGGGATACTCCATGACCCACCTCCCAGAATATTGGAAATAAAAACACGAATAAACAAATGGGACCTAATTAAAATTAAAAGCTTTTGCACAACAAAGGAAACTATAAGCAAGGTGAAAAGACAGCCTTCAGAATGGGAGAAAATAATAGCCAATGAAACAACAGACAAACAATTAATCTCAAAAATATACAAACAACTCCTGCAGCTCCATTCTAGAAAAATAAACAACCCAATTAAAAAGTGGGCCAAAGAACTTAACAGACATTTCTCCAAGGAAGATATAAAAATGGCTAACAAACACATGAAAAGATGCTCAACATCACTCATTATCAGAGAAATGCAAATCAAAACTACAATGAGGTACCACTTTACACCAGTCAGAATGGCTGCCATCCAAAAGTCTACAAGCAATAAATGCTGGAGAGGATGTGGAGAAAAGGGAACCCTCTTACACTGTTGGTGGGAATGCAAACTAGTACAGCCACTATGGAAAACAGTGTGGAGGTTCCTTAAAAAGCTGCAAATAGACCTGCCATATGACCCAGCAATCCCACTGCTGGGCATATACACCGAGGAAACCAGAATTGAAAGAGCCACGTGCACCCCAATGTTCATCGCTGCATTGTTTACAATAGCCAGGACATGGAAGCAACCTAGATGCCCATCAACTGACGAATGGATAAGAAAGCTGTGGTATATATACACAATGGAATATTACTCAGCATTAAAAAAAAATTCATTTGAAGCAATTCTACTCAGATGGACGAAACTGGAGCCCATTATCCAGAGTGAAGTAAGCCAGAAGCAAAAACAACAATACAGTATATTAACACATATATATGGAATTTAGAAAGACAGTAATGAGAACCCAACATGGGAGACAACAAAAGGAACGCAGATGTATAGAATAGACTTGTGGACTTTGTGGATGAGGGTAAGGGTGGGATGAGATGGGAGAAGGGCATTGAAGCATGTTAATTGTCATGTGTCTAATCAATCGCCAGCCCAGGATTGATGCTCAGGACTGGTGCAGCGAGATTTCCCGGGGGGGGAGGGAGGAGGGAGGGGGGACCTGGAGGGGAAGCATATGTAAACCCATGGTGATATCATGACAATGTATGGCAAAAACAATAATAAAAAAAAATAATAATAAACTTCCCCCGTAGCTCAGATGGTAAAGAATCAGCTTGCAATGCAGGAGACCCAGGTTCAATTCCTAGGTCAGGAAGATCCCGTGGAGGAGGGAATGGCTACCCACCCCAGTATTCTTGCCTAGAGAATCCCATGGACAGAGGAAGCTGGTAGGCTACAGCCCATGGGGTGCTAAGAGTTGGACATGACTGAGCAACTAAGCATGCACACATGTAAGAAACTTAACAAGAATCAAAGCCAAAATCAGATGTGGCAGGAATGTAAGAATTAAAAGACCAGAAATTTTAAAAACTATGATTAATATGTTAAAGACATTAATGGAAAAAAGTAAACAACATGCAAGAAGAATATATGGGTAATGTAAACAGAGAGGCAAAAATTCTGAGAACAAAAAAGAAACACCAGGATAAAAAAGAAAACACCGTAACAATAATGAAGATTACCACTGATGAACTCATTAGTAAACTGGACCCAGCTGAGGACAGAATCTCTGTTTGGGGAAATGACAATAGAAACTCCCAAAAGAAGAAAAAAAGTGTGGAGGATAACAGTAAGAATATGGGAAGGAACAGTAACCAATATGGTACATATTAATCCAAATATATCAATAATCACTTTAAACATCAATGAACCAAATACATGAAAAGAGACTGTCAGAGTGGATCAAAAACAGACATAAATATCCAGTCAGTAAGCAACTCACTGTGATTATAAATACACATACAGATTAACACTAAAGCAACGGAGAATTACATGTCATGTTAATACTACTCAAAAGAAAGAGAGAATATTTATATCAATATTAGATTAGACTTCAAGGCAAGGAAAATTACCAGAGAAAAAGAGGGGCATCACTGAATGACAAAGGAGTCAACATTCCAAGAATATGTAACCATTCTTAATGTGCATATGCCTAACAATACAACATCAAAATATATAAGACAAATACTTACATGAATACTACTACTCCTGCTTTCTTTTGCTTCCCATTTGCATGGAATATCTTTTTTCCATCCCCTAACTTTGCAAGGAGATCCAACCAGTCCTTCCTAAAGGAAATCAGTCCTGAATATTCATTGGAAGGACTGATGTTGAAGCTGAAACTCCAATACTTTGGCCACCTGATGGGAAGAGCTGACTCATGTGAAAAGACCCTGATGCTGGGAAGGATTGAGGGCAGGAGGAGAAGGGGACGACAGGGGATGAGATGGTTGGATGGCATCACCAACTCCATGGACATGAGTTTGAGTAGACTCCGGGAGTTGGCAATGAACGGGAGGCCTGGTGTGCTGCAGTCCATGGGAAAGTAAAGAGTCAGACACGATTGAGCGACTGAACTGACTGAACTGAACTTTCAGTATGTATGTGTCCTTAGGTTTAACGTGCGTCACTTGTAGGCAGCATATACACAGGTCTTGTCTCTGTATACATTTAGCCAGTCTGTGTCTTTTGGTTGACACTTTTAATCTATTTACATTTAAGGTACTTATTGATATATAAGTTTCTACTGCCATTTTCTTAATCATTTAGGATTTGTTTCTGTGGGTCTTTTCCTCTTTAATTTTTTCCTGCTAGAGAAGTTCTTTTAGCTTTTGTTGTAGGGCTGGTTTGGTGGTGCTGAATTCTGTTAGTTTTTGACAAACACTGATAGAACTGTAAGAAAAAACTGGTGAATCCACTACTGCTGTTGGAGATTTTAACACCCGTCTATCAGAAATGGACTGACCCAGCAGACAGAAAATCATTAAGAACATAGCTAAACTCAAGAGCACCATAAATCAACTGGATATAATTGAGATGTATAGACTACTTCATCTAACGACAGTATAATACACATTCTTTTCCATCCCATATGGAACATTCACCAAGACAGATGACATCCTGGATCATAAAACATGCCTTAAGTTTAGAAGGTTAGTAATCACACAAGGTCTGCACTCAGAGTACATGGAATTAAACTAGAAACCAGTAACAGAAAGAAAACTGAAAGATCAAATACTAGGAGATTAAACAACATGTAGGTCAAAGAAGAAATCACAAGAGAAAGTTTAAAATATTTTGAATTTAAATGCAAATAAAAATAGAACTTATCAAAATTTGTGGGATGAAGTATATAGAGGGAAATTTATAGCACTGAATGCAACTTTAGAAAAGAAGATGTGAAATTAATACTTTAGGCTTCCACTAGGAAATAAGAAAAATAAGAGCAAATTAAATTCAAAGTAAGATGAAGTAGTAATAAAAATTGGAGCAGAAATCAGTAAAATTGAAAGTAAGAATTCAACAGAGGAAATGAACAATAGCTACAAAGCTAGTTCTTTGAAAAGATCAATACAACAGATAAGTTTACAGCCAGACCATGATAAAAAGAGATAAGACATAAATTATTACTATGAGAAATGAAGGAGAAGACATTACTATAGGTACCACAGATATTAAAAGAATAATAAAGGAATATTATGAGTAACTCTATGCCCACATATTCAATAACCCAGATGACAGCGATCAATTCTTTGAAAGACACAATCGGCCAAAAGTGCACTAGAAGAAACAGACAACAGACAATCCGAACAGTCCTGTCTAGTAAGGAAACTGAATCAAAAATTAATAACCTTCCAAACCAGAAAGCAGATGGATTCACTGTTAAATTATACCAAACACTTAAAGGAAGAAATGAAACCACTTTTTACTATTTGTTCCAGAAAACAGAAGCAGAGTGAACACACTGCAACACATTCTATAAGGCCACCATTACTCTAAATATCAAAATCAGATAAAACTTCCACAAGGAGGAAAAATTTAGACTGATATCAGTCATGAACACAGATATAAAGATTCTCAACAAAATATTAACAAAATGAATGCAACAATGAGTAAAAAGAATTATTCACCACAAGCAAAAGAAATTTATTTCAAGTATACAAGGCTGGTTTAACATTTGAAAATCAATGTTATCCATCAATCACATCAACAGGCAAGAACAGCAAAATCACATAACCATATCAATTGATGCAGAAAAAAACATTTGACAAAATTCAGCATCCTTTCATGACAGTAATTATTAGTAAACTAGCAACACTTCCCCAACTTCATAAAAAACATTTTAAAAATACCACAAGCTAACATCATATTTAACAATGAGAAACATGAAGTTTTCCCACTATGATCAGGAACAAGGCAAAGATGTCCTCTTTCAACATCCCTTTCCAACATCAGAGTAGAAGTCCTCACTAATATAATCAGATAAGAAATTACAAACTGGGTACACAAACTGGGAAGGAAGAAATAATTCACAGATGACATGATTTATCATGGAGAAAAATTCTAAAGAATTGACAACAAAATTCCTAAACTAATAAGCAATTATCACAAACAGCAGGATTAACATGCAAGGTTGACATGCAAAAATCTATAGGTTTCCTATGTGCCAGAAATGACCAAGTAAAATTTATATTAAAAACATTTTACCATTTACATTATACTCCATAAAAGTGAAATACTTAGGTATAAGTCAAACAAAATATGTAAAAGATTTTTATGAGGAAACTACTAAACTCTGATGAAAGAAAAAACTAACTAACTAAATGAAGAGACATTCCTTGTAGATGATTAGGTCAAGATGACAGTTTTTCCCACCTTAATCAACATAATCCCAATCAAAATCCAGCAAGTCCTTTTGTGGACATCAAAAGCCTGACTTTAAAGTTTATGTGGAGAGCCAAAAGATCAAGCATAATAAATATAACATTTAAAGAGAAGCACAAAGATGAAGGACTCACAACACCGACTTGAAGACTTACAATAAAGTTACAGTAATCAAGAAAGTATGGTATTAATGAAAGAATAAGCACAGATTATACAGAAAATAAAGGCCAGTAATTATATAGTGGAAGTGAGAAATGGACTTAAGGGACTAGATCTGATAAACAGAGTGCCTGATGAACTATGGACGGAGGTTCATGACATTGTACAGGAGACAGGGATTAAGACCATCCCCAAGAAAAAGATATGTAAAAAAGCAAAATGGCTGTCTGAGGAGGCCTTACAAATAGCTGTGATTAAGAAAGAGAAGTGAAAAGCAATGGAGAAAAGGAAAGATATTCCCATCTGAATGCAGAATTCCAAATACCAAGGAGAGATAAGAAAGCCTTTCTTAGCGATCAATGTGAAGAAACAGAGGAAAACAACAGAATGAAAAAGACTAGACATCTCTTCAAGAAAATTATAGATACCAAGGGAATATTTCATGCCAAGATGGGCTTGATAAAGGACAGAAATGGTATGGACCTAACAGAAGCAGAAGGTATTAAGAAGAGGTGGCAAGAATACAAAGAAGAAGTTTACAAAAAAGGTCTTCATGACTCAGATAATCAATGATGTGATCACTCACACTCAGCTAGAGCCAGACATCCTGGAAGGTGAAGTCAAGTGGGCCTTAGGAAGCATCACTACAAACAAAGCTAGGGGAGGTGATGGAATTCCAGTTGAGCTATTTCAAATCCTGAAAGATGATGCTGTGAAAGTGCTTCACTCAATATGCCAGAAAATAAGGAAAACTTGGCAATAGCCACAGGATTGGAAAAGGTCAGTTTACATTCCTATCCCAAAGAAAGGCAATGTCAAAGAATGTGCAAACTACTGCACAATTGCACTCATTTCACACGCTAGTAAAGTAATGCTCAAAATTCTTCAAGCCAAGCTTCAGCAATACATGAACTGTGAACTTCCAGATGTTCAAGCTGCTTTTAGAAAAGGCAGAGGAACCAAAGATCAAATTGCCAACATCTGCTGGATTATCGAAAAAGCAAGAGAGTTCCAGAAAAACATCTACTTCTGCTTTATTGACTATGCCAAAGCCTTTGACTGTGTGGATCACAATAAACCGTGGAAAATTCTGAAAGAGATGGGAATACCAGACCATCTGACCTGTCTCTTGAGAAATTTGTATGCAGGTCAGGAAGCAACAGTTAGAACTGGACATGGAACAACAGACTGGTTCCAAATACGAAAAGGAGTACATCAAGGCTGTATATTGTCACCCTGCTTATTTAACTTATATGCAGAATACATCATGAGAAACACTGGGTTGGATGAAGCACAAGCTGGAATCAAGACTGCCAGGAGAAATAACAATAACCTCCTAGACAAACCTTTGTTGGAAAAGTAATGTCTCTGCTTTTTAATATGCTATCCAGGTTGGCCATGATGTTCCTTCCAAGGAGTAAGCGTCTTTTAATTTCATGGCTGCAATCACCATCTGCAGTGATTTTGGAACCCAAAAAAATAAAGTCTGACACTTTTTCCACTGTTTCCCTAGACAAGTTATAGACTGAAACCTCCTAGACAAGTTATAGACTGGAAAAAATATTTACCAAAACATCTGATGAAGGACTGTTATCCAACTACACCAAGAATTCTTAAAACTGAACAGTAAGAAAATGAACAATCTAATTTAAAAATTGTCAAAAGATCTGAAGGATAACTCACCAAAGAAGATATGCAGATAAAAAATAAGCATATGAAAAGGTGCTCCACATCACATGTCACTAGGCATTTGTAAATTAAAACGAGATAACCACTACACATCCATTAGTGTGGCCAAAGTCCAAAACATTGACAACATTAAGTTCTGGCAGGATATGGAGCAACAGGAACTCTTCATTCATTGCTGATGGGAATGCAAAATGCTGCTGCTGCTGCTGCTAAGTCGCTTCAGTCATGTTCGACTCTGTGTGACACCATAGATGGCAGCCCACCAGGCTCCTGTGTCCCTGGGATTCTCCGGCAAGAATAATGGAGTGGGTTGCCATTTTCTTCTCCAATGCATGCATGCATGTTAAATCGCTTCAGTCATGTCCAACTCTGTGTGACCCCATAGATGGCAGCTCACCAGGCTCCTCTGTCCACGGGATTCTCTAGGCAAGAATAATGGAGTGGGTTGCCATTTCCTTCTCCAATGAAAATGGTACAGCCACTTTAAAAGACAGTTTGGCAGTATTGTATACAACTAAACATACTCTTACCATATAATCCAGTAATTGTTTTCCTTGGTATTTACCCAAAGGAGCTGAAAACTTAAAGTCCACACAACAATCTGCACATAGATGTTTACAGCAACTTTATCCATAACTGCCAAAACTCAGAAACAACCAAGCTGTCTTTCTGCAGGAAGTTGGATAAACAAACTGTGCCTTATCCCGGGGAATTATTATTCAGTGCTAAAAAGATACGAACTATAAAGACATGAAAAAACATGGAGGAAACATAAACCTATACAGCTAAGTGGAAGAAGCCAATCTGAGAAGGTTACATGGTATATGATTCCAACTATGACATTCTAAACAAGGCAGAACTATGGAGACAATGTAACAATTAGCTACTTCAAGTCAGAGAGAAGGGTGACATGAATAGTTGGAGCACAGAGTATTCTGCATTAAACTACCAAAAAAACCCAGTCAATGTACAATATCAAGAGTAAACCCCAACGAAAACTATGTACTTTGGGTAATAATGATGGGTCACTCTAGAGCCCTCAACTGCAACAAATACACCACCGTGTGTGGGAAGCCAACAGTGTTACTCATGTTTAGAGACAGGGGTATTTGGGAATTCTCAGAAACTTCTGCTCATCTTTGCTTTTAACCTAAAACTCCTCTAAAAAGATATTACAAGTGTTCAGTTCAGTCGCTCAGTCGTGTCTGACTCTTTGCAACCCCATGACCGGCAGCACGCCAGGCCTCTCTGTCCATCACCAACTCCCGGAATCCACCAAAAACCCATGATCATCGAGTCAGTGATGCCATCCAACCATCTCATCCTCTGTCATCCCCTTCTCCTCCTGCCCCCAATCCTTCCCACCATCAGGGTCTTTTCCGAAGAGTCCGCTCTTCGCATCAGGTGGCCAAAGTATTGGAGTTTCAGCTTCAACATCAGACCTTCCAATGAACACCCAGGACTGATCTCCTTTAGGATGGACTGGTTGGATCTCCTTGCAGTCCGAGGTACTCTCAAGAGTTTTCTCCAACACCACAGTTCAAAAGCATTAAACATGTAATAGTTTAAAAAAATTGTTTAAAAGTTTCCAAAAGTCCTAAATTGTGTAATGTTTTCTCTGACTTTATAAAGACAAGTATGGGAATCGATATAGTCTCAAGAAAATCCAGATTTACATTAAAGAATGAAATTTAACTAAAGTGAACAAATGAAACAGAGATTAGTCCTTTGGAATTTAAGATAATTATCTGGCAATAATTCTAAAGAAGCATCAGATGATATTCATTTGGAGAGCCTCCTCCAACATACTTTAGTATGTTGTCAACTAAAAAGGACTCATGAAAGAAGGTTGCATCTTATCCCACACAAACTCAAAGTGTCTGTTAACATAAAAGAATTACGATGTGTGGTGAAAGGGTTGAGTTTGCCACCTTGGAGCAGCACCATAATACATGAGAAAAGTTGAGTGTTAGTTTAGCCTTTTATTCAGAAAAGTCAAAAGGATATTGAGTGTCTCTACCCCTTTCTGTTGAAAGTACAGGATGTCAGTCATTTAAACTGTTTTTTGTTTTTTCCTAAAAATTACACAGGCATACCCCGAGATATTGCAGGCTGTTTCAGACCACCACAGTAATGCAAATATCACAGTAAAGCAAATCAGATGAGTTTTTTGGTTTTCTAGTGTATGTAAAAGTTATGTTTATATTATTCTGTAGTCTTTTAAGTGTCCAATAGCATTATGTCCTAAAAGGAAGCAGATACCTTAATTAAAAAATACTTTATTGCTTAAAAATGCTAACCTGAGCCTTCAGCAAGACATAATTCCTTTGCTGGTGGAGGGTTTTGAAATATTGTGAGAATTATCAAAATGTGGCATAGATATATAACGTAAACAAATGTTTGGAAAAAAATGGGACGGATAAATTTGCTGGATGCAGGGTTACATAAATCTTTCATTTGTAAAAAATGCACTTTCTGTGAAGCACAATAAAGCAAAGTTTAATAAAGCAGGGTATGCTTGGAACAGAATCATTATCATTTTATTAATTCTCTAAGAAATAGAACACTGAAATTATTTAGTATAACCTTGTGAAACCTGTATTTTCCCATTACTGAACTTCTACAGTTCTAGAATTATAGCTTTCTGCTGGAATGGACATTAAATTTCATTTTAATAATAGCCAATATGTTTTGATTTAAACACAATTTTGTTTTTGAAAACAAATAAGAAATGCAATAACTTACAGCATCCAGAGTTTCTTTGTCATTAAAATACTCTTCCATTTTAAGTCGATTGACTGTTTCTTACATATAAACTGCCAACTAAAAGCAAAATTCCATAGACAACTTTGTTCTAAAAAATATTTTCAGACAGATTTTATAGTCACCCCTCAAGATCTGTGGGAATCTCAGCATACTAAATCTGAGGATGCTCATGTCTCTTGTGTAAAATGGTATCTTACTTTTCCTTGTGTTAGTTGCTCAGTCATGTTCAACCCTTCAACCCCACGGACTGTAGCCTGCCAGGCTCCTCCATCTATGGAATTTTCCAGGCAAGAACACTGGAGCTGGGTGCCATTTCCTACTCCAGGGGATCTTCCTGACCCAGAGATTGTACCTGTGTCTCTTGTGTACCTGCGCCTCTTATATCTCTTGCACTGGCAGGTAGATTCCATACCACTCTTGCCACCTGATAAGCACCATACTATATATATATTCTCCATTATACTTTAAACCATCTCTTGATTACTTATAATACCTAATAAAATGCAAACACTTATAGTTGCCAGATGCAATAAATTCAAGTTTTGCTTTTTTGAGCAAAAAGATTGGTTGAATCTGTGGACATCGAAACTAAGGATATGGAGGGCCCACAGTAACTTTTTACTTTATTCCACCTTACAAATTTCAGGGACTTACGATTGTCTACCTGGATGTTAGTAGACCAAGGTTCATCACTTTCACTCTCTTTTCTTCAATCTGTGTATGCAGCAAAATATCATGGCACAAGGCATTATACGCTATAATTATTGATTTATTTTCTTTCTCTTGACAGGACTTCAACCTAGAGATTTGTTCTCAAGTATCGTTTTACAACAGAAAATAGTCTTCCATAGTCTGCTTTCACATTTTGATCTGAGTATGAAATTATTTTGCTACTACTGTTTGTTATCTACAGTGTTCTAGAGATGTAAATTAAAGGTAATATTATGCTTAGCAGGTTTTAAGGCAGATAAAATTTTCTGTGAATAAAAACAAAAGGTATTCAGAGAAAAAATTAAACTAGCTCTCCACCTTTCAAAAGAATTAATAATCACTGGAAAATATATGCCTTGTGAAATACTGGAGAGTATTATCAGCATAATAGAATTTTACCAAATTACCATAAAAATAACCAAGTGACTAGGAGCATATACCAGATGTTTTAACAGACACTATGAAACTTGTTATATTTGTGTGCATTTTGTAAATTCCGCTGACCTGTTGGTTGTATCACCAAAATATTCTAGTATGTGATAAAATGCTAGAATATTTAGTTATGTTTTTTTGAAGGCAAAAAGTGGTCATTCACCTTCCCTTCGTGACTACATACCAAGTATTCGTTCAGCTCCTCACTATAAGGAGTGTGTTTTGAAAATTTTTAGTACTATAATTTGAAATTTGTAAAAATGAAAAATATACACGTTTTCCTAACAACCACAAAACACGCAACTTGACCAGGACTTCGGATGAGTACATATATGATAAAATGAGGCAGGAGAAGGAGACACAGCAGATTCTCTCAGAGCATTTCTTTTTGAATTTATATAAATGGGACATTTATTTTTAAACGCTCAAAAACACTGCTTTCTTCTTCTCTAAAGCATTAAACAAGGTATCTTGCTCTTAGTAGGCATCTATCACGTATTTAATAAATAGAATTTCTATCTGGGGACAAAAATACAAACACTTTGAACGGAGGGGAAAAAGGTACTTCACATGCCTAGATGTGTGTTTGCTAAGGAAAAAAATTGTTCTTTTTAAAGATGCAATGATACCATTTTGCTCCAATAGTTAAGACTTGCAAGAAACTTTCTAATATTTTAAAATGGCATCAGGAATTCCATTAATTCTACCAGAAATCTCAAATGGATGCAAAAAGCATTCTGGCTTCATCGAATAGAAAAGAACTTACGAAACGTCTGACAAGTTTTTCATCTGGTCCCATGGCCTCATTATATTTGAGAAAAAGGAAGCTTAGAGAAAAGAATGTAAAATGTTTAGCCCCACGTAGCTCTGAGACTGAAACTTAAATCTTTCCCACTCTGGGTCAGCAGGCTTTCCAGTAAGCCTTAACTTAATTATTCTCTTACATATTTACCTAAGAGTGTGATGTTCCTATACTTCATTGTGTATATTCACCCACCAAACACACAATACAAATCTTTTCTGACATGCAGTTCCTGAGATACATAAGTCATATTCCAATGACTGCCCTTGTCAAAGCCTTAGTAGCCATCAGTCCAGTCCTAGAAATGGACTGGATCTGCTCTATTTCCTAAGGCCAATGGCTCTGCCTTTAGGCCCCTCCCTTGAGGACTAGAGTTCTAGCTCCATTACTTCACTGTCTTACCGTCCCTTAGATTTCAGATAAACCCGTATCTTTTGCCTCCCAGAGTTGCTGAGGTGTGCCTAAAAACCATGCTAGGGACAGACCTTGAGGAACACAATTCTAAAAAAATCAAGCAGTTCAGTATTTGCTGTGAAGGCCTTCCCCACTGATTCCTATTTGCAAAACTGACTTAATACTTTGTTAAGTTGGAAACAATGGACATACACTTGAATAAAAAAAATGTAAATTAATCATAGCAAAAAGAAACTAGGAGCTCATGGCCCTTTGTGTTCTGCTTTTTAGAAAAGGAAAAGTATTCCATTAGAAGAAGCCTCAACACACCTATAAAAATAGAACTTCCCATCAGATTCTGAATAGCTGACATTCCACAGGAAGTATGCACAAGTACCACACTGCCAAAACCATCATCAAAAGGACAAACACAGAGAACATTCCATCTTTAGGAATTTAAGTAGCTATTTTATCTTGGAACTGATTGGCAAAGTAACTTACAGTTTTTCCATAAGTATTTCATTGATATCTTTAAGATCATACTTTTCTTAACTATGTTTTAAATGTGCATTTTTCTAAAGCTACTTACTTTTCTTCTCCCTAGAATACCATCACAATTAAATAGAGGATTATTTATTTATATTTGTTATAATCTCTTTTTACTCACTGAACATCTGTACTTTTAACTATTGTTTTCCAATTGTCCTTAAAGCTTGATGCTATTTACTGGGCTGTGTTTAACTAGTTTATTAATCTCAGGTACTGGAAAAGCATTTTGATGAGAATTGTTGATAACTCTCCTCTAAAACTTTAAACATTTCATAGTAACAGCAGACATGTCTGGTTTCCTATCCCCAGGAAGCAAGACTCCCCTTCCTGCTATGGACTGAACTTACGGTTGGCCAATACCAATTGCTGTTCTTCTATCTCCTTTACTACTACTTGGTTCAGATATGTGCATCAGAAGCAATTCTAAACAATAATGCATTATCAGATAACTTCTGAGGGACTGCTGGGAAAGGTTTTCCCTATAAATAAAAATATATGAATGGGATTAATAGTCCCTTTTTTTTCCTGCCTTTGGAAGTCAACGTGATAGCTGAAATGAGGCACCAAATGTGAGAATGTAAGAGGTATCTGAGAGTGAGGATAAACCCACGTACTACAAAGAACAGACTGAAAGATAGAATGAACTTGGTTTCTTAAAAGAAACCAAGTTTCATCACTGGAGGACTGAATTAACCAAACCTAGTATTAATCTGTCATTAGACACATTTTGGATGAAACAGTATTTTTTTCTTATCTATTCCCCAAATATCACAATAAATGCTCAAGAGTAGTCCATCATACGAATGCACTGTAATTAAGAAAACTGATTCTCCATTATTGGATCCTTAAGTTGGTTTTCTTCCTCCTCCTCCTACAAAGAACAATGCAATAAACATCTTTCAAGCATAAACTTTAGAGTAACAGTTTTCATGGACATTGTTCCAAGAACCAAAATTACTAAGTTATACAATATGGACATTTTTGATATGGAGTATCAATCTGATTTTCAGAAAGTGTATTCTTATTTAACCCAGAGAAGTATTATACATAGCCTGTTTCACTATATCCCATTCAGCCAGGTGGGATACTATGGACTGCTCCCCAAGAGCACAGTTTTGCCTTTATTCTTATTGATAGAACCTTGGTCTCTAAATCTTAGTCTAAGAAAATCTTGGTGTTTCCATTCTTCTTGCCAGTGACTGGTGAGGGGGAGGCATGTGACCTAGTCCTGGCCAATGAGTGAAAAATGGAAGGTTTAATAGATGAATTGTTCATGGTTAAAAAAAAAAAAAAAAGGTACAATATCTTCCAGTATAAATTACCATGTCTGCATGCAGTAAGTTGAATCATGCCAGTCTGAGAACAAAACAGTGAGCTGGGGTAAAAGATGGGAGTTTGATGATGATGTTGAATCCCTGAAGTAATCCACCTCAAGGGTTCTTGAGTCTTCTTTTTAATGTAAGATAATCAGTTACAAATATTTTCAAAAATTCAATGGAAAATTATGTTTATGTACACTGAGGTACATCATTGTACCCTCGGTTTACATTGTACATTGTAAACTGAGAACTACTTATGAGATCATAATGAACAATCTCAAAGGAAACACTCATAACTATTTCCCTCAGGAAGATTAACTTAAATTTTAAATAAACAATGCTGAGTAGTCACCTTTTCTCAAAAGAATTACATTTGAAAATATTATCAGGTCATTAATTTGGACTCCTACTTAGAGAAAAAATGATGTTTATTTCAAAATCTTCAAATAAGTTGCAAACAAACAAACACAAAGTATGCTGTACTTACAAATCAAACACCAAGTAATGGAAGCCCTCTTCTGATATGCTGTCATGAAGTCGCACTAAAACAGAAGAAAAAAGGAAAAGAGAAGAGAGTTTGTGTTATATGTATGCCAACAATCAACTTTAAGCCAGCCATTGAATAGGCATCTGTCTCCTAAATTAAAATGTGAGCAACACTATTTTAGCCTCTGATGAGTCACAATCCTTTATTAGCAGGGCTTGGATTCACACAGATCCTAGGTTTAAGTTCTGATTCTGATAACTACTAACTGTGTGATCTTAAGCAAATTAATTAACTTGCAAAGATAATAATACCTATACTTTATAGAAAGGTTAAGAATATTAAATAAAGGTAAAATAATTTGCATTTTGCCATGTGAAAACTAAATGTTAATATTGCTATGTCTCCATATGTCCAAAACTAAAAGGCTCTAGGCCATTCTACCTCTGAGAGTCTCTTCTTTGCCCTCCCCTTCGCTGTTATCCTAGTTCAGGTCTTCAGGAGACTAGTGAGTAATCTCCTTGCCTCTGCTCACCCTTTTTTTCTGGGGAACTTATCTATAGCACGCCCCAGCTAACCTGTCAAACAGTTTTTTTTATTATACTACTTCTAAAGTCAAGTCACCAAAACCCATTTAACAAGTCATTGGTCAAAAATGTAAAGCTAGATGGGGGAGAACGGATACATGTATATTTATGGCTATGTCCCTTCGCTGTTCACCTGAAACTACCACAACATTGTTAACTGGCTATACTCTAATACAAAAGGAAAAGCTTAAAGTTTTAAAAAAACGTACACCTAGAACTTTTAATAAGATAATCTACTAGTTCCTCAAATTAATACTTTAAATTTTTCAGAGAACTAAAAATGTACATTTAAAAATTGAATTTAAATGCACTCACTGTTTACTGCAAGATAAGCACATATATAAAACTCACGTACTGTTCTGCCTTCTGTTTATTTCACATAAGTCCCCTGACTTCCCCAACTCACCCCCACAGATGGTAAATTCTTCCTATTTATACAATCGCTTAGGGTAGCTTGGCTTTCACTGGGAGCAGCGGAGGCCAGGAAAAGCAACCAACTCATAGGACACAATACTTTTCAAAAGTCACCACAAAAAGATCATGAGATCTATCAATATTGTGTCTTGCCCTTAGTATGATCCTGATGCAGTGATGACCACCATATGGAAAATGTGGTTTCAGTAGGACACAGATTATCACACAAGCCACAATAATCCACAAAGGGAGTTTGTAGTACTCATGAAATTTCCAAGCCCACAGGCTTAGTAGAATGTCCATTCTTTACAATTCAATTTCATATCATCCTTGGCCCACTATTAAAATCTATTCTGAATCCCTCTTCAGAAATTTCTCCAAAGTAGAGAAAGAGAGGCTTTTATTCGCCCATAATTGTGGGTTATCATTTGTAAAATGTGGATTTTCTATCATCACAAACATGAAAAGGAGGTCCATATTACAGGCACCCGGGAGTGTGGCTTTCAGCTCAGCTCAGCTCCTCTATTTGTCTCTTGAGCATACAAAATGCAAACATGCTGAAGCGCCCCTCTTACCTTCTTTCTCATAGTGTCATCTTTGAATTTAAGGATGCAGACTATTTTATTTCTATTAACAAACTCGAATATCTGTCCTTTCTTTAGTACACAGAATTTCTTTCTCATCAACACTGCCAAACAGGAACCATATTGTAAAAGTCTTTGCATCCCACACAGCCTTGGAAAATAGTAGGTGGTTTTTCATCAAATTGGCTTTGAGCATTTACCATGCCACATGCTAGGCATTCTTCCCTCTTTTTGAATAAACATTTTCATCAAAGCTCAGTATACCTATAAATGTCTAAAACAAAATCATCAAAGCTCAGTATAACTATATATGTCTGAACAAAACGACTAATGTGCAATTCTCTTGTAACTTTGTGACAAGTATTTTTCAATTTGCCAACATCACAAATCACATGCTTCATCCACAAATTCAGAGTGACAAAGATAAGGAGATGAGGATTGCTGTGTGCTTACACCTCAGTCATCTGTCTTTAATTTGCCTGCTACCTTTGCTTAAATGTATTCTGCCAAAGAAAATTACAAGTTTCGCTCAATGATGAGTCTTCCGCTCATAGTCATTCAGCCCAGTAAGGACAGTCACAGCATGGGTGATAACTCACTGATTTTCTTATACAACATAGTTGCAAAGATACCTCATTGAGTGGCTATAACACAATCTGTGGGGCTTTTTATATTTAATTTTTAAAAAACTTTTTTATTTTGTATTGGGATATGCCCAGTTAACAATGTTGTGAGAGTTTCAGGTAAACAGCAAAGGGAGTCAGCCATACACATACATGTATCCATTCTCGGCCAAATTCCCTCCCATTCAGGCTGTCATATAACATTGAGCACAGTTCCACGTATACGTTCAAATAATGGTATGGCTATAGAGATAGAAATTTCAGGTACAAATGGAGAAGCAATACTAATTTATGGTTATATCTGCAATATAATTTCTTAGATTACCACTCCTTATTAATACTTGGATATAATTATCATTTGGAAGTGAATCACTTTTTGAACCAGTCAAGAGTTTGCTCAAGCCTGATCATCAAACTTACATTATGTGGGGTCAAAACCAGTTTCACCAAACCATTTTGTCAGGAAGCACATGATAATGGTTAAAAACAAACCAATCATTTTGCATCACACAACTTTAAAATAATCTCCACTATTTCTAACCAGCCATTTGACCAGGTAAGATTAATTGTGAATGAATTTTGCTATTGATACAGCAGGAAAAAAAATTAGCATTATCTTTACACGGGATAAATAAACATTTTCTTTCTTCCTTCTTTATGATTTTCCTTCCTTCCTTCCACTGCCTTTTAAAAATAAAGAACTAAAAACACATAACTAAATGAAACTAAAATTTTCATTTATTAACCAAACTATGTCATACAGTCTTCACATGGATGTATCATACGTGTACAACTGCTTTGAGGACGGGTTTGTTTCCTTTTAAAGCTTCTAGCTCTTCACCTATTAGTCTCCTATTACTGATGACATGTTTGAGAGCCTGGAGATGGTGTTTTGCACAGCCACAGACATCTCTTTCTCTCAAGCCTTCTCTGTTGGTCAAAAGCATCCATTCTTTCATCCTTTTTTCCTGTTTAATAGTTTCTCATGGGTTGAAAATTGTATTTACTTTTACAAAAGCTTACGTAAATAACCCAATTCCTTTTCACACCAGAGGAATCATGGGATGTTCTGTTCACCACAGCTGGCAACCCAGACTGACTGCAGAGCCAGCCTTGAGAGCACCGCGGCTGCTGCACAAGGAAGCAGGCTGCCCCAGGTTCTTGCTACGGCTGTTCCACGCTATCGCCATAAGCGGCACTATGGTACACACAATTAACCCAATTACAGCAGCCCTAAGATGCCTTCAGAAGGACATTTTAAAGAAGTTAATGAGAAAAGCTTTTGAGAAAAAAGGTTATAATCATTCTTTCAGCAGTCTTTCTTTCCTTGAAAGAAAGTTTTTCTTTCTTTTTCTTTTCAGCAGTTTTTCTTTCTCTCTCTAGAGAGTGTGTATGTATGTTTAGTCCAAGCAAAAACACTGGAGTGGGTTGTCATTTCCTTCTCCAGGGGATCCTCCTGACCCAGGGATTGAACCTGCATCTCCTGAGCTGGCCGGTGGATTCTTTACCACTGAGCCACCTGGGGAACCCCTTGTGAAGTTTGCTCAAAGGTAAAAGAAAGTGTGACAGTTATCCAGGATAAACATTTAAATTTTAAGGCATTTAGTAGGAGATCTATAAGGTTAGAAAAGGTGCTTCTGAGGCTAAAATATTTCCAAATTTAGCCTGACCCAAACCTATTCCTTTTCCTCTCTCTCTTGAATGATATTATAAATCCATAAAACTAAACATAGTAGGGCAATACTGCCAATGCTATCATAATACTAAAAGAGCCATTCATACAGAACAAATTGTATTGCATCCTCATAGTCACTGTTTGTCAGTCCAGCTTATAAATGAGGGGACTTTTGCATTTTTAGTTTTCTCTGTTGGGAGGATTGAGGTTGTAGATTGTCTCACATACTAGGGTGCAAAAATGACAGCTTGTAAGTCAGATACTTTTTATGGTCTCATTGGCATATAATTACATATATTTCACGAGTAGAGCAAGCATTAGCTAAGTTCGGCCATGCAAGGCACCAAGCTTTCTAAGTGAAAGTGAAAGTTTGAAGTCAAAGTCACTCAGTTGTGTCTGACTGTATAGCACATGGAGTTCTCCAGCCTTTCCCTTCCCCAGGGGATCTTCCCAACCCAGGGATCAAACCCAGGTCTCCCACATTGCAGGAGGATTCTTAACCAACTGAGCTATCAGCGAAGCCCCTCTCAAAAAAAGGGATGCCAATATTTAGTTCATTTGTTAATTTAAAAACATATTTATTAGTCTAGACTGTTATTATAACAGTCAAATGGCACTACTCTAGAGAGAAATTTCAGCTCAACCATTACTCTTGGCTCTTGTGGCAAAGCTGGTCATTTCTAGAGAGCCAACTTTACAAATACAAAACAAAGAAGCATGAAAACCAAACACAAAATAAAAGCAACATTTCCAGAAAACTGAAGGCAAATCTGTATAAACTCTTTGTTTTTCTTAATCTCTAATTCTTGTAACACAAGTAATACATTTAATAAAACACCATTTTTAAATTTTATAATTTTACTTTTAGACAATTTTCTATGTAAATTATGTTAGCTTTCGTTCCTACATACCAAAGCTAACATTCTGCAAAGCTAGAGTACAATATCACAACCAGGATGTTGACATGGATCCAGTCAAGATATAGAAACAACAGTTGCATCACAATAATGATCACTCCTGTTGCTCTCTTCAGTCCCTCCTAATCCCAGCCAATCACTAATCTCTTTCCCATTGGTACTGTTGAATTATTTCATGAATGAAATAAAAGTGAAATAATGCATGTAACTTTCTGGGACTGTCTTTTTCATTTAGCATAATTCTCTGGTTGCTGTCCCCCAGTTTGATTCCTGTTTCTGGAAGATCTGCTGGAGAAGGGATAGGCTACCCATTGCAGTATTCTTGGGCTTCCCTTGTGGCTCAACTGGTAAAGAATGAGCCTGTAATATGGGAGACCTGGGTTCCGTCCCTGGATTGGGAAGACCCCCTGGGAAGGAAAAGGCTACCGACTCCAGTATTCTGGCATGGAGAATTCCATGGACTATATAGTCCATGGGGTCACAAATAGTCGGACATGACCAAGCCACTTTCACTTTCTGGTTATTGGGTCCATCTACAGCTCATCCCTTTTTACTTCTCATTATATGGATGTGCCATGGTTAGTCAACCATAGAAGGACATCTGGGCTTTTTTTTTCCTCTTAAGTTTTTGTTTTTTTGTAAATAACTGTTTTAAAAATTTGTGTATATGTTTTGTGTGACCCTAAGTCTTCAGTTCTATGGGTAAATGCCCAGGATTATAATTTTAGTTGTTGGTTTATATGACAGTTGCAAGTCTGATTTCTGAAGAAACTACCAAACTGTTTCCCAGAGTTGCTGGACCCTTTAACATTCCCACCAACAATGTATGAGTGATCCAGTTACTCTGCATTTTCCCTAGCATTTGTAAAAACAGTATTATTTTAAAAAATGCCCCAGGATAAAAATATTAATTTAGGTTGTATGGATTTGAAAAATACATGTGCTCTACTTCTTTGAAATATGAATCTATGTATATATAGTTTATTTTATTTTAAACTAAGTAAAAAAGGAAAGCAGATAAAGATATACAGATATTTCTTTTGACATTGTTGTCAAAGTCAATAGTCATATACCATTCATAAACTGATATTTTTTCACTTGTTTAACAAGAAACTTTAAAAATCTGGGTATAAAACACTTGGAGATTTGATTTACCTGTCAAAGGCAAACAAACTGATCAGATGCAAACTACAGTTTATCCTAATTTTAGATATTAGACACATAAATTTCTAAAGTTGCATGAGTTATGTATTTTGACAATATTCTGAGCAATATGCCTCAGTAGTAAATGCAAAATAAGCCACTATTCAGTACTCAAAATTAAAGTAACTTTAAAACCAGAAATTAAAAAAAAAGAATTTTCTGGCTGCTTACTGTGTAACATACAGGATCTAAGTTCCCTGTCTAGGGATAAACCCAGTACCCGCTACATTAGCAGCACAGAGTCTTAGCCACTGGACTGCCAGGTGAAGTCGTTCAAAATTTATTTTAATAAAATTTCAAATTTTTTCCTGAAGTGACAAGAAAATCTTTGTAAACTTAGTATTAATTAACATTTAGGGCTTCGTTGGTGGTTCAGTGGTAAAGAATCTGCCTGTCAATGCAGGAGATGTGGGTTTGATCCCTCAGTTAGGAAGATCCCCTGGAGAAGGAAATGGCAACCCACTCCAGTATTCTTGCCTGGGAAATCCCATGGACAGAGGAGCCTGGCAGGCTATAGTCTACAGGGTCACAAAATAGTCAGACATATCTTAGGGACTAAACAACAACAATTAACATTATATTGTATTTAAAAGCAATTCATCACTAATACTTAAAACAAGGGAATTAAGGACTTATTGAGAAAAGCAGATATAATTATTATATGAAAATTCAATGAGGAATGCCATCCATGTTAATTTTATAACTATTCTAATAGTACACACAAAAACCCACTGGAACACAAGATCAATCCTGAAAGTGAGAGCATATCAACTCTGTTGACCATGATCTCCATCCTTATTCTCAAATTCCCATCTGATTTCCTGAAGCTAATCTAAAGTCAAGTTTAGATCAGGTTAGTAACATTCAGGGCTGACTAGAGGAAATCACAATGTCTTTAGTTCAGATCAAGTTACAAGCTCGTATTATGCAAAGGAGCTTCTGGCTAGCCAAACAATTACAGTCTGAAAGGTGGTAAAAGTGAGGAGAAATGCCCAATGACCACAAACTACATGGTCACCAGCTACACTGATCACATGACATCAAAAGAACACAGAGAACAATTCTTTAGCATGAAAGAACAGAATTTCAGAGATGTTTAATGAAATAGACAAATGGATAGTTCTTTTAATATCCTTTTATGTTCATTTTTAAAATAAAATTATATATGTGAGAAAGGCTTCCCTGGTGGCTCAGACGGTAAAGCGTCTGTCTACAATGAGGGAGACCCAGGTTCGATCCTTGGGTTGGGAAGATCCTCTGGAGAAGGAAATGGCACCCCATTCCAGTACTCGTGGCTGGAAAATTCCATGGACAGAGGAGCCTGGTAGGCTACAGTCTATGGGGTCGCAAAGAGTTGGACAGGACTGAGCGACTTCACTTTCACTTTCTTTCTTATATATATGTGAGAAGAAGTTACAAACATTGTTAAACTGAATAATATCTGGAAATATTGTTTTCTTTGAAAAATAACTTGAGATTATCTGGTTATACACAGTCAATTCTTGGAAAAGTTAGTAATCATTCATGTTTCCTATATTTAAAAAAATCCCTCTTTCAATTCTGCATCAACATTATTGGTTTATGTATCTAAATAAGTGATTCCAACTTTCTTCATTTTCTCTCTTCTTGCCTCATTTTTCTGCTATTCTACCTTCTATTACTTAGGTAAAGCTAATCAGAGATCACTCATGTTATCACTTCTAATAATAGGAATATTGAAAAGAAGAGAAGCTATTGTCATCAAATGACTTGCATATTAAAGAAATCTGAAGATAGTGCACTTTCATATTGCACTTCAATGATAAGGTGTTAAGAGAGGCTTGAGTTAATACTGTACTTCTGATGGATTTGTACAAAATGTACACAACTATCTACTATGTGTTAAATGGGTAAGAATGTCTGGTGAAGAAGACAAAAATTGGCCATTCCTCTGCTCTAAGTACCTGAAGAGCATCGCTAGAATTCCCACTGCGGAGCCCAGTACTGCTCTACCCCTCAGCCTCCTATAATCTGGGTCAAAAAGAGAAGCCCTGCGGATAACCGCCCAGCAGGCTGCTCAGGTGGCTCTATATTTAATCAGCAAGACACCAACACATTAAATGTCTTAAAGTATTACAGTACTAAGCTACATTTAAGATTAAACAAAAGCTATGTTAGTTATGATAAACTAGGGATATCACACTGGAAGGATTCTGCATCATGCCAAAGAATAAACCAAATAAAGATCCCCCACACACTTTATTTTTCCCGAAAGTTCAGATCAAGGCAGTATTTAAAATGCAAATAAAATATACTGAAGTGTGTTTCATATTTAAGGTAATCACTTAAGTTTTGGGAAACTTGTGCTTGAGTTATATATATATATATATTTTTTAATTTTCTTTACTTTATTGTGTTGGTTTTACCATACAATGACATGATATATTTTTATATACTTAAAAAAATAACTATAGATCTCAGAAAAATGCTTGATCAGTACAGGGTTACTTGATCCTACAGGGCTTCCGCCTGCCAACGCAGCAGATAAAGGAGGCATGGGTTTGAGCCCTGGGTTGGGAAGATTCCCTGGAGGAGGAAATGGCAACCCACACTATTATTCCTGCCTGGAAAACCCCATGGGCACAGGAGCTGGGTGGGCTACAGTCCGTGGGGTCACAAGGAGTCAGACATGACAGCAACTGAGCACATGCACGCACATGATCATGTAAGAGGATCCCATAAGGTCCCTTCCAACCTTAAGCTTCTACATTGCAACAAGATTACAGCTAATAAACTATATGGGAAATAAGCAATACATTTATTACCAATACAAGGTTGAATACAATCACCTACATTTAAGGCTTTTCCTTCTCCAACATCCAATACATTTATTTTAAGAAATTCCAATTTGCAGGAATTCAGAGTAGCATTGACATATACATACTATGTGTGAAACAGAGGGCTGGTGGGAAGCAGCTATATACACAGCGAGCAGGCTCGGTGCTCTGTGATGGCCTGGGGGTGGGACATGGGTGCAGCAGGGAAGGGGCTCCAGAGGCAGAGTACACAAACTCACACACAAGCACATATGTATATATACACACTTACAGCTGATTCCCATAGCTGCACAGCAGAATCCAATGCAACCATGTAAAGCAATTATCCTCCAATCAAAAACTTTTTAAAATTAAAAATACTATAATTTGGATCTATTTTTAATAAATAACCAGAGAGAAAAACTTAAGACACTTAACACAACCAATTAAAGATAAGTCCTTTTCAAAAATGTACTCAGCAGATGCATTGCTTTTCTGATAATATCCCTTGGAGAACAGAATAAATGGAAAACTTACTCTTACAGATCATCCTTGCTTTGCAACTTACTACCATATTATCTTAATACTTGCAATTGACTTTTCCTTATAGATTCACCAGCCCAAATGCTCTCATCTTTCAAACTGTTTTCTGAAAATTCATTTCTTGAATAAAGCATTTTTACAAATTTTATTCCTCCATAATCAGGAAATGGTCCATCTAGTCAAGGCTATGGATTTTCCAGTAGTCATGTATGGATGTGAGAGTTGGACTATAAAGAAAGTTTAGCGTCAAAGAATTGATGCTTTCAAACTGTGGTATTGGAGAGAGCCCTTGAGAGTCCCTTGGACTACAAGGAGATCCAACCAGTCCATCTTAAAGGAAATCAGTCCTGAATGTTCACTGGAAGGACTGATGTTGAAGCTGAAACTCCAATACTTTGGGCACCTGATATGAAGAACTGACTCATTTGAAAAGACCCTGATGCTGGCAAAGATTGAAGGCAGGAGGAGAAGGGGATGACAGAGGATGAGATGGTTGGATGGCATCAACAATTCAATGGACATGAGTTTGAGCAAACTCCAGGAGTTGGTGATGGACAGGGAGGCCTGGCATGCTGCAGTCCATGGGGTTGCAAAGTGTCGGACATGACTGAGTGACTGAACTGAACCAAAGTAGGAAATACATGAGTTTTAAATTCTACTAAAATTATAAAAATATGCACTGTATCCATATTATGTACGTCAATATTTTTCTATAACTACTTTTATACTGAAAGTACTTAAAGATATCAGTCTATTTCCTCTAGATAACATACACAAAACAAAGTACATGAAAAAGAACATTCTCTAATTTTAGGTTAAAAAGCGAGGGAAAACATGAAAATTATTTATGATTTTACTCAGGAGTTAGATATCACAGTAATAAGGGATATTCATTTATATAGCCACGGGCACTGGTATACTAGTCAGTGCCAGTAAGCGCCAGGTGAAAGCGTGAAAGTGTTTAGTTGCTCAGTTGGGTCTGCCTCTTTGCGACCCCATGGAATGTAGCCTGCCAGATTCCTCCCTTTGTCTATGGAACTCTCCAGGCAAGAATACTGGAGTGGGTTGCCATTCCCTCTCCAAAGTATCAGGTACGTGCTAATATATTTTTGGTTAAGCATTCAATGGAGCAGTTAGTTCACCTAGGTCAATAATTTTTTCTTAAAAGAACTGCCAATTTATCAGGCAACTAAGGCAGTTATAACAAGTGTCAGACATCGCAAACATCTGGTGCATGTGCTTCCCTCACACACATCTCATATCAAACTGGCTCAAGGAGCACACTCATGATCTTCTCCCTAAATCCTGCTCTACTCAGTGTCTTTCATATCTTCCCAGTTACTCAGAATAAAAATCCTCAACGTACTTTTGACTCATTTCTCTGAGGCCCCAAATCCAATCTGAAAGTAAATCCTTCAAAACATATGTGGAAAAAAAAATTGCTAGGTTTCTGTCCTGCCCCCTCACTGTCCTTAGCACAGCAGCCAGAATAAACCTCAGTTCAGTTCAGTGGCTCAATCTTTGTGACCCCACGGACTGCAGCACACTAGGCCTCTCTGTCCATGACCAACTCCCACAGCTTGCTGAAACTCATGTCCATTGAGTCGGTGAAGCCATCCAACCATCTCATCCTCTGTCGTCCCTTTCTCCTCCTGCCTTCAATCTTTCCAGCATCAGGGTCTTTTCAAATAAGACAGTTCTTTGCATTAGGTGCCCAAAGTATTGGAGTTTCATCTTCAGCATCAGTCCTTCCAGTGAATACTCAGGACTGATCTCCTTTAGGATGGACTGGTTGGATCTCCTTGCAGTCCAAGGACTCTCAAGAGTCTTCTCCAAAATCACAGTTCAAAAGCATCCATTCCTCAGTGCTCAACTTTCTTTATGGTCCAACTCTCACATCCATACATGATGAGTGTTAAAACTACAGCTTTCATTAGACAGACTTTAGTTGGCAAAGTAATGTCTCTGCTTTTTAATATGCTGTCCAGGTTGGTCATAACTTTTTTCCAAGGAGCAATCGCCTTTCATGGCTGCAGTCACCATCTAAAGTGATTTTGGAGCCCACCAAAATAAAGTCTGTCACTGTTTCCATTGTTTCCACATCTATTTGACATGAATTGACAGGACCAGATGCCATGATCACAGTTTTCTGAATGTTAAGTTTTAAGCCAGTTTTTTCACTCTTCTCTTTCACTTTCATCAAGAGGCTCTTTAGTTCTTCTTTGCTTTCTGTCATAAGGGTGGTGTCATCTCCATATCTGAGGTTATTGATATTTCTCTGGCCAACCTTGATTCCAGCTTGTGCTTCATCCAGTCGGCATTTTGCATGATGTTATCTGCATATAAGTTAAGTAAGCAGGGTGACAATATACAGCCCTGACATACTCCTTTTCCTGTTTGGAAGCAGTCTGTTGTTCCATGTGCAGTTCTAACTGTTGCTTCCTGACCTGAACACAGGTTTTTCAGGAGGCAGGTCAGGTGGTCTGGTATTCCCATCTCTTTAAGAATTTCCCACAGTTTGCTGTAATCTACAAAGTTAAAGGCTTTGGCATAGTCAATAGAGCAGAAGCAGATGTTCTTCTGGAAGGCTCTTGCTTTTTCAATGATCCAACAGATGCTGGCAATTTGATTTTTGTTTCCTCTGCTTTTTCTAAATCCAGCTTGAACATCTGGAAGTTTATGGTTCATGGACTGTTGAAGCCTGGCTTGGAGAATTTTGAGCATTACTTTGCTAGCATGTGAGATGAGTGAATTGTGTGGTAGTTTGAGCATTCTTTGGCATTGCCTTTCTTAGGGATTAGAATGAAAATTGACCTTTTCCAGTCCTGTGGCCATTAGTGAGTTTTCCAAATTTGTTGGCATATTGAGTGCAGCACTTTCACAGCATCATCTTTTAGGATATGAAATAGCTCAACTGGAATTCCATCACCTCCACTAGCTTTGTTCGTAGTGATGCTTCCTAAGGCCCACTTGACTTCACATTCCAGGATGTCTGGCTCTAGTTGAGTGATCACACCATCATGATTATCTGGGTCATGAAGATCTTTTTTGTACAGTTCTTCTGTGTATTATTGCTACCTCTTAATATCTTCTGCTTCTGTTAGGTCCATACCATTTCTGTCCTTTATTGTGCCCATCTTTGCATGAAATGTTCCCTGGGTATCTCTGATTTTCTTGAAGAGATCTCTAGTCTTTCCCATTCTATTGTTTCTATTTCTTTGCACTGATCATTGAGGAAGGCTTTCTTAACTCTCCTTGCTATTCTTTGGAAATCTGCATTCAGATGGATATTTATTTCCTTTTCTCTTTTGCCTTTCACTTCTCTTCTTTTCACAGCTATTTGTAAAGCCTCCTCAGACAACCATTTTGCCTTCTTGCATTTCTTTTTCTTGGGGATGGTCTTGATTCCTGTCTCCTGTACAATGTCACGAACCTCCGTCCATAGTTCATCAGGCACTTTGTCTATTAGATCTAATCCCTTAAATCTATTTGTCACTTTCACTATATAATCATAAGGGACTTCACTGAGGTCATACCTGAATGGTCTAGTGGTTTTACCCTATTTTCTTCAATTTAAGTCTGATTTTGGCAATAAGGAGTTCATGATCTGAGCCACAGTCAGCTCCTTGTCTTGTTTTTGTTGACTGTATAGAGGTTCTCCATCTTTGGCTACAAAGAATATGATTAATCTGATTTCAGTATTGACCATCTGGTGATGTCCATATGCAGAGTCTTCTCTTGTGTTGTTGGATGAGGGTGTTTGCTATGACCAGTGCGTTCTCTTGGCAAAACTCTTGTTAGCCTTTTGCCCTGCTTCATTCTGTACTCCAAGATTAAATTTACCTCTTACTCCAGGTATTTCTTGACTTCCTACTTTTGCATTCCAGTCCCCTATAATTAAAATGATATATTTTTTGTGTGTTAGTTCTAGAAGGTCTTGTTGGTCTTCATTGAACCATTCAACTTAAGCTTGTTCAGCATTACTAGTTGGGGCAGAGACTTGCATTACTGTGATATTGAATGGTTTGCCTTGGAAATGAATAGAGATCATTCATGGGAGTCTCAAGGCAAGAATACGGAAGTGGTTTGCCATTCCCTTCTCCAGTGGACCACATTTTGTCAGAACTCTCCACCATGACCCTTCCGTCTTGGGTGGCCCTACACTGCATGGCTCCTGGTTTCACTAAGTTAGACAAGGCTGTGGTCCATGTGATCAGTTTGGTTAGTTTTCTGAGATTGTGCTTTTAAGTCTGTCTGCCCTCTGATGGAGAAGGATAAGACGTTTATGGAAGCTTCCTGTTGGGAGAGACTGACAGAGGGGGAAACTGGGTCTTCTTCTGATGGGTGAGGTCATGCTCAGTAAATTTTTAATCCCATTTTCTACTAATTGATGAGGCTGTTTTCCTTCCCTGTTGTTTGACCTGGGGCCAAACTATGGTGGAGGTAATGAAAATAATGACGACCTCCTTCAAAAGGTCCCATTCATGCACTACTATACTCAGCGCCCCCAACCATGCAACAGGCCACCGCCAACCCACGCCTCTGCCAGAGACTCCTGGACACTCACAAGGCAAGTGTGGGTCAGTCTGTTGTGGGGTCACTGCTCCTTTCTCTTGGGTCCTGGTGTGCACAAGGTTTGGTTTGTGCCCTCTAAGAGTCTGTTTCCCCAGTCCTGTGTAAGTTCTGGTGCTTCTGTGGTAGGGTTAATGGCGACCTCCTCTAAGAGGGCTTACGCCATACCCAGGGCTGCTGCACCCAGAGCCCCTGCCCCTGTAGCAGGCCACTGCTGACCCATACCTCCACAGGAGACACTCATACACAGTTCTGGCTCAGTCTGTGGGGTCTCTGGGTCCTGGTGTGCACAGAATAATCCTATTAAGGCATAAATCTGATAAACTGGCCCCTGCTTAGAATCCTCCAACGGCTCTGCAACTGCCTCTGAGTAACAGCCAAAATCCTATTCACAGCCTCTAAGGTCCCCCGAAGTCCAGTTCCATCACTGCACTGATCTGTCTGACATTTGCACCACCACCCCTCCCCTGGCTCACTGCACTCCATCCACACTGGCCTCTTTGCTGCTTTTGGAGAAAGAATTCAGGGCAAAGTTCTGCCTTAGTCTTTGCAGTTGCCATTTCCTCTGCCTGGAACTCTTTCTCCCCAGCTGTGGCTCACTATCTCATTTCTTTCAAGTCCCTACTCAGCTTTTCACCTGTTTTTGTAAATCAAGTTTTGTTGGAACACATTTGTTTATATATTATCAATGCTGTTTTCACGCTAGGACTGCGATATTTAGTAGTTGCAACAAAGACCCTATAGCAATGAAAATGAAAATATATCTATTTGGCCCCTTAGAGGAAACAGTCTGCTGATTCCTAAGTAGAAAGGAAAAAAGGTTGAAGAGAAGAAGATAGCTTGTGAGAAGCCAGGGTGTGGCACAACCTCCATGACTAGTTAAAGCTGCCAACAATGACGGTTAGAAGTGGGGAAGGAGAGAGCATAGTAAGTCAGCTACTGTATGATACAATTCCCTGGAGAAGGAAACAGCAACCCACTCCAGTATTCTTGCCTGGAAAGTCCCATGGACAGAGGAGCCTGGTGGGCTATAGTCCATGGGGCTGCAAAGAGTCGTACGCGACTGAGCACACACACACCTATGATACAATAAATGGGGATGGGAGGGGAACCAAAACAATGGCAGGAAACTGTGGCACTGAGAAGTATAAGACGTTGTAATCCAAGAAAATGTCTTCAGTGATGGGGTGCTGGAGTGGAGGAGCACCCTCCTCAGGGAGGAGGCATTAACAGTGGTTTTACAAAAGCAGTGAAGTACAAGAAAACACTATGTACCCCCAGGTTCACAGGTATGTTGTGGAAACAGAAAACAGCCAACACTTTCCAGCACTAAAACACATTCATGAGAAAGCCAATCTGCAGTTAGCACAAGAAGAAATGAACATTCAGAGACCACTCAGCAAAGATTATGACATAGATTTGTTATTTTATCAATAAAGGGAAAAGGAAAGCTAACAAAAGGTGTTAAAGCTGGCAATTTTAAGATACATCTTTAAATCTGTTCTCAAGGAAAACTACATGGCATTATTTTTTACTTTTTAAAGGAAACTGGTTCTGTCATCTCTTCTCCTATGAAAAATGTTTGTCACACTGACCTTTAATATCAATACATTTTCAGATTTATTGGTAAATATTTTTACCTCTATAATCTTGACCATAGTCTTTATTCAGAATCTTTAAGCCAATGGGATAAATGTTTAAGGAGTTTTATAAAGGTTGTAGCTAAGATTTTTAGGAAACAAAGTTCTTTATAGTGAGGAGGAGTTCATCCTTTAGTTTATTCAGCTGACTTTCCTGAAAACTACATGCTGGGGATGTAACTGTCAACAAGTCAGTGGTGGTCTGACCCTTATACAGTTTTCAGTCTTTGGGACAAAACTGTCTTGCTAATTTTGTGACTCTGATTCTCGACGATCAGAGTCACAGCTAAAGCATATCCCAATAGTTTCATGTTATGGTCATCCCATTGCCCACACTTATGGCAGATGTGAACATGTCACTATGTGGCAAACACATCTACAAAGGCCAAGGGCTCTAACTAAGTGCACCATAAAACGTTTCCATCTATACCAGACTACTAGAACAACCATTTTTTATCCAGTGACCAACTGATTTCCTCACACATATCTCCCTGATTTTTCTTTTTCCCTGAAGTGCCTTGCTTTTGAGAAAACAAGTGATTTAACCTGAAAGACACATTTCTTAGTAAACATCAATTTAACATCCCCTGTGACTTACCAAATCCATATCCACAAGGCAGCCATCATTTCAAAATGCAAATCTGATTATATCATCTTTGCCCAACTTAAAATTCTTCAATGGCTACGCAGCCATTTGATTTGATGTTAAGGAGCAAACTCCTTGACATGACCCATTTATCATATAATTTATCATCCAAACTGGGACACTTTGAGAATGAAAGAGGGTGATTAATTGTCACATCAGTAAACCAGGACGGCCCTGGAAAAGAGGTTAGCCTGGTCCCCCAGCCAGAAACCTCTGCCTCATCAGCTTCTCTCATTCTTTCCCTCCGGTGACAGAGGTCCTCGCTCAGCACAGACTCATCTCAGTTTCCTCCTGTAACAGGTCACATCTTCACTGTGAACTCTGAAGCTTGGCATTCTCCTCCTCTCTAGGTTATCAATCCTTATCCTTCACAATGTATCTTAAGCATTACTTTATCAGGAAAGTCCCCTCTGGCTCCCAAATAAGCTCTCAGAGCCCTGCCCATCTCTGCTTCATAGGACTGGTCACACTTGCAGTCATATCTTTGATCACGTGGTCACTTGACTAACACTGTCTTTCCTGCTAAAGTGATTTCCTCAGATGACTAGATTCATGTGCCCTAAGAAATACTTTCATAGCATCAGACATCTGTTAAGAAAATACATATACTCCAAATAGGTAAAAGGACAAATCCATGACCCCTTGAATATAACAGGATATTGTGTAACTGGCTCACCCAAGGACAATCTAATTCTCTAAGATAGTACTGGCATCTTTGTTCTGTTTTATTATTTACTATTTTTAAGGCTTTAATCAAGAGTCTGTAAACTCTAGCACATGGGCCAAATGACAGGACAGCAGCTTGTTTTTGTACAGCCCACAAGATAAAAACAGTTTTTACATTTTTAAGCGACTGTAAAAACAAAACAAAACCCAGATGATATGGGACAGAGAACTTATGTGGCCCACAAAGCCTAAGATATTTACTACTGTACTGAGAAATTTGACATTCTGTGGGTTAGGGTACTTCATGTGTACAAAATTGATGTCAGTAGAAATGACTCTTATCTGATGGCAATGCAAATGAGTGTTGTGATACATTGATTTAATGATTCACAAAGGTTATAGTTTTATTGCCTGTAGAGCAATTATCATTTTAGTACTACAGCAGTCTCATTCCAGAATTCTTTCTTCCCATGACTAACAATATTTTTGTTATTTCTACATGTTTTTGAACTATCTTTGGCATCCTGCTAGTTCCCTCACTAATTAGTTAAGTGAATCTTTGATATTACAGATAGGCATGTAATGCTTTAATTGGTGTACAGTATGAAGTTGCCAACATTCACTAGATCAAATAGAAAGCAAAGGAATTCCAGAAAAACATCTACCTCTATTTCACTGACCATACTAAAGGCTTTGACTGTGTAGATCACAACAAAATGTATAAAGCTCTTAAAGAGGTGGGAAAACCAGTCCATCCTACCTGTCTTCTGAGAACCATGTATGTGGGTCAAGAAGCAACAGCTAGAACCCTGTATGGAACAACTGACTGGTTCAGGATTGATAAAGGAGTACGACAAGGCTGTTTATTGTCACCTTGTTTATTTAACTTATACACAGAGCATGTCATGTGAAATGCTGGGCTGGATGAGTCACAAGCTGGAATCAAGAATGCCAGGAGAAATATCAACAACCTCAGATATGTGAATAGAAGGGGAGCTGTTTCCTTCAGCTAGAACAATCTACCAGCATCTAACTTTAAGAAATACTTTCCATAACACTGATTATACAAAGGAAGATTTAAGCTTTTCTATGGAAATTCATTTTTTAAATGTTTTAAAATAATAGGCTTATTTCTACCCATGAATAATGCAGAAGATTACCACCTGGAAACTTTCCCTTATTTCCCTTAAATTATTAATTGCCAAAAGATGCTCTCTTTGACATTCAAAGAAGTAGAAGAAATACCTTCCAAATAACTATGCTGTTTGTTCTGTGTAGAAATGCATTCCCTTAAAGGTGATTCTTTGATTTCAAATCAGTTTTCCATAAATTTTCACTAAAACAAATTTTAGATTGCTCAGCATAGTCAGTTTTCATTGTTTGAGGCAGGTGTGTTCTATACAGTTGTCACAAACACTGAGTTACCAAATACTGAATCACTGCTCCTAGGTGAAACAACAGGCTTAGCTTCCAGTCACGACATTTTGGTCAGCTAATACAGGACCTTGCTTCATGGGTATTTCTATTGAAAGACATCTTACTGAATACATATTGCTGATTTATTAACGTTGAACTCATGGCTAACAGCACTATAACTCATGCCTTAAAGCAGCTGCTGTATAAAGCTTATCTAAAATATGTATTCCCTCAACTCTTCTCCATAAGGCACATCACAGCCTTTCTGTGCTCAGAAACGCTAGACAGCACTTCAGCCGTATCCTTTGGGGCCATTTTTAAACAACAAAACCAGGCACTACACAGACGGTGACAAGGACTCCTGGCTTCAGTACGAGAACTAACACAAGGCGGCAGAGTGTCCCCTTGTCAGACCTCAGTTGGGACTAACAGGTATGCCCAGGCACCCTGAGCAGCTCCAATTCTTTGCTGCTCAGGTATCTGTGAATGTCTGAGAATGAACATGAAACCACCCTAAGCACTGAAAAAATTACAAATAAACTGTAGCAAGGAGGTGAATTCACAGATATGGAACCTGCCCAACTTGTTTATTTCCTTGGTGGTGGAGTCGCTAAGTCGTGTCCGACTCTTGCGACCCCATGGACTGCAGCCTGCCAGGCTCCTCTGTCCATGGGATTTCCCAGGCAAGAATACTGGAGTGGGTTGCTATTTCCCTCTCCAGGGGATCTTCCCAACCCAGGGACTGAACCCATGTCACCTGCATTGCTGGTGGGCTCTTCGTCAACTGAGCCACCACAGAAGTTTATTTCTTAATGCAACTTTAATTGATCATGGATCTCAGCTCTTTTATTATATTTATCTGCTCTTTAGCATTTTAATTGAGTGTTATTAATAAACACAAACACTTAACTGTTGAGTATATTAAACCTATGTAGTTAACCATTTATAAATTAGAACTTTTTTAGACATCAATTATCATCTGATCAATCTACTTTATAAGCTTACATTTTCCAGACACAATCTTCCTATATACTTCATTTTTTTATGTATAATCATAAACACTATTAAAAGACTGGCTATGTATAATGACGCTGTGTTAGATACCACATTAGCAAATTACACTGCAGTTTATAAACTACTAAAAGATTGGCTTCCATTCAGGAAATAGAAGAAAGAGTAAAGGGATAAGATACATAGCCTGGTTAATTTTAAAAAGCCATCTTTAAGATGAATATGATCTGTGAATAACACTAAAGTGTGAAAATTACACTTAAAAATGAACAGTAAAATCAGAAGTCTAGGTGACCTTTCTCCTGGATTCCTGACGTGGAACAGTGCTGTCTGAAGAGAGCTTGATATCCATCACCTTCTCTGATCCCTCTCAAAGGACTTATCTTTCTTGCTACAAAGCCTTTGAGCTTTAAAATTATTCATCATTTCATGACATATTTGGGGCTCTCTGGCAAAACCAACTCTCTAAAGAGGATGCATATGAATAAAGAGAGTAGAAAAGAAAGGTATATTACGTAATTAAAAAAAAAGGGAGGTAATTCTTTCTTGTAAAGGTGAATTCCCTTCTTTATTATTTTCATTTTTTCCCTTTTTTAAGGGCAATGGAATCTTAGAAAATAGAATGTTATTTTAATGTCATTTTGGAGAAGTTACAATTCTTATTATCTCCTAAACAGAAACGCTTTTAAAACCAGGCTTATATGCACAATCTGAGAACAGAAAAAAAGGGCAACTAAATCTGGTCCACATGCTTCGAGGCAGAGTAACACAAAGCACAATGGCATCCAACGTCAGGCACGGTTGGATAGCCATATCCACCAACCAAAAAAGTCCTATATTTCTAGAACAGGACAAAAAAAAAAAAAAAAATAAAAAAAAAAAAAAAAAAAAAAATCTTGGAAGTCAATAGTACACTGGAGTTAAAGGACTAATGTTTTTAATTTTGAACATATTCTTTCAATTACATAATTCATTAAACACAAAAAACAATGAGGAAGAAACTGTGCTCCGTGCCAGACTGAACAGAGCTACCCAACGGGCTGAGTCTCAGAAAAGCTTTTATACACTGCCCATGTAATTGAATCGTCTGAATAAATAAGTTTGCAGCAGAAATTCCCAGAACCTAGGGTAATAATTTCTGTTGTGAACATTTGTGCCATGGTCAATTTAGAAAACCAAAAATGAACTCAAAGAATTTTAATAATTTTGTTTTTAAAGGAATTATATAAATAATCTGAACTAATTAAAAGTAAGCTTTTGGTCTTTTAAATTTTTTCAGTAACAAATGACAGAAAAAATTACATTTTATATATACATACATAAACAGAAATGCATACTCCTACACACAAAATGACACTTAACCTTACTATATGTAATATACTCTGCTATCAATTATCTGTTTATTTCATTACATCTAGTTGCTTCCCTGGTGGCTCAAAAGGTCAAGAATCCGCATGCAATGTGGGAGACCTGGGTTCAATCTCTGGGCTGGGAAAACTCCTGGAGGACGGTATGGCAACTGACTCCAGTATTCTTGCTTGGAGAATCCCACGGACAGAGGAGCCTGGCAGGCTACTGGGATTGCAGAGTTGGACACGACTGAGCAACTAACCACAGCACAGCACAGCTGTCACTAAGGTACTGCTCAAAACACACTGGACAACCGTATTTGTCATCTCCTTCCTCGTTTGGGGCCTCAATGCTAGTAGTAAATTGACTTAAGAGTGAAAAAAAATTTCATCTCTTCCAAAGTTTCTCAGATGACAATATTAATATATGTCACATAAATTTACCCTTGTCAATTAGATTATGCTCTTAGTAAAAACTAGAAAGGATGGAGAAACAAATTCTCCATTCTGCCATTTTTCTTTGATAGTGTTCAAGTGCAACTTCCCTCAGGCACACTTATATAAAGGAAATTATGCAGCAATCACAATGTTAAAAAAGCTCTTCGGTAGACATTTGGGATATTGACTTAGAAGAGCAATTTAATATGGAAGCATGATGAATCAGACCCTTGTTATCTATAAACCAGACAATTCAGACATAAATTCAACACTTTACCTAGGTTCACCTTCATCTTTCTTCCTATTTACATCTAATTCAAAACACTGTGCTAAACAGCCATTTGTTGGGTAGCAAAAAATGAGTGTTAGTGTCAATGGAAAGAGATGCTTACATAGAGTTGGAGTGTGAGAGGATAGAGAACAAAGCACATATACAGGCAGTTTTGTGTTGGTGTAAAACTGTCTTGGAAAGCATTATCAACGTATGTTCTATAACACTTTCAGTCAGAGGTCTCACAAATACATGTTTATGTCACCTTTTATAGTCTGTTCATTAATTCATTCACACTAAAATGATCAATACTAAATTATCAGATATAAGATATGTGGTCTTAAAGAAAAATGACAACACATTTATTCAATCAGGGTACTAACTGGAAACATCTGAATGCACTCAATCTAAGAAACTTATTAAGGTAGCTTCCAGGATTGTTGAGAGCGCTCAGGACTAAGGTTCCAGGGGAAAAAATTCCCAAACCAGGCTCCAGAACTAGCTCATATGAGAACACAGCTGCCACTCTATCTGCCACCATTCATACTAATGTACTGTAACTGCCAATGCCTCCAGGATGAATGTCGATTCTGTACCAAGAATTAAGCATTACACAGCTGACTCCTCAAACCAGAGCTGTCTACGACTACATTCACTGACAAAATGGAAGATGTGTGCAACGCTTGTTTCCCAGTATCAATCCTTCAATTTTAGTATGGCAAAAATCCGTCAGATTGGACATACCTCGGAGTCATGCCTGCAGCCCACTTGCAGGGGAGGCTGGGAATTTGATTTTTGACTGCCACACTGGTAAGATGGGACTCATAATGCTGTGATTTCACAACTTTAGAAAGGCTACTCAAAAGACTATGGGATATGGCAGCTGTTCACCACACATGTATTTTGTGTAACATACTGTTAACACAAAGTATTTTTTAAAAATCAAGTCCCAGAATTTTAGACCTTATAGAGACCTTAAAAGTCAACCACAATCTAGCCCTTTGTTGTTCAAATGGAGTCTAGGGTGGTTTTTTTATCCATTTAAATCAGAGTCACACACAGTTATTCCAAAGCAGAAGATAAATTTGCATTTGACCATTCAAAAATCTGGGCTTCCCCAGTGGTTCAGATGAAGAATCCACCTGCAATGCAGGAGGCTGGGGCTTGGTTCCTGGGTAGGGAAGATCCCCTGGAGAAGGGAATGGCAACCCACTCCAGCATTCTTGCCTGGAGAACCCCATGGACAAAGGAGCCCGGTCATGGGTTCACAAAAAATCAGACACAAATGAGCAAATAACATTTTCATTCAAAAATCTTCTCTTACTCCCTCCTGGCACTATCTGTGAGCAGATAATGGCTCAACTGAAAACATAGGGAATTATGTTGAAGGTGGTATATTTGATTTTAAACAGTATCCAGACTGGTTTCAGTTGATACCTCCAACATCCCACTAACACTGCCCTCACCTGAGAGACTCTGCTAGCTAGTGATTTTGTGATTTGTTGCCAAGGAGTTAGAGGGCTCCTGGAATACTTCTACTCCCCCTACTTACCAATATACAAAACAACAAGTGAAATGACTCAGAGGGATGGTCCGGAACAAAAACAACACGTTAATTGGGTAAATACTGTCTTTGGCATCTATTTGCCTTTCATTAGGTTGGAACTGGGCTACAGCTTCAGGGAGATGAGTCAGGGGAGGATGGAGGTGAAACTGCGGTGCCTGGAGCCTGCTTGCAATTAGCAAGAGGATCTCAAAAGTAATTTAGAAAATGAGTATATGCACACAGTGAGGATAGAAGTAAGTGTTCTAGATGATGATCGTGTTTTCCTCCTATGATGGTGAAGTGAGAGTATCAGTATAGAGTTCTATTTAATTTTAAAGTTTTTAAGGAAAATATAAAAAGAGGACTCTAATGATAAAATTGCAGCTAAAGCCTACTTTTGTTAGTTTGAAGCAATATTATGTACGACTGGGAGGATAATAAGCATATGTTTGTGATCCCTTCTCAGGAGCTTTGGCATAGTAAGTTATGGAATAACTACAGTGGTTATCATTTTTATCCAAAGTTTCTATGAGGTAAACAAAGAGGTTCCTGAGCAAACTGAACAATTTCCCAAACCTATAAATTTCTTATCAAACTTCTTGCAGCTTCCCTTTCATTCTTGACACTAAGTGTCCTCATGTTTCTCTCTGGTTCTCAAATCTTTTTCTCTGCTATCAACTGGAGCATGAACCCCAATGGGCCATTAAGGCTGGGCTTATTTCTAGACAGAGACAGAACTCACAGCAAAAAAGGAAACAATCTATCATCATTATTCTCCATGTTAGTATAAACTTTCATGCTCCTTGACTCAGAATTAAAATCTTTAACTTGCAGTAATTTGATTCACACATTTATAGGTTCTAATCATAAAAGTACAACTTCAAAACATTTTGGACTATTTTCAATATGAAAGTAGACAACCAAATACACTCTCCACCCTACACCCCCCAAAAAATCTAAAGGAGGTACAGAGAGCTAATAAAATATTCATATGAGCTGTGAGTCATCATCCTGCCGTAATGTGGTCACTCAATGGTACTTCTACTAGGTTTCATTTTCAAACACTATAAACACTGAAAAATGCTTTTAGGAAGAAAAGGAATAAAATCTAGACAACTTCAGGTCCTTCTCAGCTTTGACTGGAATGTAACAAGAGTGGCAAAGAAAAGTGTCACAAAGTAATGTTCAATGCATATTTCCTTAGGATGGGCAAATAATCTTCTGAGGTGTAAGGTATATACAGTTTTCAAAAGGTAGCTCATTTCCTACAAGCATCTGCTCTATGTGGAAGAACTTGTTGCTTTCTCGTGCAAACACCAAAGTGAGGAAATCTGTCCATAGAACTACAAAGTAAACTCCACTGAAGACAATATTAGGGATTTCACAAGCAAGCCAGTATGAGGAAACCCAATCTAGGCAGTAAAAGGCACCCATAATAGGAGTTTTCATGGTTTTAAGATTACATATACACAAGAATAAGTTTTTTCAAGTCATCTAATTCATTTGCCCATCTCTACCATTTTTGGTGTGCGCAGGGGGACAACCAAACTGAAATTCCCACTGCATGTGGGTATTGTCTATTTCCATTTGAAGGCTTTATCACCAGAGTTGCCACATTTACTTAGTTACTTATGAAGGCTACTTTCAAAGGACATGATTAAAATAGCCGAACAAAGAAAACATTGCCAACATGGAGAGGGGAAAAGCCTCTCATCGACTGCAACAGGACACCAAGTCCAATACCAGCAGTCACAGCTCCAAACACTGTCATTTGTAGATCAATAAAAAGGTGCATTCATAGAAATCAGACGCTCATTCAGTTTAACCAAACATAATCAAATCACACTTCCAAGGGAAATTAACGTCACAAAATATTACTACTGCAACTGTCCGACACGATAAAGTGACCCCAAGCCTCCACAGCCACCACTGAGAGACGCAGTGCAGAGGTGAGCATGGGCTCTGTAGGCGCAATGCCAGCAGGCGCTCCCAGGCTGGATCACTTGCTGGGCAACTGTGTACAAGGTGCATGGAGGCCTGAACGCTTCCCTTCATTTGTTAAAACTGAACATAGTAACATAACATATCTAGCATGACTGTCACACAAGACAATGAACACAGTATTCGGCACGACACCTGACACATGACATACACTCAATGCACTTTCAACAGGTGTTATAATTTAACGAGGTTCAAAGAATTTACAATCACTAACAGTTGGAAAGGCCGGGATATTGTACATGTTTTATTAAGAAACCTTTCTGGAGAAAGCCTTTGTTTTTAAAAACAGGACAAAAAGCACAGAAGGCATACTATGATCCATAACAGAGTCCTACAAAACACTGAAAATCTTTCACAGCCTTCCAGAGTGCTATTTGCAAAACAGCTGCCCCCAAGGTTTTTCTATTCTTCTCTCCCTTCTCTGATGCTCTATAGCTGTCCAAATTTCCATATACACATGGTGGAGAAGAGGCAGTCTGAATCAATCATCGCTATGTCCACTGTTAGGCTCTGATATTTTTATTTAGGCTTGTCTGACCAATCAGAAATGAGATCTACTTTAAAGAGGGCCTGTGAGTCCCTTCAAGGAGAAAAATCTTTCCAAGAGAAGAGAGAACTGAACAATTAACAGTGACTCAGTAATAAACTGGAGAGTACAGTAATTTTCTTTACCTCTTTGATGAGGGAGAAAAGTAAGTAGTTTATAATCTTGATGAGGAGAGGGAAAAAACAGGAACACTGAGTGCAACAAGACAGTCAACAGTGGCAGTCACAGCTCCAAATAATGCCATTTGTAAATCAGAAGCTGCATTCACAAAAACGAGCTACTCATCCGGTGTCTGCCTCCCTCAAAATTCTACATGACAGTGAGGTACAATAGCTACTGACTGTATGCTTTGCTTCCATGTGTTAATTTAACAAATACTGAGCACCAGTTTGTGCCAGGAAACTTTCTAGATATTGAGGAATCAACAGTAAGCAAAACCGTCTATGACCTCACTTTCACCCATCTGGGAAGGCAGCCAAGGCATTCTCCCCACCTTTCCCCAGAACAAAGTGGCATTAAGGACTAGAATGCACAGGATCTTAAGAAGCTTAGAAATCCAGACCCTCTTCTATTCAACACACACATGTACCCGGCCCTGTAATTAGCCTCACAAACGGTGTATTGTAGGGATCCCCAGGTGGCACTAGCGGTAAAGAATCTGCCTGCCAAAGCAGGAGACATAACAGACATGTTCGATCCCTGGGTCGGGAAGATCCCCTCGAGAAGGGCATGGTAACCCATTCCTGTACTCTTGCCTGGAGAATCCCGTGGACAGAGCAGCCTGGTGGGCCACAGTCCAGGGGGTTGCACAGAGTCAGACATGACTGAAGTGACTTAGCATGCACGCAGCATGCTGTGCTGCACTGGGCCCTGAAAAATCAGAGCAAGAAAGAAATAGAGTCCATGTTCTTATACCTTACAGGAGTTTATCAACAAAGCAAACAATCACTGGGCGAATGCTGGGACAAGCAAATATTTACACAAAGCTATAATTGAAAGCTTACACAGAAAGAGAAAGCACCTTTTCAAGTCTGATTCATGAGAAAGAACTAATCAAAATAAAGGTCTTTCCTCTGATAACCACTGATATTTTCTTTTGGTGAATATGGGTGTCCAAATGTGAATAAATATAAGCCCAAACATTTCTGAATGTAGGTTAGGTTCTAAATCCAACTTTGGTGGTATGAGTATTGTTAATAACAATTCACTAGTTACTACAAAGAACAAAAGAGAAGGTAAGGTCCCTTTGAATCTTACGAGATTGGTAGGAAATTGTATCATAAATAATGGGCACTCTGCTAGACCCTTTACGTTTAGTGAGATAATCTTATTTTCAGTTTCACAGATTTTGCTTTCAGTAAAAGGAAGGAAATGGAGTTTGCTTCTGCATACACAAGTTGTAGAATGGAAGATACAGGATCCAAGTACTGGTTGGTTGTATTCAAAAGCCAGTACTTGCAAACTAGTCTTCAAAAATGTGTTAATACGTTGTTTCTATTTAACCAATTCCTACAGGAAAACAGAATGAGTATGGTATGAATCAGGGAGTGGAGAAGTGAGAAAATAAATGTACTCTGCTCATACTTTTATTTTTATGGGAAATGTATATTTATGGTGTGTCTGTAAAGTTTGTTGTTTATCTCTAAAGATGGAAGGGTCAAGTGGAAAGGTCTGTCTCTGTCTAATGCAACTGCATGTTAGGCTGATGTTCTGCTGATAGGGAGCTGTACAGCTATGTCTATTGTTAAGCCTGGCACCTGTCTTAACTGGTTGGTTGGTGCTCAGTTCGTACTAGTAGTTAAAGTGTTCTAAATATCATTCCTAGTTGCATGCTGTCAACTCCTGATTTTATATTTCCAGCCCTGACCTCCCACTGAACTTCAGACTCATATCTAATGACTATGTGACATTTCCACTTGGAAGTCTAACAGGTATTTTAAAATCTACGTGCCAGTAATTAATCCTCTCAGCTTCCTTCACAACAAGCTCCCACCCCAGTCATGCCCATCTCTACCTGGAGCCAACTCCATCCTTTCAGCTTCTCAGGATTGATCATTGACTCCTCTCTGCCTGGGACAACTCAAATCCAACCCATAACATATTCAGATAGTCAAAGGTATGGTTTTTCCAGTAGTCATGTATGGATGTGAGAGCTGGACCATAAAGAAGGCTGAGCACCAAAGAATTGATGCTTTTGAACTGTGGTGTTGGAGAAGACTCCTGAGAGTCCCTTACACTGCAAGGAGATCACAGCAGTCAATCCTTAAGGAAATCAATCCTGAATATTCACTGGAAGAACTGATCTGATGCTGAAGCTGAAACTAATACTTTGGCCACCTGATGCAAAGAGCTGACTCACTGGAAAAGACCCTGGTGCTGGCAAGGACTGGGGGCAGGAAGATAAGGGGGCAACAGAGGATGAGATGGTTGGATGGCAACATTGACTTGATGGACATGAGTTTGAGCAAACTCCAGGAGATAGTGATGGACAGGGAAGCTTAGCGTGCTGCAGTCCATGGGGCTGCAAAGAGTCAGACACGACTGAGTGACAACAACCACCACCTTCAAAACAATTCTGAATCTGACCATGGTGTAAGAGTCCATCTCCCCTTCTGCTGTCCCTGCGCAACTCACGGATTTCAGTCACTGCCTCCTCACAGGTCTCCCAGCCTCTGCTTTTACCCTTGCAGTCCTCCAGTGACACAGAAGCCAGAGGGAGGCTCTCAAAACAAGTCAGATCAGCTCACTCCTCTTCTCGGAACTCTCCAAGACTTCCCCTCTGTCTTAGTCAACTCTAACAGTCCATACAGCACATTCTCACTAGCAGGGAAAGTGAAGGTCCTCACCACACTCTCCCGGCTCCTGTCACTTTTCTGGTGGCAACGCCTACAACTTCCCGTCCCATCAGTCCACATCGTGCCATGCCACTCTGGCCTGTGGTAATCTCAGCTATGCCGAGCAAGCTTCTAGCTCACACGCCCTGAAAGGCTCTTCCTTTGGGTGTTACAAAGTCTGTTTTCTCATTTCCTCTTGGGCTTAGCTAATTTATCAGTGTGACCACTGACAGGCTTTGTTTGTTTATCCTGAACCCTGCTTATGAGTATAAGCAGTAGGCAAGAGATTTGTGTCAGCTTTGTTCACTGTTGTAACATAGTATCTAGAAAGGACCTAACATGTTAGACATATTTTTTAAAGTATCTGCTAAATAGATGGAAAAAGAAATGAATGAGGCTGATTCTACAGGCCAAGTATAATTACAAAGCTACAAGGATTTTCCTACAATTCTTGAAATAGTTCTATATCCAAAATCGAATATATTCTCAAGTGTTTCATTTTTCAAAATAACGTAAAATAAAGTATACCAAGCAGAATAAGAGAGCTGAGGGAGAGTAAAGTATTAAAGGGAGTTATTTAAAATCTCATTAGCAAGTTTCATAAACTTGTGAGCCTTTATCTTTGGTTTCTTGGTTTCATTCATGTTTGATTTCAGAAATCCTCACTGAAAAAGCTAAATGCATTCTTTTGTTTTCGATTGGGCACATAATCAACAATCTTCAGCAGCAATCAAACCATAATCTGGCTATTCATAAGATTCCTCTGAAAACTAGTCTACAGACCTACTGTGGGATACAACTTGATGGCAAATTGCTACAAAACTTCTATCAAGTAAGATGTAATCTGACTTCTTTTTTTTCTTCAGAAACTGAAAGTGCAATTTCTTTGTCTGCAGGTTGATTTCTAGGCCTTTACTATGCAAGCCTAGGCTACCTTGGCAAACAGGGTTGAAATGCTCTTAAAATGATAATAAGTCCTAAATCTTCAGAAAGGATATCAAGTCTCTGAATTGGTCAACTAGGTTCTGCAGCAGTTTGTGGACCAAAATGAAGAAAAAAAGAGCAGCACATCCCTGTCCACCTGAGACAGAGACACGGCTCTCCAGTCCACCCTCCCGAATCTCGTTTTCGTCATTCACTCCCTGTGCCTCCCAATTTGTAACTGCAGTCACTCTTCAATTTCTAAATCCTCGGAGTAGGAGTAGGTGCTAGTAGTGTAAGCAAATAATTCTGTATGTGTGTTCAGGCATAATATAAAGACACAAATTCAGAAGAAAAGGGAAGCCTGACTGGGAAGAAGAGGCTGAAAACTATGAAGCTTGAACAGCAACAGAGAAAACAGCTTTGGTTAGAAAGACAGGGAGTGGTGAGTGTGTGAGAGAGGGAGGGAGAGAGAGCCAGGGTGAGGACCTCCAGAGTACCAGAAGAAAAATAGGGTAGGCGTCAGAGAATGTGACTGAGGATCAGAAAGCTTAAACAGGAAGCACCCTCTTCTGTCTTCTGAGGGGTGCTCCCTACAGGCACCCTCTTTCTCGGGGGAAGGTGAGGTACTTGAAAGGTACAGCATGTTTACAACGTTCTCTCAGTTTTGTCAGATGCACATTTAGGAAAACAGTTTCGAGCCTGTTAGAGGTTGGAGGCAACTGGACTAGTTTAGGACCTCAGCCAAGAGATGTAAGAAAATAAAGGGATTCACTAAGCATATATCTGCTTCCATAAAGCAAACTCATCAGGACTATGCCCTTGTCCAGCTCACCCTCGAGCAGCTCTAGAGAAAATACTATTCAAACATCTCCCAAATCTGCTCCCAACTCAAGACAGCCAACGAGAAAGAAAAGACTCAGAAAAACACAGGGACAATTCGAAGTGTTCTGTTAAGGAGAGAATGGTGGTAAGGGCAGGGTTTCCCATGTCAAGTAAAAAGTAATATTTCAGCTGACTTCATTCCCTTCCCAGGTGGCTAAGGAATCAGGCTTATTGTGAATCAAAAATTAAGGGGTTAATTTTTACAATTCACCGTGAACTGTGACAGCAGTATTCATGAACAGCCACGATTACATGTCCCAGTCTGGCTGGACTACTGACAGTGCACGTGCTGGTCTCGGAGGACGAAGTGTGACTGAGGTTCCTGAGGCCGAGAAGCTGTCTTGACCGGGATCTGGGTCTGTCGCAAGCCCCGTGGTGCCAGAGCTGCTGCTGGCCAGCACGGACGTCTGTGCTCACTAAGGGAGGCAGTCCTGCTCCAGGCCTAACTCACCCCTTCCGCCAGGCACTTCTGTCCACTGAACGACCTTCCTCAGAGGACCAGCAAGGGGTCAAGGAAGGCTGAGGGCTCCGTTTAGAGACAAGGCCTGCAGGAAAAGGAGGAAAGTATCCAGACGGAGGAGGAGAAAGAAAGAGCATTTCCCACCAAGAGGATAAGTGAAAAGGCATCAAGAGAAACGGAAAGGCTTCCCTGGAAGCTCAGTGGTAAGGAACCCACCTGCCCATGCAGGAAACATGGGTCCAGTCCCTGGTCCAGAAGATCCCACATGCCACAAAGCAACCAAGCCCATGAGCCACAATTACTGGAGCCTGCTCGCAGTACGGCCTGTGCTCGGCAACGAGAAGCCGCTGCCGCGAGAAGCCACACACCTCAGCTCCAGAGTAGCCCCCCCGGCCGCAACTGGAGAAAAGTCCACGCAGCAATGAAGACTCAGCACAGCAAAAAAATGAGTACAATTTAAAAAAAGAGAGGGAGGGAAAATGGAAAACCCGAAACTGGGGTTGATAGACAGGAAGTGGTCTCCACGACTAGAGAGTAGAGGACAACGGAGGGAACTGAAATAAACCAGTTTTGGCAGAGTTAGGATTTTAGAATTTAGCCTGAGGAACTAGGGAGCCACGGAAAGATTTTAAGCAAAGGAATGACAGATAGAACTTGCATTTTAAAAATACCTTTCTCAGAAGCAAGGTGAAGAAAGGAGGAGAGAAATGCTTATTTGAGCCTGGCCTGTGGTATGTGGGTAAAAAGAGGAGCAGAGATTTAAAAGCCATTAAGGAAGCTGAATGAGAGGCACTGCTAAGTGATTACATAAGTTGGCAAAGGAAACAGAGGTAGACCAGATGGCACTAGGTTTCTGGATTAGGTAAGGCTGTAAGGCTGAGGTAGGAATCACAAGCAGAGGAGCAGGTTTGGGTGGGGGTGGGTGGAGCAGGGCTGGAAACAAGGCCCAGTTCATACTTAGTATTTTACCGGTAGGGTACCAGTACAACATCCAAGCGAACATTCCAGTATGTAGTGGGAATTGTTTTGGACAGAAATGCTAGGCTATAAAAAATTGATTTGGGGATAAACACCTATGAATGAGATGCCCTGGGAAGGTTTAAGGGATAGACAAAGGTGGAGGGACTTGGGGAGGAAACTGAGAATGAATTGCTAGAGTCAAAGAAGACATCTAGAGAACACCAGTGTTACAAAAGCCGAAGCAGGTGACTCACACTTTCAAGTGGAGAGAGACATCAAGTAAGACCAGAAACTCAAAGGTTCCACTGGACTTGATGATAAGGAGGCACCTGGTAATCATGACGAGAGCAATCCCGTTGGAGCTCATGAGGTGCGAACGCAAGGCTGATGGAGTGGAAACACTGCCCCTTTGTCACAAAGTGCTCAGTGAGAAGGAGACAGGGGGATCAACCGCACAGATGAATGGCAGGGTGTCAGTGACCTCTGAATTGTAGAAGGACAGCTGTTGTTATTGTTTAGTCACTAAGATGTGTCTGACTCTTTTGGAGCCTCAAGGCCTGCAACATACCAGGCTCCTCTGTCCTTCACTGTCTCCTGCAGTTTGCTCAAATTCATGTAGTTGAGTCAGTGATGCCATCTAACTATCTCATCCTCTCTTCTCCTTTTGCCTCCAATCTTCCCCAGTATCAGGGTTTTTCCCAATGAGTTGGCTCTTCACGTCAGGTAGCCAAAATATTGGAGTTTCAGCATCAGTCCTTCCAATGAAAAGATAGGGTTTATTTCCTTAAAGATTGACTGGCTTGATCTTCTTGAAGTCCAAGGGACTCCCAACAGTCTTCTCCAGCACCACAATTCGAAAGCATCAAGTTCTTGGTGCTCAGCCTTCCTTAGGGGTTTACCAGGTAGCACTAGTTGTAAAGAACCTGCCTGCCAATGCAGGATACATAAAGAGAGACGGTTTCAATCCCTGGCTCGGGAAGATCCCCTGGAGAAACAAATGACAACCCACTCCAGTATTCTTGCCTGGAGAATCCCACGACAGTGGAGCCTGACGAGCTACAAAGAGTCAGCCACAACTGAAGTACTTAGCGTGCACGTAGCCCTCCTTATGATGACCATATGAAGGGTGATTACCCAGCATTGCCCCCAGAACTGACTCATTTCAACTTCCATGATATGGGGGCAACATTACTCCCAGGCCCTTAAATGTGTCCTTCAAGATATTCAAATCTGTCCAATATCCTGCATGAAACACTTCACATACAACACAGGAACCTCTCTCTTCTCTATATATCTAATTTGGGCAGTTAATTTCACACTCCCTTGAAATTTTAAGTATTTTCTTGTTTAAATGTCCCAACTTCCTGCACAAGTAGGAAACCCCTTCCATGTCAACAATATTTGGTACCACATTGGTCACACTCTAGTGCTTTATTTAAATAAATAAGAAAGTAATACAGCTGCAGAGAGCTCTGCAGAGCAGAGGAGGAAGCGAAGAACAGAAGGCTTGTGCAGTAGAAGACTGAACTTTGGAACCAAACAAATGTATTTGAATCCTGATCCCACCCTTCATAAACTAAGCAGCCTCAGGCAAATGAATCCATTGCTTCGATACTCAGTCTCTCCACGAGTGCAGTGCTCAGTATTTATTAGAGTCACTCAAACAATGGAGGTAATATTAATATCTGCAGAGAAACCATTGAAAAAATTAAATAAGGCAAGTATGCTGTGTTTAGACACCATAGGTTTCAGGTTATCACTACCTAAGAATCTTTCTTAATGATTTCATTCTCTAGACTTAGTATGAAAAAGAAAGAAGACAAACTGTCTGGTGATTCACCACAGTTGAATACAAGCTTCCTGGCCCAAAGTTTTATTGGGGATTTAGCTCTTTGTAACATCATCTCTAGAACAATACCATTTGTAAATGGCAGTCCCTGGAAATCTGTACCAGAATCACTTGGTGCTTGACTTAAGCAATAAGTAAATAAACCAAAAAGTAAGCAAGTAAATAAATGGCAGATTCCAAGAGCCCACCCCTGGTTAATCTGTGACAGTGAAGCCTACAAATATGCACTTTTATCAAGGGAATATTTTAGAGCCACCCACTAGCAGTCCAACTCACCCCTGACTGTACTGTGTTTCAACAATACCAAGAAACAAGTTCAGTTTTGTGGTTTTGAATTATTCATTAGGATTCCTAATAGGATTCTGTAGAGCTCTACAGAGTTACTTTTATCTCAAAGAAGCCAGAATCTTCAAGAGGCATGAGAGGTAGAGCGATGGATATGAAGAACACAGAACTACAACCTTTCGAGTTGCAGCAAATCAAGGAGTATATGGTCATCATCAGAACCTTCACTCTCCTGCCTCCCACCTTCCACACATGTGCAAACACCATCATAAGCAGATAAATGAACAGCTCAGGCTGAATTAAACCCAAACAAATGAAGTACATACTCAGAGGGGAACTTCCCTCAGAACCCCCAAATCTCTCTGGGTCAGGTGTGGCAGGAGGAGTGAGCCTATTTATCTTTCTCTTCTGTGCAGTGTTCACCATTCAATCTAAAGACTTATTTTCTTTTCCACAGAGGTTGTGAAACCAGAGCTTTCTCTTCCTCAACTGTCTTTGAGAGCTGGTGAAGCTAAGAGAGATCTTCCTTTAACAAAGGGCACTGGAAGATTTCCTGACCCTAGATACAACTGGAAGCCAGATCCCTCTTCCTGATCTCTGATGAAAAGGATCATCCATTTGGTGGGACAACCCATGGCAGCATAAGGATCTTAATTAGCTGATGCAGATTAGAAAATTAGTTTAATAAAATATCACTTACTGGAATGTATACTTTCAGTTCAGTTCAGTCACTCAGTCGTGTCTGACTCTTAGCGACCCCATGGACTGCAGCATGCCAGGCTTCCCTGTCTATCACCAACTCCTGGACTTACTCAAACTCACGTCCATTGGATCAGTGATGCCATCCAACCATCTCATCCTCTCGCCCCCTTCTCCTCCTGCCTTCAGTCTTTCCCAGCATCAACTAGTATTTTCAAATGAGTCAGCTCTTCCCATCAGGTGCCCAAAGTATTGGAGTTTCAGCTTCAGTATCAGTCCTTCCAATGAATATTCAGGACTGATTTCCTTTAGGATGGACTGCTTGATCTCCTTGTTGTCCAAGGGACTCTCAAGAGTCTTCTCCAACACCACAGTTCAAAAGCATCTATTTCTTCAGTTCACTCAGAGAGCTATTAGTAGCCTTTTAGATCCCAAAGTTACCCAGTCATTTTCCAATAAAACCATTTGAATGTCGTGTGATATTAAAACACACTATGAATGTTTTTCATACTCTCCCAAGATATCTCTTTGAAAGAATATTATCTTTACAAATAAAATGCTGTCAGGAGTCTCGAATAATAGTAGAAAACATAAACACAGTAAATTCGCTATTGATAACTTAATGAAAATCATGATACAATTTGTGCTAGGCTAAGTAATAACCCACTCATGGTGATCACTGAAGTTCTCGATTTGCAAAATGAACATAGGGCTAAAGGTGAAAATATATCTGTGAAATGAGACGCAAACTTAAAATCAAGAACAAGAAAAAGAGAACACTATATATAAATACACACACACATACATATGTACATACACGCATACATACATACAGTTGACCCTTGAACTTCACCCACTGAACAGGGGTAAGGAATACCAACCCTTCTTGCAGTCAAAATTGCTGTATAATTTTACAGTTGGCCCTCCATATCTGTAAGTTTCACATCTGCACAGTCAACCTCAGAAGTGTAAGTGACACATACTTACTGAAAAAGATATACCTGTAAGTGGATGCACAAAGCTCAGACCTGAATTGTTCAAGGATCAATTGCTATACATACATACACACACACAGAGCAGGAATCCCTATGTTATATAACTTAAAAACTAGAAAGTAACCAAAATACCAGATAAATAAATTCACAAAAGTGAAAATCTTTCTCAGAAAACTAGTTTTATTTCTTCAGTTTATATCTATTCAAATATCTGCTTAAAAATGTGATGTTTCAATGGAAATTAATAATTTTGCCTTCCAGGATATCAGAGGCAGACAGGGTAGAAAGATCAAGCAGGGACAAAAGCAAGGACAAAAGTATGGAGAGTTGGAACAATATAGAAGCTCAATGCCAGAGACAGTTATCACAGTTTCAGGTCACAAATAGGGCTATCTGCAAAGTCATGCCCAGGGGCTCACAAGCCCAGACTTCAAGTGTGCAGAACACACGGTCCGGGGCCCAGGAAGAGCAAGTCAAAAAACAAGAACCATGCCAGCAGTATCAATCACCTACAGTAGAACAAGGTCTGGGACTGGGTGAATGGTCTTTTGAGGCCAGGGAATTCAGATAAGTTGTCGACACACAAAGAAAGAATTGTTGACTGTTGCTGGCGCTTGCAGGCTGCGTTTACTCAAGAGTAAATGAGAGCGGGTCAGTATTTCCCACAGCGGAAAACCAGAATTCCCGGCCACTGCCCATCTTGATAACCTGCTGGAATGGCTGGGGCCTAGGCGAGGTTTGCTCATTTCCCTCGCCAGGGAAACTTGTGCTCTACCTGAAAGGCCAACATGTTCAGGAGGTATCAGCCTTCCTCCCTGAGTAAAATCAGGCTCCCCTCAGTGCTCATGCTACACTGCCCCATTCTGATTAACCTAGCAGAGTGTTTAAGGGAATGCAGGTCAGTTTTACAAGTGCAAACAGGTCCAAACGACAGAGGGAATTCCCTCATGATATCTTTGCACATGAAGATCAATATAAGAAGTTCTCTTCTGTTCTCTCAGAGAAGCAGTCCTCTATTTTACCAAAATTAGTTCATTATATGTTTTGTGTTATTAAGAAAGGCAAGCTCTCACTGAGGCCATTCCACCTTCCATTTTATAAGAGGCACAGATTCTAGTAGACTCAGGATATTTGGGGAAGGATGGGGGAAAGATTAGATTCATAAAGAAAAACAGCTTAAAATATCAGAATAAACAGAAAAAGTAATCTCCTGTCAGAGTCACATCCTAGAAGGCAGTGAATCTGTCAAATATGGACAAAGCTGGCCTGGCTTCTGTGTAATCCCAAAGTTTAGAAAGATGAAAAAAAGTGAGGGGTCAAAACTGTTTCAGAAATAGCATTTGTATGTGTAAATTCAGACGTAATCTGAAACAATCACGTTTCAAGTAAAAAAGGAATACAGGTAAGCTATGAGTAATGTCAACTCAACCTCTAAATCAAATCCAGCACTGACAGGTTACCTAGGTGTGGTAGTTGGTGGACAAGGAGGACACTGGTGAACAACTACTATCTAGAACCTCACTGCAGGGCAAGAAATCCAGGCAAGGGTCAACTAGGAGCAAAGGTAAAAGCAAGATCAATAGTGAGACTGAGAAGAAACTGAGCAGCAGAGTCAGGGCTTCTCATATCTCAAGCACAGACAGCCCGAGGATCTGGAAGCACCACATCAGAAACCAGAATTGAAATGCAACTGTTTCCTGGAATTAGAGGAATTCAAATACGGAAAGCCATACAAGTCATTACTGCACTGAGATGTGTTAGCTTCTGTCCTCTGAGATTCAGAATATACAAGCTGGCCAAGAAATCACAATGAAGCTGTTCCCTAGGCCCAGGAAATAAAGCACTAGGGAGTCAAGCAGATATCTGAAGTTCACGCAACCCACCCAAGAAGGTCTCCTAGACTCCAGAGTAGGGCCTAGCACACTACGGCCCAGAGACTAAATCAAGCCTGGTGCCTAGCTCTGAATGGTCTATGAACTGAAAAAAGTTTTTATTTTTTACTTTTTTAATGGTTGCAAAAAAAAAAAAAGTCAAAAAAAGAATAATTCTATGACATATAAAAATAAATGTCAGATTTCAGTGCCTGTAAATCAAGTTTTATTGGAGCACAGTCACGCCTATTCATTTAGGAAGTGTCTACGGCTGCTTGGATAGCAAGGAGATCAAACCAATCAATCCTAAAGGAAATCAACCTTGAATATTCATTGGAAGAACTGCTGCTGAAGCTCCAATATTTTGGCCAACTGATGTGAAGAGCTGACTTATTGGAAAAGGCCCTGATGTTGGGAAAGACTGAGGGCAAAAGGAGAAGGGGGTGACAGGATGAGATGGTTGGATGGCATCACAGACTCAATCGTCATGAGTTTGAGCAAACTCTGGGAGATGATGAAGGACAGGGAAGCCAGCTACAGTCCATGGGATCGCAAAGACAAGGGCATGACTTAGACACTGAAAAACAACAAACGGCTGCTTGGCTTTACAATGGCAAAGTCGAACAGTTAGGACAAGAGAAGGCATGGCCAGCAAAGTCTAAAATATTTCCTATCGAGTGCTCTATAGAAAAAGTTTGGCAATCCTTGCTCCAGAGTAGGGCTCCCAGAGGCCCTCAAAAGAATCACTGAGGACAGGACAAGCCTATTACAGAAGCATGAGTAAGAAAGACAATCAACCCTCTTTCTTTACTCAGCAGTTTGGTAATTTCATCTGAAAAGTAGGCTTCTGTTTTGAAGAGTGAAGTAGTCAAATTAAGGAGTAGCCCATAAATGTCTAAGAATGAGGTTCACAACCAGATCAGTAAGTGATCTGGCAAAGGGGGTCACAGGTGGCATTTACGGCTAGAACAATTCTGCTTCCTGGGATATCAACAGAATGCTCCCCAGGAAGACAGGGAAGCAGCCAGCAGCTGTAGGTGTCTGCCAGCGAGACCCTGAAATGCCAACAAAGATGCCGAACATTCTCCATGCTTCATTGGAAATACTTCAGACATCACCAGAGGGGTATGGGCCAAAATTCTAGGCCATAGGGTGGGAATTTCAGACTAAATGATAAGGGATTATTTAGGAAGACCAGTCAGGGAAAAGAGGTATGCTGCCATATGGTATTTTGATCTGCCCAACTAGATAGAAATCTTTAGTTTGCTCTCTGGTTTTAAAGTCTGTGTTTAGCTATGGGCTTGCCCTAGGCCACTGATACTACTTTAGCCAGAAGGATTCCAAAATTCTATAGATGAATTCTGTGCTTGAATAAAATAACGTCATAAATTAAAATTTATGCTTTTCTTATATTAATAGAAATCCTCCCTCATAGCTCAGTTGGTAAAGAATCTGCCTGCAATGCAGGAGACCCAGGTTTGATCCCTGGAGAAGGAAATGGCAACCCACTCTAATATTCTTGCCTGGAGACTCCCATAGACAGAGGAGCCTGGCGGGCTACAGTCCATGGGGTCACAAGAGTTGGACATGACTTAGTGACTAAACCACCACCACCATATTAATAGAACGATGTGTTCCCCTCTAGATGATCTAAACTTAAGAATATATTCACCCAGGCATTGTTTAATCCCTGCAACATTTACTGAGCACAGACTCTCTGTCAGAGGCTATCTTAGGTACAAGACAATATAATGGTTGAAAAGCAAAGTCCCTGTCTTTGTGGGGTTTTATATGCTGTGCTGTGCTTAGTCGCTCAATTGTGTCTGACTATTTGCGACTCCATGGATTGCAGCCTGCCAGGCTCCTCTGTCCTTGGGGATTATCCAGGCAAGAATACTGGAGTGGGTTGCCATGCCCTCCTCCAGGGGAATCTTCCCAACCCAGGGATCGAACTCACATTCGATCGGCTCCTGCATTGCAGGTGGAATTTTCACCTAGTGAGCCACCAGGGAAGCCCTTTATATGCTGAGTGAAGTCGCTCAGTCATGTCCGACTCTTTGCGACCCCATAGAACTGTAACCTAACAGCCTCCTCTGTCTATGGAATTTTCTAGGCAATACTGGAGTGGGTTGCCATTTCCTTCTCCAGGAGATCTTCCCAACCCAGGGATTGAACCCAGGTCTCCCACACTGTAGGCAGACGCTTTAGCATCTGAGCCACCAAAGAGGCCCTTTATATGCTAGTGGGTAGGAAATGATCAAAACTACGACCAAGTATACAGTATCATGGTAAGTGTGAAAGAGAAAAAGGAAAGCAAAGAAGGCAGGCAGGAGTGTGTGGTTGGCATGTGGGGAAGGGGCTGCCCTTTTACACAGAGCTGTTGGGAAGGCAGCCTCATGAGGTGATGGCTGAGCAGAGGTTTGAGAGAAGCAGCCTGCAGACTACTGGGGGGCTGGTGGAGGCAGCATCCTCAGAAGGAATACAGGGCACAGGTGAGGAACCTAGAAGCCCAGAGGGGGTGGAGCAGACCAGACCAAGTGCTAGGGCAAGAAGTGGAGCTGAGCTAGGATGAGGAAGGGAAAGCGGCTGGTGATCCCTGTGCAGAGTCTCAGGCCATTGAGAGGGCTCTAGGGCTTGTCCCCTGAGGAGCTGCTGAGCAGTTTCTGAGCAGAGGACAGACATAGTCAGACCCACAGAAGACAGCGTAATCCTGGTAAAATTTACTAATGAAACATGAAAATGTTCCCAAATTAAAAACAACTCACTGCAACACAACATTCCATTCATTTAGTCTCAAAAAAATAAATCAACAACATTTTCCAGTTTATGGGAAGACCTCAGGAGAGAATTACATTTTTTTCCGTTTTATTGGGAGATGCTTTGCAACTGTTACAGCATAGTAATGCATCATTGATTCAGATTAAATGGAAACAGGACCTGTCAAAATTAGTTAGAAGGCAGAACTATTCTATTTTATTTAAATAAATTTCATTACCTTTTGGTATGTGAAGGAATCAGGTTTGCCAAGGTTGCCTAATAAGACTTGTTTGAATGAGCAGATTTTTAAAGGACTGCAATTAGCATATGTCAGCACCAGTCTCTGGTACTTTAGCTTCTGCTTACATTGCAATTCCTAGGCTTCACTTTATAGATACTTCTGAATTGTTTCAACAGCAGTTTATTCTCTTCACTAGATGCAGATCTAAAATCTTATAAATTATTCATTTTCTTAACAAATTCTTTGGGAGGAATTAATAATGTAAAAGTACAAATAGGCATAAATAAATGTGAGATTAGCTTAGTTCCTGTCTAGGGGTTTATTTACCAAATCAACTGGGTGGTATTTCTCCTTTTCACAGGCTGCAGCTCCATCTCAAAATGCATGCTTTATTATGATGGGAGTTGAGGTGGAGAGAACTGTGCAAATCTTTTTATGTGAATTACAAGATCATTAAGAATAACATGAGTTACATTTAAGAGTAAAAGGAAATTTCTTCGAAATTATTTTTTTGTTTTATTATGAAATCTATGGTCCAAAGGTCCATATTTAGGCTCTGTTGATCTCTGTAATACTCCAAACTATATGAAAATTTTGACATCAATATGTTATTTTGTGAAAAGAGTATATAACCTATAGAAATTTATCCAAAGGAGGTTCTAGATCCAAAGTGGTAAGAACCACTATTCTAAATGATTCACAATGAAGACAAAATTATTTCACTAGAAAATTGTATTTCTTTTTAATTTCCATTTATCTGATTCTTGGGGGGAATTGACATATAGTTTTCATTTTGTTTTAAATAAAAAACATTTCATTATACAAATACCCTTTTAAAAAAATAACTTAGAAAAAACAAAATCCTAATCAGTATTTCATCTTATTTACGGTTGACATTTAAACTAGTTCTTTTTCTACTTTGTTGTTAAAATGGAATATTTTAGAAACTTTTGCTTGCAGGATATTCTATGCAAGTACCATTGCCTACTTGTCCTTCATTTAAGGGGGCACATTGATTAAACTATTTTAATATAAGGAAACTCCAAGTATCCAGAGTTATAGTTAGTCTGGCCAGTTGCCTTATTGTTAATATTGTCACTTACTTAAACTAGAGTTTTCCAATCTACTCAATTTCAATTTAAAAATATTACATTTTTAAATATTTATTTTTAATTGATTGATGACTGATGTTTACAATACTGGTTTGATTTCTGTCATACATCAATATGAATGAACCACAGGAAAATATGTCCCCACCCTCTTGAATCTCCCTCCTCACCGCCCACCTTTTCCCACCCCTCTAGGGTGTCATTTCAGAGCCCCAGTCATAGTTCCCTGAGTCATATAGCAAATTTCCATTAGCTATCTATTAACATTTTAGACCACATAATTCATTATTGCGAGGGGCTGTCTTTTGAACTGTGGGCTATTTAGCACCATTTGTGACCTCTACTCAGTTGATGCCGTATGGGCACCCTCAACTGACAACCAGAACACAAGCTGCTATTCAGCTCCACGAGGAGAGAGAAGGGGACAAAATCACCCCGGGCTGAAAGTAAATGACTTTAAAGCACTGATTCTTTGGCTTTCTGAGGAGAAAAAGACCTTGTTTTATTTCTCTTGCCCATATTATCAATGGGTTATTAGAAAGTGACCAGGAGATGTAATTTGAAAGGCAAATTTAGATAAGGAATATCAAAAGAAAAGATCACTGAAATAATATACACATATTAAGAATGACTTATGTTTTGAAAACCATATTTTTCAGAGTTCTTCTCTTAGAAAGTTCCTAACAAAAAAATTTAAATATATAATTAGAATTGCCAGCTTCTAAATGAGAAATTGGGGTATGGCAATTGGCTAAAGGAAAAAATATGATCTTCAATATTGTAACTTCATTATAGCTCCAATAAATTTAAGCCTGTTAATAAAACATAGTCTTGGTACTTGCAAGAGTAAATTGATGTAAGTCTACCTAAAATCAACACATTTGAGCTATTACTGCTAAAAATGAAGTCAATATTACTTTCTTGTATATTTCTAAATATGTTGTTCCCAAATATAATTTCCTTTTATTTATCTAGGAAATTTTAATTATTTTATATAAACATTTTCTTAAAGCACATTGAGAATAAAGACAATTGTGGTTAAAACTCTTTTGAAGAGAAGTTTTTCATGTCCTTTACAAGCAGGGACTTGCTACCACCTGTCTTTGGCCCCTCCATAACCCTCATATCACTGAGTGTGTTTATCCACTCTCACTATCCCGTACATGTGTTCATACTAAGTTGCTTCAGTTTTGTCCAACTCTTTGCAACCCTATGGGCTGTAGCCTGCCAGGCTCCTTTGTCCAAGAAATTCTCCAGGCAAGAATATGGAGTGGGTTGCCATTTCCTTCTCCAGAGGATCTTCCCAATCCAGGGATCAAACCCACATGTTTCTTATGTCTCCTGCATTGGCAGGCGGGTTCTTTACCACTAGCGCCACCTGGAAAGCCCATCCCCTGTATGTTCAGTTCAGTACATGCAGGCAAAGTTGTGTACAACTCTCCGTGACCCCATGGACTGTAGCCCGCCAGGCTCCGTCCATGGAATTCTCCAGGCAAGAATACTGGAGTGGGTTGCCATTCCATACATGTAAATGTTTCCAAATACGTACTCACATTTTCTAGAGCCCTCTGTCATGTCTCACGTGTAAGTCAGATAAGATACATCCAAGTTAAAATAATTACAGTCCTGAGTCAATAAAAGATACATGTTTGGCTGAGACTTGAGGGACTAGTGAGAAATGAGCCTCGTTGAGAGATATGGGAGAAAGAACGTCCTAGAAATGCTGAACCACACAGTTGAGCGATGAAGTGGGGACAGAAACTATCTTCCTTGCTCAGAAGACACTTTGAGAACACTTGACTGGTTTGACTTACCCCATAAAAACAAAAGACCCAAAACCAAGAGTCTAGCTATAGCCACGCACTGGTCTAGGAGGGACGATCACAATCACTGTCAGTCACTTCCATCCTGAAGAGGAATGCTCAAGTGGTGAGAGGCTGACACTTTCTGGCAAAGAGTGATCAGATTTTAGGTGGTGGTGTGTGCTCTTTCTATTTTCTTTTTTTTGTCCATGGTCCCTCAAAGGAGATATTTTCCAACCTTTAAAAAAAAAAATTTCATCTTCTCAAATTCAACTAAATTTCTGATCTCTCCCAACTTTCTTTGTCTGCTTTGTTCCCTATTGTTAAAAGGCCCAACATCTCTCTAGTCACCCAAACTAGACACTTCTAGGATGGTTCAGGAACTCACCATGTCTTATACATAAATTAATTCAAAAGATTCTTAAATGCTCTTCAACACATTTCTCCTGATACTAAACAATTATGTTTATTATTACCAAATTTGTCTTTCAGGGAAAACTGATATAATCATGTGTGTCAACTAAATAGATCTTTAATAACTTCCTATTCTCTACAGATTAGTGATCAAATTCCTTGGCATAGATAGTCAAGACTCTCCACTATTACTCCCAATCAGTCTTTACAGCCAACACACAAGTTACACTCCAATCATTCCAGAGTTTCTATCATTCCTCAAGTGTGATAAGGACACTTACATCAGATCTTTCCCTTTGATGTGCTTTCTGTAATGCTATTGGAGTCTGATCCCTACTTCTTTACGGCAAAATTCTGTTCATTACCCAATGTATTTCAGTTAAACTTCTTAGTTTATTCCGTAGTGTTCTCAGGGCACTTGGTAATTGCCTCATTATAGTATATAACCACATTGAACTTTAATTGCATACATCACTATCTGCCCTTCTAAACTATGAATTCCTGTGGTTAAGGACTAGGTCTCATTCATCTCTGTTGCCTTTCAGTATTTTAAGCACCAAATTAAATCAGTATCTTTAAATAATACTTTTAAAGTTAAAATATTTTCAGAGCTAATCAAAGTATAAAATACTGTTCCACCACTTTGATTTTAAAGAGTTTTGCTTTGAATACAAAATAGATTAGAAAAGCATTGTTTTATTGATTTATTTTTTTAACAAATAATCTAACCCAAAGTCATTTGAATATGCAAAACCACCGATACTCAACGGAATCATAATTATGACTCTCTCTACAAGGGAACTGTTTACATAAAGTAAGATTCCCAATTAAGTATCTGAAAGTAAAATTATTCATTTTCTGAACAGAATGAATGAAAGACAAGATTTTCTATACATGAAAATAATGGACTCACAAAAATTACTGCTATCCTCTTTGGAGATTAATTTTTTAAGCTACAGAAATTTTTCTTATTCTAAGCATTTTGTTAAAACTTACACGATATACTTGTTACTGAAAACTTAACAGTGAACTACTGAATTTCAATAATGTGAATGAAATCCTATCAAAAGATTTTTGTCATTTCATAGACAGCATACTGTAAATGACCACTGAAATACAAAATATTAAAAAATATCTTAAGAAGAATTGAAGTCATATTACTGTATGTATCTATTTCCTTTCCTTCAACACAGTCTTTTAAACTGAATAATCAACATAATTAAGATATCAAAGAATAATCTGACACAATCATCACTCCAGAGCAAGTTTATCAAAGTTGGGGTTGCTTTTGTTAAGCATATGAACTACAAAGCAAATTCAAAGAGCAAACACTTCCAACTTTGGAGCATTTGTAAAGAAAACCAATCCCTATTTTCAAACTTGAGAAGAATGAGAGTATAGCATTACCAAAGTGACAACTATTTTTTAAACCAAACTAAACCACAGCAAGCATTATAAAATGGTAGAAATAACTGTTACACTCAAACTCTAAACTGTACTTTCAAAAGTTATCCCCAAACTAAATTACTGTTGCTGAATATACTCTATTAAAATAAGTTATGAGCACTGGGTATTTAAAACACATGTCCACTTGAGGGTTCATCTGATCTTAGAATCCATCACCCTGTAAATGTCCTGTCCTGATTCATTTTTTACAACTTAAAGAATAGTTTTTAAAATTTGTTTTGTCCTGTTACACATCACCTTAATTATCACTGCTAGTTTGTTAACTTTCGTTGTTTTCTGACAAATATTTAGAGTGAAAGACTGTCTGGCATAGCAAGCAAATAATTACTGCAGGATCAAAAATGACCACTTAAAATTTTTTTCACCAAGTTACAAAAAATTACTGTCACTAAAATAAAATTATTTCCATAATATCTGCATCTGCTATAAGTGTTTCAATAATCTCATGATGGTATTTCCCTTCTGGGGTTAGAAATAAAGATAAATAGTAAAATTATACAATATCTCTAGGAAAGGGTCTTAGTCTACTGTTATTTTAATCAATCTTCACAAAACGTGGAGCTTATCTTCTCTACTCATTAAACAACAGTTTGAGTAATCCAAAGTTAGAGCACGGACTGTGGGAGTATCAGTAGCATCTACAGGCTTGAATTCCAGCTTGACCACTTACTAGCTGTATGACTTTCGTAAACTGTGTAATCTCTTTGGGTTTTAGATTTCTGGTCTGTAAAATGGAAATAAGAAGGGCATGTGTTTGTATTGTGGATTAAAAGACTACGAGCATGAGCACTTAGACCAGTGCCTGACAGTTCTGTTGTTAATTTTGGTAACAGAGTTTATTGGAATTTTTCTTTGCATTCAGCCCATCTTCAAATCTTAACACAATAGCTTTCTATACCTAAATTTATTTTTATTATCGAAGCTATCAGAGGACAGGGAGTACAGCAATGATTTTTAAGTGATAAAAAGATTCCTGAGCTCTTTTCATGGCTTCCTGACTACTGTTCTTGCCTGTGGTGAGGGAAGAGAGAGGAGACAATTCCAACCAACTCAAGTCCCAGGAAAGCAAACAAAGAAAAAGGTGCAAGTAATACTTGGAATTATTTTTCTTCCAAGTTTTAGTTTGGGGCCTAATTCGGAGCCTAAGAAACTAACACAAACCGGTACTCTGTTAGGGGAGTCGACCCTGAAACTAGGGAAGATGAGGCAATAAGGAGACAAAATAGGTCTAGCAGAAAAACCAGGAGGTATGTCCGAGTAAACAGTGTGCACTGACAGATCACCGTGTGCTGCCCAGGAAGTTTCAGTCACAAAGTGTCCTGCATCTGTAACAGGACCATTTTTTGCTATCATTTCATATACAATCCAGCTACTTCTAGTGTAACTCAGGAGCTGGTTTTTTCATTTGATGGATGGGAAAAATAACTTACAAAGGAATCAACAACAAATGGACTCAGACCCAAACTCACTAATTAAAAGAGAATCTAAAATATCATCTTGAATCTAGAGTTTTTACACCAGTATTTTAGTATTTTATCTTTCTACTAAATAAGATGTTTACTTAAAAAGATTATGAATTTAACTTTCAACCAAAAATTATAAAGTGTATATTACTGGCCATATTAAACAAACAAAAAGAAAGGAAGGAAGGAAAGGAGGCAAGGCGGGAGGAAAAGCTAATAGATAATGAGTATTTTTGAAAATATTTATTTGGTGGGAGAAAAAAAAAAGTTTGCGCTACATTTGTTAGAAGAGGATAATCAATTCTGCAGACAGCAAGACATTCTAAAAAGTAACTTAGCCTTCACACCAAATAATCAAGCAAAAGAAGTGAGATCTAATCAAACAAAAGGTGAAGATAAACCAAGAGTACTTTGGTTTTTATTACTGAGTAGTGTTAAATTACCTTTTATCTGTTGGAGAGTCACTGGAGAAAGCTGTTTAACAATAAAAATGATGCATTCTTGAGTAACTGCAAACATGAATATTAGGCATAACTGCCAATAATGAAGGAGGTCATAGAGAAAAGCTATTTAAGTATTATGTGCTTGGAACATTGTTGGATTTCTCACAACACTGAGAAAAACTTTTGACTGTCATTCACAAAACCATTAATTTTGTCTTCTCAGCACACCAATTAACATTTACTTACACAAGCTGTTCTTCCCCATGTGACTCTTTAAAGGGTTCAAAACCAAAATCTTGTAGCAATAGCCAGGTAAGGCAATTTAATCATCTGATAACTACTGGGAATCTCTAAGGTTAGTATTTGCTGGGACTTCCCTAGTAGGTCCTGTGGCTAAGACTCCAAGCTCCCAATATAGGAGACTGGGGTTAGATCCCTGGTCAGGGAACCAGATCCCACATATAGACCAGACCTGGCACAGACAAATAAATAAATATTTTATAAAAGATTCATTTACTGAATTTAAGCTTATACAAAATGTGATTGGATTGGTTTCTTATAAATTCTAGAAACCTGAAGAGGACTGCATGCAGATAGAAGGGTAAAATTTTGTTAGAGACAAAAGAACATGTGCCTATTAATTTTATCTTATAAAAATTAGAAGGATGAGAGTTGACCCAACAAATTTTTGAAAAGACGAGGGAGATCTAAAAATGAGGTTGACATATTACTTTCACAGTATGACACCATACCTCCAAGATCAAGTAAAAGAAGAGCCAGTACATGCACAATGAGGTCAAAAACAAGTTGTACATTTATCCTCTTTTTGGAGATCTGTGAGTGACCTCGGGCGTATTCCCTACTAAAACTTCCACTCTCTATCTGTAGCATCTATATTGGGCTTAGATAATTCCTAAGGACTCTTTATAAAGTTTTATATTTTAGGGAAAGGAAATTATACATACCCTAGATGCCATAAATTTTCACTCACAGGCATGGGAAAACTGCTTATATAGAAAGTACTGTCTATATATATTCTTTAATTTCTACCTGTCGTTGAATGTAATTTCATGTATTATTATATATGTCAAATTACAAAACTCGTTCAATCAGAGCATCTTTCTGATTCATACCAGGGTAAATATATAAGGTATAACATGTTCACCAAAACTTACAGAATTTTCTTTTCCTGTATTAGTATTGGTAGTTTTTAAACTTGATGTTTATCCTATATGAGGGGAAGACTTATTTGAACCAAAATCATCTAAATTCTCCTAAAAAGGAAACACAAATAACAATGACCTTTCAAGCATATCGCTACAAATCAGGTTCCCTAAACACCAGTACCTCCGTATATAGAGGGTATTAACAATTTAGGTTTGGCAATGTCATTAAAGAACTGTGACTTTGGATAAGTCATACAGATTTAGAAAACTTTAGTTTCCTTAATTGTTGAAAAAAATAAGAGTTTGTACTAGATAATCTATGAGAGCTCTTTCAATGCAATATTGATTCTGGTTATTTATAACACGTATATTATACACAGTATGATACATACAGACAGACCGTTTATATCATACAAATAATACACAACAGATTCTGAAATATATTTTCCCACTATTGAATAAATATACTTCTTTAGGAAGAAATTACTAAACATTAAGAAATGATTGTATAATATCACTTAATTATGAAATCTGAAAAATAAAACAAACTAGTGAATACAACAAGACAGAAACAGAGGGAACAAACTAGTGGTTATAGTGTGGGGTGGAGAGGGGGAGGGCTACGATAAGAGTAGGGTTTTAAGAGGTACAAACTACTCTGCGTAAATAAACAAGCTGCAATGATATCCTGTACAACACAGGGGATGTAACCAATATTTCACAGTAACTATAAACAGAATATAACCTTTAAAAAATGAATTGTTATGTTGTACACCTAAAACGATATGGTAAACTAGCTATACCTCAATTAAAAAATAAAATGATTAATTAGGTAGTTTCTGGTTAGTAATGCTCTGTAATAATTTATTCAGCTGTTTATCTACATTAAATAGCTTCCAAAGTTTATTAACTCCTCACCAAAATGACAAGATGCATTATTTAATTATAATAATACTCAGAAGGAAATAAAAAGATCAAAATCTTCTCTTCTTTACAATGAGAACAGCTAGAAGTTAATGAGCAGACAGAATGTGCTTTGGCAGTTCACAGAACAGACCAGCATCAGAAGTAGAATAAAGCAGGGTCCACAAGTCTATAGAGTTTTCCATTAATACTACATCTTCAATTTTCTATCGCACTTTACAATGACTTATGAGTGACTGTGTTTGTGTGTCCTAGGGTCCTGGCTACGAGAGGTAGTGAAAAGGAGGTGACCATGGAGAGATAACCATGTCAGGAAGGCTAACTCATTGTCGGAGGGGTCCCAGGGCTCTAACACAGACTAGACTTGAAAAGACCACACATCCCTTCCACTGACTCTCCAGCTACGGGGCTTCGCTAAGCCTCGTCAGTAAAGGCTCACCTTAAAAAGTGATGCTGATCCTCTACAAAAGAAATGTTCTTTAAAACTTTCAAAAACTTGTCTTGCACTTTCCAACATCTACAAAAAGTATAAATTCAAGTCCTTAGAGAATGGGATAACCCAGTAACAAAATCTTTTCATACCACTAACTGCAAAGTTGTCTCAAATGCTGATTTCCTTGGAAATAAATAAGTAGGCACTTTCTCACCGAGGGCATCAAATTTGTCAGATCAAAGCTCTTGACATTTCCCTTTTCTTTCCCTAGTCCAGTTCTCTTCAGATTCGTATAGCTGAATTTAATGAGCATATTGCTTGTCTTCTAGTTTTTCCTTACTGTTTTTAATTATTTGGGCTTCACTACAGGTTTCAATAAATTTCTCAGTAATAATGCTGATCAAAAATCAAGCACAAAAGCAATGGAAATACAGAATCATTTTGAGAACGATTTAGCTATTACCTTAAGTAGCAATATTTTATTTCACTACTTTAATGGCATTTTCCCCTGGTTTAGTAAATACATTAATGTGTAGCTCAAACTATCTGGCTTAGCACAAATCGTCTCATACCTCAAGAGAAAATAAGCCATTTTACTCAAATTAAGAGATGAACATAACAATGGAAAACAAGCTAATTAACAGAAGCATGAGGTCAGACAACCTCTCCAAATTCCATCAATGCTGTCATGCCAGTTTAGAGTCAGCAATCAATATAATCCTTCCAGTTTGTTCAAACAAAACTGAGGTGCTGCTCAGAGGACAGAGAAACGATGGCGCTGCTGAGGAAATGGCCTCTACTTTCAAGTTTGTGGCGTCAAAGTGTGCCTGGTGCTGTTCAGAGACCATAGGGCCCACACAGAGAAGGGCGCCCCACTGGAGCTATTTCAACTCTTACCCAAGACAATGGAAAGGGCATTAGAGTGATAAAAACCAGATTCTGATGAACTGGAAGAGCACTATTATTTCTGACTCTGCTTAGGCGATGACTGCAACTCATTTCACACACGGCAGACAGAGCAAATCAGTCTGTGACACACTCCTCTCACCTGGCTTCCCACTGCACTTAGAATAAAAGCCACACACTCTAACCTGGTTGCAAAGCGCTGCCACCAGGCACTACTATCCTTCTGACTCATCTCAGGCCGCCTCCCACTCCCCCAGGGTAGGGCAGACGCTGGAGCGTGGCTCCTCCCCTAACAAGAGAAGCTCCTCGGCTCACAGTCCTTCCTCTCTGAGCCTTTCCGTGATGGCTTCTTCCTGTCATGGAGATCTAACTTTAACTGTGACCTCCACATACACACTGTGCCAGACAAGCCACTCTGGCAATGACGAAGACTCCTCGACCCAGCTTTTGGCTCATCTGAGCCTTCTTTTCAACTAGGTCATGTCCTTTGAGGTCCTGTTCTCAAACTACCTGAGTGAGTTTTAGCAAAGAATCCTGCGAAGTCATCCTCCCACCTCTGATATTTGCTTACCCTTGAAATCTGATCAAGTTCCTCACCATCTATCCTTAATATCTAAGTCCTCAGTCTGCCTTGAATAAGAATTTTGTTATATTAGGCCACTTTAGCAAGAATCCCCCTACTTTTGATAGCCCTTCTTAATAACTTTCCACTCACTTACCCCTCATTCTGCTCCTTTGGCCATAAAATCTCCAGTTGTCTTTGCTAAAATCAGAATTTAGCTCAGCTCTTTCTTCTACTGCAGTAATACTGAATCACATCTGCCTATTGATTTTAACTGTGTGATGTGTCTCTCTTTGACAGTAGCCACCCAATGCCCTGGTATCAAATTACCCTATTTTAATTCTCTGCAGAAAACCAGTTCCCATGACATTATTTCCATGGTTTATTTGTTTATGGCCTGTCTCCTTCCACGAGGTCCCAAGGCTTGGGAAAAGCAGGGATATTATCTCTCTTGATCACTGCTTCATTACCAGTATGCTAAGCCTAGAACATGGGCTGATGATAGCTACACACTCAATAAACTTTGTTGACAATTAAAAATTATATCTTCATGGTTTGTCTAAAGGGGAATGAAAATGCATACAAGAGAATGCTGGAAATCAGCATACAAAGAAGATTCATTATCAAAAGACAGACATGAACAAATATTAAAAGTTGTTCTTCTCTGGTTTTTCTTCCTATATGATTCTATTTTCTAAATTCTCCACTAAATGTGTGTATACTTTGAAAATCAGAAAAACATGAAAAAAAAAAAAACTGCTGAAGAAAAAGTGGTTTAGTGAATGACCACTTTTAGTTGGTTTAATATGTTTCTTTGGGAGCAACATTTCAGTTGCTGTAAATCCTCAGATTATCGATTCTGTGCCAAGAGAAAGACACACAAAAATAAAAATGCACCAAGCCAATTTTCACAGGGGGGAAAATCGTCAAAAATAGTATTTCCTTTCTAGAAGTTCAAAAACCTGACAGTTAAGAAAACCAAGTAAATAATAGAACAGAGGAAGAAGAAGAGGATAATCTCATATTCTTTAGATACCAGATTATCTATTTCAAGGAAATCAAGACCAAATGCTGTGACTTTCCTGGTAGTTCAGTGGCTAAGACTCTGTGCTCCCAATGCTGGGGGCCTGGGTTCAAGCCCTCGCTGGGGAACTAGATTCCGCACGCTCCAACTAAAAAGAGATTCCATAGGCCACAGTGAAGAATGAAGATCCTGCAAGTAGCCACTAAGACCCAGCACGGCCAAGGAAAGACACAACCACTAAAAAAAAGAAAAGACCAAATGCTGTCTTCCCTTCCTGAATGAGTAGCAAGCAGCAAGAGATCCCTGTGAAGCTGTTAACAACCTCAAGAGGAGCACCTGCCGGCCTACCAGCAGCTGTCCATGGGAGCAACTCTCTATCAAGCACACCTTTGTCTGTGATGGCTGACTATTTTATATTACTGTTGCCCATATTGTTTCATCATTTTTCATTACGTGAGTAAATACAACATTGCCACATCACATAGCATGGAGCTCCATCAACTGAGGTAAAATAAAAAAAACTCATCCTCATTTCTCCAACTGGGGGAAAAAAGCTTTGGTGGAATCCACTGAGCAAGTACCCACTCAGGACCTGTTTACAAAGGCAGTTTGTTACCTCTGCCTGCAGGGCTCTCTTCCCCTAGAGTCTCTTTCTGCAGACTTGCCTCCTCCTGTTTTTTAGGTTTTCATTCAAATTTCATTCTTAATAAAGTCATCCTGATCAGTTATTTAAAATGCAGTCCCCCATCATACCAATTTCTTTTCCCCTGCTTTCTCCTTCAGCAGTTAACACAACCTAACACCGGCTACTTCCGGCCTGTCTACCGCGATAATGCAAGCTCCCCAAGGGGAGGAACATCAGACCGCCGCATTCTCACCATATTCCCAAAGTATTAATTCGTTGAGTGAATGAATGATAGGAGTGAATTTGCTACTCTATAATGATTTGAGATTGTGTCTTAGAAGTTTAATATGCCTATGATTTATACACTAAAGTACAGGATTACTAGAAATCTCTCTTGTGGTTAGAAATGGGTCCGAAAGGTCAAAAGACCTGAGAGAGAGAAGGAAACCTCAGGTGAGGCAACCAAGGACACTGGCTGCTCTAGACCCCTGAGAAAACACTCCTCTGTGTCACAGTGCGTTGATGGTGCAATGTCACATGACTTTAGAACTTTCCCCAGTGTACAGCCTCCCCTTTTATGGTAAGGTTACTCTGCACGGGTGTCAAAACTAAAATCATTCTTGTTTACCTTGGGTGCCTTCGGTTCAACTTTGGTCTGCTAAAGGAAATGGAGGCAGCTACTTTCATTATCTACAGAAGTTTACTTTCATAGAAGGATCCCTATTAAAAACAAATGAGCAAAAAACAACTTTCCTTCAAATGAATAACAAGTTCAGTACACTACGAATTCATTTATCTTAAACCTGAGTGAGAAAAACAGTCTTTGAACTATAATCAGTTTGTACTGTATAAGTCCTCTTTAGTCAGTATTATGAGCTGAATCATGTCTCTCCAAAATTCATGTTGAAGTCCCAACTCCCAGTTCCCCAGAATGCGAGGATATTTGGAGCTAGGGTCTTTAAAAGAGTAATTAAATTAAGGTTTTAGGAGGGACCTTAATCCAGTATGATCAGTGCCCTAAAAGAAGAAATTAAAATAGAGACATTATACAGAAGGAAGATCGTGTAAAAACATAAGAAGATGGTCGCCAACAAGCCAAGGAGGGAGGTCTCATAAGAATCCATGTGCCCCCACACCTTGATCTTAGACTTCTTGTTTCCAGAACTGTGACAAAAGACATTTCTCTGTTTAAGTTACCCAGTCTGTGGAACTTGGTGTTATGACAGTACTAGCAAAATAATCCAGCCAATTAAGAAATGCCGTAGACTTCTATCAGGGTAAAATACACATAAAGAGGCATATTTATATTTCAGAAGTTGTTTTGTTCTCTCTGTAACCAGAAGGCTCTTATTAAGACAGCCACTACTCTGTTAATGCTTCAGACTTACTTGGTATTGTCTATTTACTCAAGAACCTAAGAAGTACCTACAAAATGAAGGATACTAAAAACTGCAAGGAAGGAACAGAAACAGAATGGCTTTACACATAAAAATAGAGAAACTTAAATATTGTCAATGAATGATTCTGATATTTTTACTGCATTACCACTGCCTCTTTCCCTCCTCCTACATCAGAAACATTCTGGCTGACAGTAAAACTAACAGAGTGGGACAGTTAACATTTTTCAAAAATAATCAAAACTATTGTCACAGAATGTAGCATTTTCTTTTTCTTTCCTTTGTTTCTTTCCTCTATTTCTCTTACATTCACAATTATTTTTCAATTTTGAACATTATCATGCTATTATATTCATGAGGGATAATATTTGAAAACAATTGTACTAGTTTCTAGAGTAGAATCAATGATTACAAAGTAAACATTTTACAGGAGAGGTGAAAAGTAACTTAGCATAACATAACTTAGTGACTAACACAATGGCTTAAGTTCTGTCTTCATACTTCAGTAGCAGCAGCTGAAGAATCGTTAAAGATACATAAAAGCACTATTCAACTAATACCTTATATTATTACTAACTTGCCTATAAGAAAGAACTGCTACTTCTTGAAAAACTTTCTAAAGCTTTGAAGAATCAAATGTAACCAATATCAAAAGTTAGGAACCTATTAGTTAATAATTACAAATAATATTCTAGTTTATTAAATATCTTAAGTTGTGTAAAATTATGTAAAGTTTTAATTAATATTTAAAACATACTGAAAACATTTCCTTACCAATATTGGGGTGCTTCAAAAGACGGCAGATTCTAGCTTCCCTTTCCAGTTTCTGATGATCTATTAAAAAAAAAACAGAAAAATAAATTAAAACATTTAGCCAAAAGATGAAGCAATGATAAACAACATATTAAAATAACATAAAGACTTTACACTTACTTATACTTTGGTTTCTTTTTTTAAGTGATTTGAGTTGGGAATTAGGTGAACACAATAGTTTTATAATCTAAATATTTTTTATTGGTTTGAAGTTTGATTGCAGTATAGAACAGGGCTGTTTAGATTTGAGCTGGGGAAAACAGTAAAAATGGCACAAAACAATGACATTCTTCTTATCTTTACCCTAGGTATATACTGTTACAACAACTTAAGGCAGTATGGCCATACACATTTAAACAAAGGATATCCATCTGCCAATCAGAATGCCAATGGAACCAGTGCTAAACAGGGTGAGTAGAAATTTATTCATCACAACAAAGTGTTTCCTGTCCAGACATATTTTCTATCAACTACTCCACATAACTTCTGGTTCAGCTTCCTAGGCGTGCGATGCTTTTCCATGTATCAAGGACTCTCCAAACACCAAACTGCTTGCTCGTCTCCACCCTCCTCTGTATCCCTAACCATTTCTTTGAAGGGGCACAGAGATTACTGTAAGCTTGAATTTTAAAAACTATCTGATCCTCTTTTTTGGTTTCTTTATAGTAGTTCACATGCACATAATTATAACCAAAATCACTAGCCAAAGCACAAAATAAGAGAGAGAGAAGAAAGAACATGGCAGAAACACGTTGCCAGTAAAAACAGTGTTGTAGCTGCTGCTGCTAAGTCGCTTCAGTTGTGTCCGACTCTGCGACCCCATGGACTGCAGCCCACCAGGCTCCACCGTCCCTGGGATTCTCCAGGCAAGAACACTGGAGTGGGCTGCCATCGCCTTCTCCAAGAGTTGCAGCGTGGTCCTTATTTGAAAGACCTGAAAATCCTTACATCAAAGACCTGATTTAAACCTTACAATACCCCTCTAAGACAAGCAACATTATTATCCCTACTTTACAAGTACAGAAACTAAGGCAGAGAAAGGTTAAGATCATAAAATTAGTTACTGGCATCTCCCAATCTGCTCTTACTAACTAGTGTCACAAGACAGGCTTAAGAGACTGAGGGGGGCATCTACTTAACCACCCCACATAGTTTATGCCAACTGTCCTCACACTCTCCTCAGAACCCCTTCACACTCTTCAATTATCAGGAATCCCCCCCAAAAGCTTTTGATTATGTGGATTAGATCTATTAATGCTTATTAGAAATAAAACTGAGACAAACTTTAAACAGATATTTATAAATTCACTTAATATAATAATGAACCCATTATATTAACACAAGTGGCTGCATTTTTAAACATTTATTGGAAAATAACTGAAACTTAGAGAAAACTCAAGGACTAAGAATAGTTCCCCCAAATCCTAGGTACTGTTTATTCAGATACATTATTAACATTTTACTCATTTTTTACACAATTTTACGTGCCCTCCATGTATATGATCATGTACATCTAAACATATTTATCTATTTGACACATGTATGTAAAAATATATAAGTATATTTATGTTTATTAAAAAATGAACCATTTGAAGGTCAGTTGATAAACATTAAGGTCCTTTGCCCCTAAAATTTCAGTGTGCATTACGAATTGTGAATATTCTCAATTCTCAGTTATCAACTTCCACAAATTTAACATTAAGACAATAATTTACCATTCACACTCCCATTTTGTTGATTTAACCCAAGGATGTCCTTTATAGCATTATTCTCCTTTTAATGCAAGATCTAGTCTAGGGTCAAATATGGCATTTAGTTGTCATTTCTCTTTACCTCCTTTAGTCTGGAATATTTCCACAGTTTCCCTTTATTTTTTGTGACCTGACATTTCTGAAGAATACCATCATGTCTATTTTTTAAAGAGAATATTTCTCATTTTGGTTTTTTGGTTTTGTCAAATGATCGCTCATAATTTGATTTAGGCTATGTGTTCCCAGCTAGAACATTATCCTTCTCAGGCTCTCGCTTCTGGAGGTACACACTGTCCAACTGTGCCTCAAAAGTGATGATAACCAGGTCAAGGTGCTGAATTTCTTTAATTATCTTTTTAATTTTCTTTTGTAACTAACAAGTATGTGGGAAGACATTTTACAATCATGAAAACATCTTGCTCTTCATAAAAATTGTCCTTTACATTTAGCATTCAGTGATAACTCTCGCCTGAACCAATCTTTAATTTCATGTGCTTTTGGTAACAACAGGTGTTTAAGGGCTAATTTTCCAACTCTAGCATATACAAATGAACACGAAATGTTAAATCAGATTTTGAAGACGCATCTAACACCATCTTAAATACTGTAGAAGTAACACACATAAAGCATATGGAGAGCATTTGCTTATAGGAATTCTAATTTTTGTAATGGAGACAGGAAAATGCAAACATAAATGCTACACCATGTGAGCTATATATCACCTGATACAACCACAATTATGTGAAAATAAAGAATAAGGTAGCAAAAGACCTTTATGGACAATAAGTGAGTGGTATCAAGTTTTAGCTATAGAGATAAACATAGAATTTTATGTAGCCTATTCTTATGGACTGACTGTGTCCCTGTAAAATTCCTACGTTGAACTCCTAACCTCTAGTACCTCAGAATGGGGCTGTATTTGGAGATATTGTTTTTAAAGGGAATAATTAAGTTAAAATGAGGTAATTAAGGGTGGACCCTAACGCAATATGACTGGTATCCTTAAAGGAAAAGGAGTTTAGGACACTGACATGCCAAAAGGGAAGACCACGTGAAGTCACAGGGAGAAGATGGGCATCTACAAACAACAGAGAGGCTTCAGAAGAGACCAACCCTGCCAATACCTTGGGGTCTTGCGTTTCTAGCCTCCAGAATTTGAGTAAATAAATTTCTATCATTCAAGCTTAGTGGTACTTTGTTATGGCAGCATCTGCTAACTAACAGATGGAAGTATTAGCTTTCCATCACTATAAAACAGAGTACTACAGACTCAGAAGCTTAAAACAATATGTATTTTTAATCTGCATTTTCTGTGAATCAGGAACATGAACATTTTTAAAGTGAGCCCTTTGTTTTAGGGTTTCTCACAAGATGCTATGAAGGTATCTGCCAGGGTTGGGGTACCATCGAGAATCTTGACTGGGCAGGATCTGCTTCTGAGGGTAGTATTTAGTTGAGGGTAGTATTTAGTTCAAGAGCTGCTGAGCTGAGGGTCTCAGCTTCTTAGCTGGCCAGACTGGAGGCTGCCCTCACTTCCTTGCCACATGCCAACATGGCATCTTGCTTCATCAAAGCCACCAAAGGAAAGAAACTGCTAGCAAAAGGAAGTCCCTATCTCATCTAGCCTAATCATGAAGTGACAACCACCACACTTGCCATGTGTGCTTGGTTAGAAGCAAGTCACTAATAGAAAGCCTAGAGAGAAATCCACACACCTTATCTTTGACAAAGGAGACAAGAATATACAATAGGGAAAAGACAATCTCTTTAACAAGTTCTTCTGGGAAAACTGGTCAACCAATTGTAAAAGAATGAAACTAGAACACTTTCTAACATCATACACAAAAATAAACTCAAAATGGATTAAAGACCAGAAATTATAAAACTCCTAGAGGAAAATATAGGCAAAACACTCTCTGACATAAATCACAGCAGGAACTTCTATGACCCACCTCCCAGAGTAATGGAAATAAAAGCAAAAATAAACAAATGGGACCTAATTAAATTTAAAAGCTTTTGCACAATGAAGGAAACCATAAGTAAGGTGAAAAGACAGCCTTTGAATGGGAGTAAATAATAGCAAATGAAGCAACTGACAAAGAAGTAATCTCAAAAATATACAAGCAGCTCCTGCAGCTCAATTCCAGAAAAATAAATGACCCAATCAAAAAATGAGCCAAAGACCTAAACAGACATTTCTCCAGAGAAGACATACAGATGGCTAACAAACACATGAAAAGATGCTCAACATCACTCATTATCAGAGAAATGCAAATCAAAACCACAATGAGATACCATCTCACACCAGTCAGAGTGGCTGCTATCAAAAAGTCTACAAGCAATAAATGCTGGAAAGGGTTCGGAGAAAAAGGAACCTTCTGACATCGTTGGTGAGAATGCAAACTAGTATAGCCACTATGGAGAACAGTATGGACATTCCTTAAAAAACTGGAAACAGAACTGCCATATGATCCAGCAATCCCACTGCTGGGCATACACACCAAGGGAACCAGAATTGAAAGAGACATGTGTACCCCAATGATCACCACATCACTTTTTACAATAGCCAGGTCATGGAAGCAACCTAGATGTCCATCAGCACATGAATGGATAAGGAAGCTATAGTACATATACACAATGGAATATTACTCAGCCATTAAAAAGAATGCATTTGAATCAGTTCTAATGAGGTGGATGAAACTGGAGCCTATTATCCAGAGTGAAGTAAGCCAGAAGGAAAAACAACAATACAGTATACTAACGCATATATATGGAATTTAGAAAGATGGTAACAATGACCCTATGTGTGAGACAGCAAAAGAGACACAGATGTAAAGAACAGTCTTTTGGACTCTGTGGGAGAAGGCGAGGGTGGGATGATTTGAGAGGGTAGCATTGAAACATGTATATTATCATATGCGAAGTGGATCACCGGACCAGGTTCGATGCATGGGACAGGGTGCTCAGGACTGGTGCACAAGGATGACCCTATTGGATGAGATGGGGAGGGAGGGGGGAGGGAGGTTCTGGATGGGGAACACATGTGTGCCCGTGGCTGATTCACATCGATGTTTGGCAAAAACCACTACAACATTGTAAAGTAACTAGCCTCCAATTTAAATAAATAATTTAAAAATAATAAAAGAAGTGAGTCACTAAGCTGGCATACTTTTTAAGGGGAAGAGTTACACAAGAGCAGGAACAGCAGGAAGTAAGGATTGTCAAGGCCACCTTGGAGGGTACATGCCACCTCTGACCACGAGGACTGGGCCTCTGACCATGAGTACTGGGGTTTCATGAGCTTCTTTCTGATGCCCAAGTTCACTTACTTTTTCTTCCATACAATCACATAACTTAGTGATCTCCTATGAGTCACAGGCATCCTGCACTCTTTCGTTGCGGGATGTTGTGACATCCCAAACACGATGATAGAACTAAAGTCTTCATTAACTAGAAACGTGTATTGCCTGGTGTGCTCCACATTCAACATCAAGTTCGTGACTTTCGAGGGAGTAGGGAGGTGAGGAGGAGTTATTACACATCTATTATTACTAAAAGCACACCTCTGTATTCATCCTGCTAAAGAGAAGAATTAGTGTTACATTTAAAATTTCCTTTACTTTTCATTCAGTGGGCAACAATAATCATACACCCTACCTCATCATTCCCAGCAATTGCAACTATGATGGTAAGAGTCAAAACAGATTTAAAAAGGCAAGAAAGATATCCATAATACTACATATCACCATTTGAAGACTTTCTTTTACTATCCACACACTCTGCAGCTAGTGCAGAACCAGCTTCATTTACCATTTAATATTTATTAGAGTACTCAACCTGTAACAGTTTGGCTTTATTCTCCTTTTGAAGCTCAAGTTCACAATACGAATAAGCGTACAGCCCTTCAGGCTGCAATCTTGTCAGGTGTGACAAGGCACACACTGTTAGCAATATATGGCTGAAGACCTGTCACATAAAAACGCCTTAAGGAAAATGTATCACTGTCCAGTTTAGACAGAGTGAGTGGGGGCTAGTGTCACTCAGCAAAGAGAACTCTGGATATTACAAAAGTTTCTGAGAACTTTGAGAAAATGTAGTTATTTCTTCCCAGTTCTAAGGTACTTTTTAATACTTTAACTACAGATATTTTAAGTGAGGTCAAAATTTTGAATTTGGACCTAATGAAATTTAAGCGAGGTCCAAATCTGAATTTTGACCTAATGAAATAAATCCTTCACTCCTGTTTCAAATCAAATTTTAATCTTTATGCAAAATAACTATCACAAGAGAAAGTAAAGTGCTAGCCCTGAATCACCTTCACAAAGCAACAGTGTTATTAAAGCTACATAAAGCAACAACTTACTTATCCGGCAGCATCAGGGAATGAGTTTTTATCAGTAAGTAAATTTCAAAAGTAACTGTCCCATAAAAATGACAAAGTTTTAAAAGGTTAACCTCTTGATTGGGGAGGGGCAATTACACTGAGGACACACAATTTAATGTCTCTAACACCACAGGGTCATCGTTTTAGCTTTAGTTGTTATTCTGTTGTATTTAAGTGGTGTCCTCAGAGGCCTGCTGAGGTGTGAAAACCCTACGCAGCTGCCCTGTCTCCCTGTCTGCCCCCAGCCCTCTGTGTGGAATCACCCTGCAGCATCGGCCATGCCAAAGGATGGTTTGGTCTCTTTTTTTTTTCTTTTTCTTTTCTTTTTTTTTATTATTGTTTTTGCCATACATTGTCATGATATCACCATGGGTTTACATATGCTTCCCCTCCGGAGCCTCCCTCCCTCCTCCCTCCCCCCCGGGAAATCTCGCTGCACCAGTCCCGAGCATCAATCCTGGGCTGGCGATTGATTAGACACATGACAATTAACATGCTTCAATGCCCTTGGTCTCTTATCATCAGCCACTTAGCACCTTCTTCCCCAAATGCACCCACCACCACACCCAGGCACACACACATATACACAGCTGAGTACAAACCTACAGCCTAAGGAAAACATGGACCTGCTACGCTCAAGAGGGTTAAACTCTTCCAGTTCCTTCTCCCTACAAAGAGATCGTCACGCTTAAAATACGCTTATATAAAAATTCATCTGAAGCAATTCTACTCAGATGGACGAAACTGGAGCCCATTATCCAGAGTGAAGTAAGCCAGAAGCAAAAACAACAATACAGTATATTAACGCATATATATGGAATTTAGAAAGACGGTAACGAGAACCCAACATACGAGACAGCAAAAGGAACGCAGATGTATAGAATAGACTCGTGGACTTTGTGGATGAGGGTACGGGTAGGATGATATGGGAGAAGGGCATTGAAGCATGTTAATTATCATATGTCTAATCAATCGCCAGCCCAGGATTGATGCTCGGGGCTGGTGCAGCGAGATTTCCCGGGGGGGAGGGAGGAGGGAGGGGGGTTCCGGAGGGGAAGCATATGTAAACCCATGGTGATATCATGACAATGTGTGGCAAAAACAATTAAAAAATAATAATAAAATTTTTTTAAAAAATATGCTTATATAGAAATTAAACAGGGGTCATCCCTGAAGCCTAGGAAAATGGGAAGTTTAAAATCCAGCTCCATCACTCCTTCCTGCTCAGCTGGCCCTTGGGACTCCCATCTCAAGCTGCGGCCTTCACTGCTCCTGTCTCCTTGGCGCTTCCTTGGCCCTGAGCTCTGGTGGGAGACCAGTGCTTCAGATCTATCTATTTTAATCCTGCTTCTCTGGCTTCTGCACTACAACCAGCCCAACTTGATTCTCACCTTTTTTTCACATTTGTTCAGTTTCTAAGAAACTACAGCCTCGAATAAGACACTCTCCTATTCTCCTTCTAAATCAAACCTGACTGGTTATCCATTCTCAGAAGGCAGATTAAACATGTTCTGTAAACTACTGCAGAGTGTGACCTTCTGCATCTTTTTATTACAGGGTTTCTATTTCTTCACTTTTTTTTTTTTTTTTTTTTTGCTGCTATCTCTTCTTGCTTTGAGTTTCTCCAACAAGGATATAAAAATATAAAGTAATCACAAATAACCTGGCAGTAAGAACATGAAGAGATCTCTGAATAAAAGGTAGATTCTAATATACAGATTCTGGAACACTATTCTGTGGTTACTTAGACAGAAGTCTTATTTCTGGAGGTTTTGGAATTACATTCTAAATAGATTTTTCTTGTTAGAGAAACTACTTCTCGTTAAATGAGGCCTTCCTCTGGTAGAAATATAAATTCTGTCCATTTAAGTAGGTCATATTTAAAAATGCATAATAAGTTAAAAGGAACTATTTAAAGGCTCAATTCACTACAAAACCTGAGCATGATGTACATGGATTTGAAGCTGTCATATTCATTTAACAAAAGGACTTTTAAACTCATAATTAACTAACATTATACTTCCACATCACTCTTTTATTTTGAACTATGTTAAAGCCACACCATAAAACTGATTTTTTAAACTATGTCCTTGACCTAGATTCTTTCTGACATCAGGTATTGGTCACTCTCCATCAGTTCTGCTGCTGACCAATATCCTGGAGGGAGAGGAAGATCTCAGGTTTTAGAGAAGAGCAGACAAGAGTTGCTCTCTGGTCCTTCCGCTTACTATCAACTGGATGTCACAATTCCCAACCTATCAAAAACTGTTTATCAAATGGGCATAAAATATCTAGCACCAGGTACAGTATCTGGGAAAAACATAGGATATAAATACATCCAGTTCAGATCAGTTGCTCAGTCATGTCTGACTTTGCAACTTCATGAACTGCAGCACGCAAGGCCTCCCTGTCCATCATTAGCTCCCAGAGTCCACCCAAACCCATTGCCATTGAGTCGGTGATGCCATCCAGCCATCTCATCCTCTGTCATCCCCTTCTCCTCCTGCCTTCAATCTTTCCCAGCATCAGGGTCTTTTCAAATGAGTCAGCTCTTCGCATCAGGAGGCCAAAGTACTGGAGTTTCAGCTTCAACATCAGTCCTTCCAATGAACACCCAGGACTCATGATGGACTGGTTGGATCTCCTTGCAGTCCAAGGGACTCTCAAGAGTCTTCTCCAACACCACAGTTCAAAAGCATCAGTTCTTCAGTGCTCAGCTTTCTTTACAGTCCAACTCTCACATCCATACATGACCACTGGAGAAACCATAGCCCTGACTAGATGGACCTTTGTTGACAAAGTAATGTTTCTTTTTAATATACTGCCTAGGTTGGTCGTTACTTTCCTTCCAAGGAGTAAGCGTCTTTTAATTTCATGACTGAAATCACCATCTGCAGTGATTTTGGAGCTCCCCAAAATAAAGTCTGCCACTGTTTCCACTGTTTCCCCATCTATTTCCCATGAAGTGATGGGACCAGATGCCATGATCTTAGTTTTGCAAATGTTGAGCCTTAAGCCAACTTTTTAACTCTCCTCTTTCACTTTCACCAGGAGGCTCCTCAGTTCTTCCTCAATTTCTGCCATAAGAGTGGTATCATCTGCATATCTGAGGTTATCGCTATTTCTCCCAGCAATCTTGATTCCAGCTTGTGCTTCATCCAGCCCAGCATTTCTCCTGATGTACTCTGCATATAAATTAAATAAGCAGGGTGACAATATACAGCCTTGACATACTCCTTTTCCTATTTGGAACCAGTTGGTTGTTCCATGTCCAGTCCTAACTGTTGCTTCTTGACCTGCATACAGGTTTTTCAAGAGGGCAGGTCAGGTGGTCTGGTATTCCCGTATCTTTCAGAATTTTCCACAGTTTATTGTGATCCACATAGTCAAAGGCTTTGGCATAGTCAATAAAGCAGAAATAGATGTTTTTCTGGAACTCTCTTGCTTTTCCAATGATCCAGTGGATGTTGGCAATTTGATCTCTGTTTCCTCTGCCTTTTCTAAAACCAGCTTGAACATCTGGAAGTTCAGGGTTCACATATTGCTGAAGCCTGGCTTGGAGAATTTTCAGCATTACTTTACTACTGTGTGAGATGAGTGCAATTGTGTGGTAGTTTGAGCATTCTTTGGCATTGCCTTTCTTAGGGATTGGAATGAAAACTGATCTTTTCCAGTCCTGTGTCCATTGCTGTTTTCCAAATTTGCTGGCATATTGAGAGCAGCACTTTCACAGCATCATATTTCAGGATTTGAAAGAGCTCAACTGGAATCCCATCACCTCCACGAGTTTTGTTCATAGTGATGCTTCCTAAGGCCCACTTGACTTCACATTCCAGGATATCTGGTTCTAGGTGAGTGATCACACCATCATGAATATCTGGGTCGTGAAGATCTTTTTTGTACAGTTCTTCTTTGTATTCTTGGCACCTCTTCTTAATATCTTCTGCTTCTGTTAGGTCCTTACAATTTCTGTCCTTTATTGAGCCCATCTCTGCATGAAATGTTCCCTTGGTATCTCTAATTTTCTTAAAGAGATCTCTAGTCTTTCCTACTCTATTGTTTTCCTTTCTTTCTTTGCATTGATCACTGAGGAAGGCTTTCTTATCTCACCTTGCTATTCTTTGGAACTCTGCATTCAAATGGGTATATCTTTCCTTTTCTCCTTAGCTTTCTCTTCCCTTCTTTCACAACTATTTGTAAGGCCTCCTCAAGACAGCCATTTTACTATTTTGTATTTCTTTTTCTTGGGGATGGTCTTGATTCCTGTCTTCTGTACAATGTCATGAACCTCCATCCATAGTTCATCAGGAACTCTGTCTATTAGATCTAGTTCCCTTAAATCTATTTCTTATTTCCACTGTACAATCATCAATAAATTATAGCATGATTATTTAAAAAAAAGTCTGTGCAACTTTAAAAGAACTAGATTTCTAAAAGATACATGAAAAAGTATAATAATTCCATCAAATATTATTCATTCTACATACATTTTAATATATTGTAAAAATCAATTTTCTATAAAATCATATGATTATGCTATTCAGGCCACTGATAACTGAAATAGTGAGAGAACCACTGATTTCAATGGTCAGAAAGAGACAAAATCAATACAGTAAAATATAGACAAAAATTCATAGTTATTCAATTTCATGGTGTACTCTAAATAGCTCAAAATAAAGAATACAGTTGGTGGCATCACTGATTCTGTGGACATGAGCTTGAGCCAACTCTGGGAGATGGTGAAGGACAGGGAAGCCTGGCATGTGCAGTTCATGGGGTTGCAGAGTCAGACATGACTGAGCAACTGAACAACAAAAAGAACAATAGAAAATTTTTTTATTTGCTTAAGTATAAAACTTTTAAACAAGTTAACCAGTTACATATAAACCAATGATATTCTTTCATCCATTTCACACATCCAAAATAAATGTTGTTCTGATAAATTACTATTTCAGAGGGAGTTGGTAGATGATACATTGGCCTATTTGCTATATCTGTAAAGGAATAAAGAGCGAAATCTGATGCAACCTGCCCTGCAGGAGAAAAAACTTCACTCTCCCACCGCAATAATGGCATTCATTCAGAGATGTGACATTCTATTTGCTATGAAAACAATGCTTTAAACAAAATTATGCAAATGTAAGACAAAATATTTCTATAAGGCTTCTGTTCAGCAGCAATTTAAATGAGAATACAATGTTATAGACCTTTTAAAATTGCAAGTAGTAAACATTAACTTACATAAAATATTTTCATATAAATGTTTAATATCTGATTATACAGAATATCTACATAGCTACAAAAAATATAGTGAAGAGATGGGAACACTCCATTCAGACCTAACAGAAGTCTTAGAGGAGTCTCTTGGTAAGCCTCTCACTAGTTGTGCGTAACCAACCAGCTGAGGAATTTTAACTGAGCTGTTCTTCCTTGGGATGGGAAGTGGGAGTGTGACTGTGTAGAACCAGACACAGGGCACTAAACAACAGACTGTCGCTGGACTGTGGATTTCCTCCAGATGATAAAGGGGTGGACAGGAAGCCCTGATGACACCCTGGCAGCACTAAGTGACCTCAGCCAGCTCTCCTCTGGGGTCCACAGCCTCTGACGGCACTGCCGCCCCCCTCTCAAGGGGGTGCCTCTGCCTGCCTGTGTGTCCACCATTCTGCTAATGCGGCAGTGCCACTCGCTGCGTGTTCGAGGGCATAGGTCTAGTACTGCCAGGGTCACCAGAGGAGTCCATCAGGAGAAGCAAACCAGAAGCCTAAGAAAAGAAGTGTGGTGTCCAGAACAGGCAGATAGCCAGGAAAACTCCCCACAGAAGGCAACGATCAGGACTTGTCCACAGGAGGAGAGCAAAATGTGCCAGGATAACATTTAGGGACAAGGTGTCAGAGCTCACACACAACATATGGCTGTCTGTCAATGGTACCTTTTTTAAACTATTATGTCCTAAGTGACTGTTAACATAAAAGACAAGTCCCTATAGAAACAAGTTTTGAGGGTACTCTTCAATACATATTAAGAATTAAAGATATATTCATGTATCTATATCTTAATTGTACACCAATAATTTAATTCATACAAGTTTTTTAAAAAAAATATTCTAGTTTGCATTCCCACCAACAGTGTAAGAGGGTTCCCTTTTCTCCACATCCTCTCCAGCATTTATTGCTTGTAGACTTTTGGATGGCAGCCATTCTGACTGGTGTAAAGTGGTACCTCATTGTGGTTTTGATTTGCATTTCTCTGATAATGAGTGATGTTGAGCATCTTTTCATGTGTTTGTTAGCCATTTTTATATCTTCCTTGGAGAAATGTCTGTTAAGTTCTTTGGCCCACTTTTTAATTGGGTTGTTTATTTTTCTAGAATGGAGCTGCAGGAGTTGTTTGTAAATTTTTGAGATTAATTGTTTGTCTGTTGCTTCATTGGCTATTATTTTCTCCCATTCTGAAGGCTGTCTTTTCACCTTGCTTATAGTTTCCTTTGTTGTGCAAAAGCTTTTAATTTTAATTAGGTCCCATTTGTTTATTCGTGTTTTTATTTCCAATATTCTGGGAGGTGGGTCATGGAGTATCCCGCTTTGGATTATAGCAGAGAGTGTTTTGCCTATGTTATCCTCTAGGAGTTTTATAGTTTCTGGTCTTATGCTTAGATCTTTGATCCATTTTGAGTTTATCTTTGTGTATGGTGTTAGAAAGTGATCTAGTTTCATTCTTTTACAAGTGGCTGTCCAGTTTTCCCAGCACCACTTGTTAAAGAGGTTGTCTTTTCTCCATTGTATATTCTTGCCTCCTTTGTCAAAGATAAGGACAGCCACTATGGAAAACAGTGTGGAGGTTCCTTAAAAAGCTGCAAATAGACCTGCCATATGACCCGGCAATCCCACTGCTGGGCATATACACCGAGGAAACCAGAATTGAAAAAGCCACGTGCACCCCAATGTTCATCGCTGCATTGTTTACAATAGCCAGGACATGGAAGCAACCTAGATGCCCATCAACTGACGAATGGATAAGAAAGCTGTGGTATATATACACAATGGAATATTACTCAGCATTAAAAAAAAATTCATTTGAAGCAATTCTACTCAGGTGGACGAAACTGGAGCCCATTATCCAGAGTGAAGTAAGCCAGAAGCAAAAACAACAATACAGTATATTAACACATATATATGGAATTTAGAAAGACAGTAATGAGAACCCAACATGGGAGACAACAAAAGGAACGCAGATGTATAGAATAGACTTGTGGACTTTGCGGATGAGGGTAAGGGTGGGATGAGATGGGAGAAGGGCATTGAAGCATGTTAATTGTCATGTGTCTAATCAATCGCCAGCCCAGGATTGATGCTCGGGACTGGTGCAGCGAGATTTCCCGGGGGGGAGGGAGGAGGGAGGGGGGACCCGGAGGGGAAGCATATGTAAACCCATGGTGATATCATAACAATGTATGGCAAAAACAATAATAAAAAAAAAAAAGAAAAAGAAAAAAAAATATTCTAATTATACTCATGGAAAGAGGCAATGAGATAAATTTTATATGTCATTCCGCCTTCAGTTTTCACAAGTTGGTCTAGACCACAGGATTTGCCCCAGGTGTAATTTTGCTTGTTTCAGAAGGAATTGCTGCACAATTCCAATTTCCTATTTAGGAAATAGAGTTAAATCACTTGAGATGTGTTGCATTAAATCTTTCAAACTTACTACCTAGAGACTAAATGGACCCAGAAGGGAAACAAAACATATGCAGTCCACACTGTACCATTTTTTTCCATTGGCCCAGATGATTTACAGGCAGTAAAACAAGAGAGCATTTACATCATGGATGTGCTGTTCATTTTTAGCTTTTCTTATTGTGGTAAACATATTTTGCTGTCCTTAAATATGTTTTTCCAACATCCACTGGATCATCAAAAAAGCAAGAGAGTTCCAGAAAAACATCTATTTCTGCTTTATTCACTATGCCAAAGCCTTTGACTGTGTGGATCACAACAAACTGTGGAAAATTCTTAAAGAGATGGGAATACCATACCATCTGACCTGCCTCCTAAGAAACCCGTAGGCAAGTCAAGAAGCAGCAGTTAGAACTGGACAGTGAACAACAGACTGGTTCCAAATTGGGCAAGGAGTATGTCAAGGCTGTATATTGTCACCCTGCTTATTTAACTTATATGCAGTTCAGTGATTCAGTCATGTCCGACTCTTAGCCACCCCATGGACTGCGGCACGCCAGGTTCCCTGTCCATCACCAGCTCCCGGAGTTTACTCAAACTTATGTCCATTGAGTTGGTGATGCCATCCAATCATACCATCCTCTGTCATTCCCTTCTCCTCCTGCCTTCAATCTTCCCCAGCATCCGGGTCTTTTCAAATGAGTCAGTTCTTCTTATCAGGTGACCAAAGTAATGGAGTTTCAGCTTCAACATCCATCCTTCCACTGAATGTTCAGGACTGATCTCCTTTAGGATGGACTGGTTGGATCTCCTTGCAGTTCAAGGGATTCTCGAGAGTCTTCTCCAACACCACAGTTCAAAAGCATCAATTCTTCAGCACTCAGCTTTCTTTATAGTCCAACTCTCAAATCCATACATGACTACTGGAAAAACCATAGCTTTGACTAGAAAGACCTTTGTTGGCAAAGTAACGTCTCTGCTTTTTAATATGCTGCCTAGGTTGGTCATAACGTTTCTTCCAAGGAGCAAGCATCTCTTAATTTCCTGGCTGCAGTCACCATCTGCAGTGATTTTGAGCCCAAGAAAATATATAATTGGAGCCCAGGAAAAAATATATGCAGAGTACATCATGAGAAATGCCAGACTGGATTAAGCACAAACTGAAATCAAGATAGCTGGGAGAATAATCAATAACCTCATACATGCAGATGACACCACCCTTATGGCAGAAAGTGAAGAAGTGAAGAGTCTCTTGATGCAAGTGAAAGAGGAGAGTGAAAAAGCTGGCTTAAAACTCAACATTCAGAAAACTAAGATCACGGCATCCAGTCCCATCACTTCATGGCAAATAGATGGGGAAACAGTATCAACAGGGACAGACTTTATTTTTGGAGGGCTCCAAAATTATGGGAGATGGTGACTGCAGCCATGAAATTAAAAGACGCTTACTCCTTGGAAGAAAAGTTATGACCAACCTAGACATCATATTACAAAGTAGAGACATTATTTTGCCAACATAGGTCTGTCTAATCAAAGCTATGGGTTTTCCAGTAGTCGTGTATGGATGTGAGAGTTGGACTATAAAGAAAGCTCGGGAGGGAGGTGGGAGGGGGGTTCTGGAAGGGGAACACATGTATACCCATGGCAGATTCATAACAATGTATGGCAAAACCAACATGATAATGTAAAGGAAAAAAATAAATAAATAAATTGTAAAAAAAAAAAAGAAAGAAAGCAAGCTGAGTGCTGAAGAATTGATGCTTTTGAACTGTGGTGTTGGAGAAGACTCTTAAGAGTCCCTTGGCCAGGAAGGAGATCCAACCAGACAACCCTAAAGGAAATCAGTCCTGATATTCCTTGGTAGGACTGATGTTGAAGCTGAAACTCCAATACTCCAGCCACCTGATGTCAAGAGCTGACTCATTGGAAAAGACTCTGGAGCTGGGAAAGACTGAAGGCGGGAGAAGCAGACAATAGAGGATGAGATTGTTGGATGGCATCACCGACTCAACAGACATGAGTTTGAATAAGCTCCGGGAACTGGTCATGGACAGGGAGTCCTGGTATACTGCAGTCCATGGTGTTACAAAAAGTCGGACATGACTGAGCGACTGAACTGAACTATGTTTTTCTAATAATTAAGTACATAATTTATTCAAAACATGAAAAGTATAAAATATTTACAGATTTTTCCTTTATATAGTTTAATACTAACATTAAAAACAGATGAAACAATGAGTTTGGATAGTAATTTAGAAGAATGTAGAAAAGAAATGTAAGAAACATGGATTCTTATGGTTCCTTTATGAATTTGGAGTATTCAGTTACTCACGTTTTTCCCTCAGTAGTAACTGAAGCTAACAAAACTTAAACCTCAGTGCCTTGCAGATGTACTGGCCACTGAAAGCATCTTAACAACACAATTGTATGTTTTCATAAAACTTGCCAAACAAGATGTTTTAACATCATCGTTAGGATTCTTTCCACACCTTTTTCTGCTCCATCACACTTCTTGAATTGAGTGATACTGAAGTGGACATGAACTGTTTTGAGATCTAGCTAAGGGGAAGCTGAGTTGAAAATACAGTTTTATTTGGATTTAATGATACGTTTAGATGGTTCCCAGTCACTTCTGGGTATCGTTATGTTGTTGCTAGTCATCCCAATGCAGGCCTGCTTCCAGCAATGTGTCTGAGTCCTGGCCGGCTGTGAGATGACAGGACACCCCAAAAGAGGCATCATGATATAACCTTGTACTGCCATTCACCCGGCAAGTAAGGACACATAGAAGAGAGAGCAAGGTTTATTTTTGCTTTTTTTTCTGGATTTTGTTGTGCTTTATAGTACCTGTCAGCTTTAAAATTTATAATTTCTTGTGACTATTTTTATTCTAAATATAGATTTACTTTTGAGCTTAATTTTGTGTTTGTAAATTTGTTTTCTTTTCCTTAGAGAGAATTTCCAAACTGCATAAGCTTCAGACCCTACTAATCCTGAATCCTCACTCCTTCTTATACTTATAAAAAAAAGGAAGATAAATTATTGTTTAAATTCTAAACATAAAACCACAAATAAAATACTTCACAATATGTATATTAACTTTCTCCTTTATGTAAATATACACTCATTTATATTACTAAAATTGGTCATTAAAAAGTCATATACGTATCAATCATGAGTGACAAACCACAATGAAAAGATCACCAAGTAGAAAATTCGGAGGAAAAAAAAAATGGCTTTCACAGTAGAGGCTTTGCCAGGAATAAGGGCAAAATTCAGCACATCTTATATCTGTAAAAAGCTGTACTATTCCCTTCTATGCTAGCAGAATACCACAGATTTGAGATAACTTATCTTTATAGTTGGGAAATCTCTATGTCCGATGTGATATGTAAGCATATTTTTTGAACAGACACAAGACACTGAATGATGTTTTGAAGGTAAAGTAACTTACTACAGTCTAGCTACTCATGAACTTCGAACTAAACTAGAAATTATTGGTTTTAATAATAAAAATACTCATCGAATTAGAGAAGTGACACTATCCTTTATTAGTGTACACCCCAAGTAAAAAAATTCAAGGCACCTTAAATTCTTGCCACTACATATTTTAATCATATATTTCTAGTTTACCAGTTACGAGTACTTTTATTTACTATCTGCACAAACAGGAGATTTAGTGTAACCATCTAAGTGAGAGTTTTAAAAACACTATTACGATAAGATATTAAAATGAAAGTGTCTCAGTTTTAGCTGAAATCCTGAAAGCTAAAAGTAACTGTCCGTTACAGGGTGCTAACAGTATATTCAGGACTTGTCAAGAGGTCAGTTGAAGCCATTCTCACCCATGAGTCCACTGCTCATCTCCAGCTGAACTGGAGCAAATAATAAGGCCACTATGGAGAACTGCTCCAGACAGACTCATCAGAACACTCTGCATCTCCTCCTACCCAACACTGGAATGGCACTTACCCAAAGGTACCGAATTAACGAAAGACTAGGTGACTCAGAAATATCAGATAAGGTATATCCCTGTGATTTTGAGAAAAATAAGAACAGCTACCCCTGGAATTGTAAAGCAAAGAGGTCTATGATCAGGTTATATTTCCACAATGGTAAGACTATGTTTCTATGAAAACAGATTGTGAGCCCATAGGAGAAACTGATAGTCTTCTAAGAGACGATCCTGAAGAGGTTACCAAGGGAGGCATTGTGATCCTAACAGAAGGGTGGAATACCAGAAGCCCAGGAACAGGAAAGGCAGTCAAAAACAACCCAAACATCCTGCCAGGGGAAGCATGGCCATCTTCAGCATAACTATCCCCAGAGGTCCCTAGGAGGAATTGTTCAAAAGCCCACAAAGACATGGCTTGAAAGTTAATCGGCAATCTCACATCCGTCAGATAGTAGCAATGCAGATTACAACCGCACCACTGGAATGAGACTTGCAAGGCTCCTTACAGCTCTGTCCCAAGGGCCACAAACAGTAATCAATCACTAGAAAGGGAAATAAGGTTAAAAAAAAAAGTGTTATGTATCACACCCCTTCCCGGGTCCATGGAGGCTCTCAAGCATGAAACAAGCTTGAGAAGTAGGGTAGGTGGGTGGGTGTGTGTGTGCTTAGTGGCCCCCCTGGACTGTAGCCCGCTATGCTCCTCTGTCCATGGGATTTCCCAGGCCATTTCCTTCCCCAGGGGATCTTACTGACCCAGGGATTGAACCTGTGTCTCCTGTACTGCAGGTGGATTTTTCACCCACTGAGCCATTAACCCAAATATGGGAGAGGGGAGAAGCTTTAATATTACACTGATCAGGACTTCTACATTTCTGAAATGAGACTGTTCTTGTGTCTAAAAGAAACTGCAAAGCTCTGAATCTGACCAAGATTTCATCAAGGTCAAAAGTAAATATGTACAGTGGGTTCGCAGGAGCTGAGAAAGGGTAGTTTCAGTGGGGGATAAATGATCTGATTTAGATTATAAATATTTTCTTTAAAAAAATCTGTAACCATCTAGAGCTTGGATTTACTATTAATAATATTGTCATCATCATTTCCTTCACATCATACACGCCTCTGCCTTCAGAGTACCATGTTTAGTTTCCTTTGGAAACAGAGTTATGAAGAATAGTCTAGGTTCTCATTACACGAGAGCATTTCATGTATACTTTCCATTTACCTAAAATTTTTCTAGACAGCTTACACTTTAAAAATGTACCATCTTATTCTTTCTGATCCTGAAATTATAATGCATCTGAAGTGTAGGACAGCATTCCCTGGACTTAAGACGAGCAGCAGTCTTAACCCATCGCCGTTCTAGATGTAAGTCTTCATGATCCTCAGGAATGAACATTCATCTTTTACCTAGAATGCTCTGTCTCAAGTAAGTGCTGCATCATTTATAATGTGGGTTTGGCATTGGCATGGCATTACAAACAAGGCCAGCTCTAAAGCAAGAGCTTTTTGCGATCCTGCCTGGCCCAATGCCCACAGTTTATAAGGAGGCATATTAAATGCCACCTCAATCGACTCTGGTGACTTACTTCTAAACTCTGAAAGAGATAGATATCTGTCTCTGTGTGGTGAACTTTAAAGCTGTCAGTCAAAAAACTGTCCTGGGCTGACATGTGAAGTTAACATCCACTTCCATGTAAATGAACAGACCCACTGCCCAGCTGCTGTAGACAGAGTGACACTGAAAACAATTTCTGATTTGTGTTAATCCACAGGTATTATCAGAATCAAAGCACGGCTCCCTAACAGTTGTACAGGGGGGCAGGGGAAACCCCAGGAGCTTACTGAGGTTTTCTGCATCACAGTTAAAAGAAATCAACAGCTAAACCTCTCCTCAGGGAATAGAACGCCAGAGGCACTAGGGAGAAACCCATACCAATTGCTCCTTTAAAACCTGAGACTCCAGGAATTCTGCCAAGTGACCTGGAAATGTGGGGCTTTGACCAGAGGCCAACAGAAGAGAGCATGCTGCATTAGCTCTTGCAGTAGAAGCAAGTACACGGCTACCTTCCATGTTGCATATCCCAATCCTGACAACTCAATCTTGACAACTCATGCATCTCCTACACAATAAACCTTTTCTCTTTGCCACATAGCCTAATTATTCCTTACTTGTCGCCATCCTGATTTCTTTTACTCTAATATTATTTTTCTAAAAAATCTTATTATAAAAAATGATAGATTCTCAAAACGTTCCAGGGTCCTCTTGTTCTCTCCCTATTCCAATCCTGCAGTCAGCCATTTCTCTAAGAAACTTTGGCATCTTTTCATTTTTGGAAAATTGTATTTACAGAACAAAATCTGTTTAAAACTCCACTACCTGGGAGTTTCTGGGTGGTCTAGTAGTTAGGATTCGGCACTTTATAGCCTGGATTCAAACTCTGGTTGAGAAACTGAGATCCCATGAGCCACGAGGCATGGACAAAACAAAATGAACAAAAATGCCACCCTCCCCAGATATACCATTGTTTACATTTTGACTCACTCCTTGCTACTCTTTTCCTTTGCATATACTTAAATATGACTTAAAGTTATGTATAAGCAAAGGAAAAGAGTGGTATATAAAGTATGATTTAAAAATCATTCTTTTGTAGACTTCCTAAGTCCCCCTGGCAATTGCTTTGGAAGAGGAGTGACTGACTGACTGGTTAGATGAAAGATAAAAGCCTACAAACCAGGATTTGGGGCGAGGGAATATCCCTTCCAGATAAAATATATTCCGATTAGACCATTGTGTGCCCCTTCATACAGTATCTGCCAAAATAATGTGACTAATTGGCTCCTCAAAATACGGAGTCAACCAGAAAAGTTCGTTATGATTTTCCATAAGATGTTATGGAAAAGCCCAGATGAATGACCGTTTCAGCCAACACAATATTTGCATCAAAGGTCAAGTTCTCATATAAGCAGAGGAAAATTAATTATTCAAATCTTATGAAATGTTTACTTGGATTAAGTGTTTCCCCTACCCCAATAATTCAGTCTATTTTCTTTATTAAAGACTCGGCATCTAGCCAGTCTTCTACTTCACCCAAAGTCTGTCATCACAACATGGTAGGCTTCTTCAACAAACACATGGATAACTAGTTACAGACTTTCATTTCCTTGACCTCTTCATCTCTATTGATCTTCACCTCCACTCCAGTTTGGTTACCACTCTTGCAGTCATTCCTTGAAACGTGGTCATCCTCCTCCGGAATCAGGAAGGTGAAAAGTCAAATCTCTACCTACTAACTGCTCACTTTCCAAAATGTTCATTCAGCATTTCCTAGGTAACTCTTCTCAAACCATCAGGAAAACGAGGTCACGGACTCTTCTACTTTCCCTAATCCGTCATTTACTTTCCTCCATATTCCTCTACACCTTACTCCAGCCATACTGGCTGACCTTCCCTGAGTTCTTCATAAATGCCATGAATTCTCCTGCCTCAGAATTTTTGTGCAGGTATCCTACCTGCTAGAAACTCACTACACCTCTTTTCAATCTATATTTGATTATTCTCCACACACTAAAACAAGTATTTTCTCTTCAAGGAAGCATTTTTCTAACATGTTGTAATTCCTTATTATTGCTCACACATAGCAAAAATCCCACTTCATAGTTATTTGCCACAGTTGATTTTTTATTTAGTTGTAAGACTTTTTTTAATGATCTCTCTCTGCAATAAACAGTAAGATCCAATAAAGTAGGAAATGTTGATTTTTGTTCACCATTCTATACCCTACACCTAAGACAGTGTCTGGCACATAGCAAATAAGTGATGAAATTTTATTGAATCAATTTGTGAATAAACAGGAAAAAACAGTACAGAAGAAACAGAAAAATAGGAATAAAATAAGAATAGAGACTGCTCCTGATACAACTTGGCTTATTTCCTTCTACAGGTGGCCACAGAGATATGAAGATAACATAGTCAATCCAGAGGCTGTTATAAGAATCAGTCAAGACGAGACCATCTGAATAAGAAAGGCCTATGTCGGCACTGGCCACGAAATGAGAAATGAACCTGGAGTCTAGAAAATGCCACGTTTGTTGGATCAAGATGGGAATACTCATTAGATTATAAGAAAGCTATGATCGAGTTTATTTTATATATCTGTACACACATATACACGCGTATATACATACACAAACATGTGTATGTATATACAAATTGTAGGTCATAAATTAAGGAGAGTTATCATTCAAGTAGAAATAGCCCCATGTGTACAGAGCAAAAAGTGTCTTTCATGGTGGCAAAAAAGAAATCCAAAAGGGATCTTTTACAAGGTTACTTATGTAGAAAATATGCATAAAAGAGTATCTTGAGTCAAGATTCAAAGATCTTCCAAAGCTCTTTTTAAAACAACCATGAAAATAATAGCTACGTGACAGGACAGCTAACACTTGGTAAATTTTCAAACAAATGGAACCTTTCATAATTTGATAGTTCTGAGCAGCTGAAAATCAGGTTACCTGAGGGTTAAAAGAAGAACCGCTCTCTGCTTGAGCTGCCATTAGAAGTCTTTGTAATAGAGTCCTGCGAAGGACCTGCTTTTAGCAGCAGACCAGTACAATTCACGCAGAGGCAGCAGGTGGATCAGGGTGCTCTCCAGCAGACTCTGGTGGGGGGGGGGGTGGTCCCTGGGCAACTTACTGGATCTCTCTGAACACCAGTCTCCTTGGCTCTAAGAAGTGAAATCACAGTACCACAGGACACACGCAAGACTCCAAAGACACATGCAAGACTCCAAAGACTTTGAGGCTCGTGATGTCAGTGGGCTAGATGCAGATTTTTTCCATTTGTGTGATTCTATACTCAATTCTGGGACTGTTTCTTGTTCTTTCTGGTTTGATTTCATTTCTTTGTTTTTTGGATATGCAATTCTTAAAAGTCTGCTGCTGCTGCTAAGTTGCTTCAGTCGTGTCCGACTCTGTGCAACCCCATAGACAGCAGGCAGCCCACCAGGCTCCCCCGTCCCTGGGATTCTCCAGGCAAGAACACTGGAGTGGGTTGCCATTTCCTTCTCCAATGCATGAAAGTTAAAAGTAAAAGTGAAGCTGCTCAGTGTCCGACTCTGTGCGACCCCATGGACTGCAGCCCACCAGGCTCCCCTGTCTATGGGATTTTCCAGGCAAGAGTACTGGAGTGGGCTGCCATTGCCTTCTCCCTCTTAAAAGTCTAGGTAGAGGCAAAGTACATCTAGCTCAAGGGAATTTTCCTAGCCTGATATTTTTAAAAATGTATTTAAGTATAAACTACAAACAGGGAACTACACAGGCTGTAAGTATACTGTGCAACAATGTTTCACACAATGACCACGCGATGACCATGCCCATGAGACCAGCACCCAAATCAAGAGACAGAACCCAATCAATACCCAGAACCCTCTCATACCCCAATCAATACCCAGAACCCTCTCATACCCCAGACCCCACCTCCCATACCACGGTAACTACTGTCCTGACTCCAAATCACACAGATTTAGTGTGCTTCTGTCCTGTACATAAAAGGATTGTGCTTTGGTATTTTACACCTGGAATACATTCCATTCATGTAATACTGTTCTGGGGCCTGATGTTAGCAATACCATTAAGAGCTGAAAACTTGTTAAAATGGATGAATGGGCAGATAAAAAAACTAATAAAGAAGTACGAAGGTCAGTTAATGTTATAGAGGTAAAGTTTCAAAGGCCTGATGTAACTGGCCTTTAATTTACTTTCTCTCTACAACATAAATAGTGAATAAAATCAAAAGAAGCTTATATTTACTAAACACACATATGTGTGTCAGAATTCAGTCTCTTATCCTCTTCTCTTCTGATACATGCTATCATCTTTTAAATGCTTCCTTCTCCAAGCCCCTTTTCTTTAAACTCTTCTCTATATGTTTGCCATGGAGACTAGTTACATATTTCTCAGTCTCTGCTTCTCTGCTCTAAGTTAAAAAATCAACAATAATCAGGAATCCCCTGATGGTCCAGGAGTTAGGACTCTGTGCTTTCATGGCCAAGGGCTCAGGTTCAACCCCTGGTTGGAAACTAAGATCCCACAAGCTGTGGACTGTGAACAAAAAAAGAAAAGAAAAATCAACAACACATGAAAGAAAACAGAAATAGTGAATCATATCCTTTAACCAAGATAGGGTGAAATCAAATTTTTTAAAAGTTACATTGAGTTTTGACTACTCTCAAAATACGAAAAAATATAAAATTCAAAATATAAAAAAGACAAATCTCTAAATGCAAATTTGAAATTAAAGCATAAGAAAGGAGACATCAACTCCCCCATTACAATATAAAATTGAATTTTTTAAAAATTTCCAGCACATATTCTTCATAATGAGATCAATTCCATAGTAGCTGTCAGACTCACTGTTGCTTTTTTTTTTTAAGTCAAAGATAACAATATCCAAACCACTGAGGAAGGAATAAAGAAAAAGAGAGAAGGAAGAAAGGAGAAAAGAGAAGACCTCAGTTATACCCAAAATGATGTATTTGAAGAATAGCTAAAGAACACTTTAAATATCTCTTATGCGCACAGGAAAAAGCTGTAATATTTGCTGGTTGTTTCTTTGCAAGGACTAACAGTTAATTATACAAAAAAACTTAATGAAGATGTATTTAAGGATAAAGAATGGTGATTTTAAAACTACAGCTTACTACAAATGCAAAGGCTTTGCTCATGTCCAGTAAAAAAATCTTATACAGTTAATCTATATGAAAATCACAACCTAACAGTGACTGAACTTTTCCTTTTCGGGTACCTTCATTTAATCTGAAAATATTACTTCCAAATTAATAAATTACAGAATATGATACAGCTTATTATTAAAAAGTGTATTCATTTGTGACTTGACGAAATTCCTTCTACTAGTCCTGTTTTCACGTTTAAGTTCTTCTCACTGACCAAGTTCTGTGGAAATGGAACCAGAAGCTATTTAGAGATCAATCTCATAAAAGAAAGGGGAAGGAAGGAAGATCAGGCAGAGTGAGACATGAAAGTCTTATACAAGTCCAACAAGGCCTTGGTTCACTGGACCCAGGACAAGAGATCTCTGCAGCTGAAGTTAACGCCTGCCCCCTACCTCCACCCAGCAAGGCCCCCCTCCGGAAAGGCCTACCCCAGTGTCTGTCACACTTCCTTAATACCACACGAACTTTAAAAAAGTTGAATAGGTTCAAGAAACTGGGTGAGACGAGAGAAGTGAAAGGACAAAATGAGAGCAACTCCAGGGTAATTCCCTTTAGGAGTCACGGGGCTGAGAGCTGCTGCTTTCACAGATGAGGACACTGAGGTCCGCAGAGATGGAAATCTGCCCGGTCACACAGAGCAAGAAGAGAAAATGTTCTCTGCGTCATGGGGAAACCTGTCCTTGGCCTGGATGTAGGCGACCTCCCGTTAGACATGAAGTGAGGGTAGGCCTCCTAACGGCAGGTCTGCCCCTGTCTCTGGGGCAGTGCTGGCCAATTGACTGGCATGGTATAATTAATCTTCACCATCTCCCTGCGAGATGGGGAGGTCACAAACAGTGTGAGGTCAAAGCCGCTCAGTCATGTCCAACTCTTTGTGACTCCATGGACTAAACAGTCCACGGAATTCTCCAGGCCAGAATACTAGAGTGGGTAGCCTTTCCCTTCTCCAGGGGATCTTCCTAACCCAGGGATCAAACCCACGTCTCCCACATTACAGCCACAAAGGAAGCCCAAGAATGCTGGAGTGGGTAGCCTATCCCTACTCCAGGGGATCTTCCTGACCCAGGAATTGAACCCGGCACGGACTCTTTACCAACTGAGCTATCAGGGAAGCCACAAAGAGCAAAACCCTAAATTAAGAGCCAGTGGGAATGAAATACAAAAAGGGTTACTGTAGGTTTCCTATAATCATTCAGTAAGGTAAGGAAGCACCGGCAGAAGATCAGGTATCAGCTCCTTGCTGACCACATTTTCTGAGGCAAATACAATAGTTGTACTGCAAGCTGTATTTAAGCTTAAGCTATTTCTTCTCCTTTCCTTCCTACCATCTATCATAGATGATACTTCTATATTAAAAATGAAAAATGAGATAAACTGTACACTCAATTTTCAGTGCAAAGATAGTGATATGACCAATCCCAGCAGGTCATTCAACAGCCACAGAAAACTGCAAAGCTGATCTGAGAAACAAAATCTGACCTTTAATTTTACCCTTAGATCATTCCAAGCTACATGTACAAGGGTCACGTGTGCTTATTCACTCGGTCATGTCCAACTCTTTGTGACCCCATGGACTGTAGCCCACCAGGCTTCTCTGTCCATGAGATTCTCCAGGCCAAGAACACTGGAGTGGTTTGCCATGGCCTCCTCCAAGGGATCTTCCCAACCCAGGGATTGAACCCAGGTCTCCTACATTGCAGGTAGATTCTTTACCAGCTGAGCTACCAGGGAAGACCATATGAGTGATCATATCGAGCGTTAAAAATCATAGATTAATACCTGATTAGTCCACCATTTAATCAAATCCTATATTAAGATTTGCTGCTGCTGCTAAGTCGCTTCAGTCGTCTCCGACTCTGTGCGACCCCATAGATGGCAGCCCACCAGGCTCCCCCGTCCCTGGGATTCTCCAGGCAAGAACACTGGAGTGGGTTGCCATTTCCTTCTCCAGTGCATGAAAGTGAAAAGTGAAAGTGAAGTCGCTCAGTCGTGTCCGACTCTTCGCAACCCCATGGCCTGCAGCCCACCAGGCTCCTCCATCCATGGGATTTTCCAGGCAAGAGTACTGGAGTGGGGTGCCATTGCCTTCTCTGATATTAAGATTTAAATAACTGTAAAATGAAATATTTTATTTAGACAGATGGTTTCCATTTTATATATACCAAACAATATACACCATATTAAAAAATGGCCTTTCCACTTAAAATCTGCTATTTAATTAGTTTTGGTAATTCCAGTATGTTTGTTTTCCTAACTCAAGGCATATTTCTGAAACTGAAATTCTCATTCCAGCGAAAGGAAGCATGGGGTGCAGGAACTGTGGACCCAAATTGGAATCCTGCCCTTACTTTCTGGGGCAATGGCTGAGTTTCCTTTTCTGTGCTTACACGATGAAAGATGAAAATGCTTTATAGGACAATTAAGAGGATAGAGATCTTTATAAATTGATTTAAAACCATTAGGTCCCTTAATTTTTCTAAATTGCAGAGTCTTATCATTTAGATTCATCTTTTAAATTTGTAAGTCTTGACAATTCAAATCCCTATTTAAGCATCATTCAGACTTCAACTTCTAGTCCAACACTGACTAAAATTATTACACAGTATGACTAGGCCAAGTTTTTGTTCTTACCTTTTCCTTCTCTATTACATCATAAATTCCTAGAATCCTCAAAAAATCTCCATCTCCCTAACCCTCTGTTCTAGTGAAACCATGCAAAAACCTTTAATTTGGCATTTATTTTATTTCCAATTAGAAATAATATCATCTTTAACATTTAGTACAGTAAATAAAGAAAAGTGCTCCTCCACTATTACTATTAAATGTTTCAATTCAAACATTCTTCAATTAGAGTCAAAATGAGTCATCAACGTTTTGCTGGATCAAAGAAGGGCTAAAGTCCATGGTGCTCTGTGACTGTAATAAACCTCACTGAATTCACTTCTTTAGAGAAATAAAAGGCTCTTGGTTTCACCACATTCAATCATCTGCCAGTTTCTCTAAATATATATGAGTCAGATGATCTATAATCAAGAAAACAGAATGAAAGAGGGTACTGAGGAAATAGTCTATGCTCATCCAACATCTGGAAACTGACTTTCTAAATTAAAGTGAATAGAAAAGTAAGAAGCAAAACATTTTAAACACAACTTGTATATGCTATTTTATTCCATTCATGACATTTAATTGGCAACCTCAACGCCAAGAAATGGTCTGTGTGCACTAATTTTTTCCCACCCACCTCTTATCATACCCAGACAAAAGAAACTATTTTAAGTGGGTGTAATGGTTTGGTTTCAGGCATTTCAAACTCCTCCACCACCTGCACAGGAAACTCTGACTGAAAACCAGGCAGGGCCCCTCAGCGCAGTATCCAGGACATGGCAGTGGGCCTGAGGGCTGAGTCTGGTTAGGAGATGGTCACATGAGATCAGTAGGAGGACCTGGTACTCCCAGCGCCTGACATGTTCTCCTCTCAGCAGATACTGCTGCCAGATTGAGGTTGCCTCTACTTTCTTGCAATTCAAGGAAGCAAACTGATTCAACCTTTAATTTAATTAAATACTGACAATATTTCTTGTGTGCCACCCATGAATCTGGCTCTGCGCTAGGTGTGCTGAGGATACAAAGATGAGAAAAATGGATCCCAGACCTCCCGAAGCCCTGCAGGTCAACAAGAAAAAACAAGATAGATAAACAGCATCATACAATGAAGGAAGCACCCAAGGAGAGTTACACATTAAGTACTGTGGGAACAACAGGTGAGAGAAAAAACAATGCATAAAGAGGTGAAGGCCTATCTGGGCTTCGAAGAATAAGTATGGGTTTTCCAGTGAGACAATGATGAAGCAGATTCTAGACAAAAAGCATAGCATGACTAACACTACAGAGTCAGCAAAAAAGTATTCAGAATGTTTGGAGAAGAGCAAATAGTTCAATATATTTGCCGTGAACAAAGACCTCAAACATGAGCTAGGGAGAACCTTAAAGAGCTGACAAATTACAGTTCACCACTGAACAACACGGGTTTGAACTGTATTAGTCCACTTTTATTTACTGATTTTTTTTTCTCAGTAGTAAATATTACAGCAATATACAATTTGCCATTTGTTCTATCTAAGGATGTGGAGGAACCTCAGATACAGAAGGACTGCAACTTGCACACAGACTGTCAATGCACACAACGTAGGTGTGTCTAACCCCCTTGTGCTGTTGCAGGGTTAACTGTACACTACTGAGAAGACAGTAAGCATGCTGCAGAGAATGTGGGCTTTAATTACAAGAGTGAACTAACAAGGGTGAACTAGCAGGGGTTTTTTTTTTTGCAAGGAAGTATAATACAGTGGTTATGTACAGAGATTCTAGAGTTAGACTGTCTGGATTCAAATACCAGCTCATCAACTTACCATGAGGTCTGTGACCTGGGGTAAGTGCTCTGACCTCTTTGTGCCTCAGTTTCTTCTGATAAAAAATGAGGAAATCAATAGTGCCAAATTCATGCACTTGTAGAGAGATCTTTACATAAGAACAGAACAGTGTCTGGCATACACTGAGCAGTGCCAAAGTGCTGGATATGGTTATTTTAGAAAAATTAAGTTGATGGTATTATAGAATATGAAACCAAAGGAAAAAAGATTCATTATAGGCAAAGATTTCAATTAGGAGACTAATGAATAGTGTATCTGCAAAAATTAAAATTCATGAAGACATTTCTCCAAACAGAATAATCATGTATCATATAAATTAACATATAATCAATCCAAAATATATATAATGTATACACATAAAAAGTTACTATTCATTCATTCCAAATGAGACACAAGTGCGTATGTCTCCAAATTCCAAGGCAAACAGATATGCCACATTACTAGCTATAAATACACTCCCCATAGACAACCTAGTAGGTATTGTATGTATAAATGTAACTTAAAATTTAGTAACTTGGAAAGCAGAAAAGAATGAATGCTTCTTTGTGCATCTGGGGGACTCGCTAAGGATGAGGGGCAAGGAAAATCACACATCCTTTCCGAGACATCTCCCAGGTCCAGGATAGGAGACGAAATTCAGCAGGAAGAGGGTCAACATATGGCTTCCCAACTCTCCTTTTTGGCTAGCAAGTCCCATTTACTGGAAAAGCTTCAGAAACCTTTACCAAAAATCCATTTAAAATCCCAAAATTCTACTTCTCAGAAAAATAATATTTCTCTTCAGTCTAGAAATAACATCCAGGCCTCAAAGTGCTATACTGTCATTACTTCTAAAAATAAACCAAGCAGATCAAAATCTTGAGGTCAGTTTCAAATAATGTGCTACAGCAGCTTTAGAAGCTGTGGCCCCACTGCATCCCACTGGAGGCGGTGGGCTCCCTGAAAGGATAAACCCGCTCTTCCTCGTCTCTGATGCACACACCTGCAGAGAACCAGCAGCAGAGAACCGGACAGACCTCAGAGACAGCAGAGGCTGAGAAGTCCTTCACTCTGTTTGACTGCCTTTAGTTAGGCGCACCCTGAGAGAGCATACCAATGAAAGGACAGACTCTTCAAATGCAGTAGCTTTTCCAAATGGCAGCTAAGCCCATCTCCCAGAATCCTGTAAATGTCCAGGGCCCACTATCCTGTGTAAGAGCCCCTGATACCACCTTACATGGTTTGAACAGATATAACTTACACTCAGATTTCAAAAAGGAAACTCATGAGCTTATAGAGGACAATAAAATACATCTATCAACTATGAAAATAAACAAAAATAAGCAATGTAAAAAGTGATGAGTAGAGGCTTCCTTAGTGGCTCAGACAGTAAAGAATTTGCCTGCAATGCAAGAGACCAAGGTTCGATCCCTGGTTTGGGAAGATCCCATAGAAGAGAATGGCTGCCCACTCAAATTTTCTTGCTTGGAGAACTCCATGGACAGAGGAGCCTGGCGGGCTGCAGTCCGTGGGGTCACAAAGAGTTGGACACGACTTAGCAACTAACACTTCCACTTTTCAGGGACATTTTAATTTTATGTCAATAAATCATGAAAATTTATCAGAATAAATAGGCATTTTTGAGAACCAGAAGAGATAAACATTTAGTTACGATTTCCTCATTATTTTCCTTGAAAAATACAATTAAAAGATACAGTAAAAAAAACATGAGGAATGAATGAATGCCAAGTTACTACAATGTACTTGATTCTAAGTAACATCCTTGACACTAAAATTTAAATAAATTTTTATCTCAAAGGTAATGAGAAGAATTTATCAAAACATTTTCAGATAAGAAAGTCCAAATAATTGAGATATACCTATATGAAAAAGTATCCTCTGGTACACCTCTGTAGTATCAGTCTCTGTTGTTGTTGTTTACTCACTAAGTCGTGTCTGACTCTTTGGGACCCCATCGAGTGTAGCCCACCAGGCTCCTCTGTCCATGGGATTTCCCAGGCAAGAATACTGAAGTGACTTGCCATTTCCTCCTCCAGGGGAGCTTCCTGATTCAGGGACTGAACTCACATCTCCTACAATGGCAGGTGGATTCTTTACCACTGAGCCACTAGGATAGCTGATAGTAGCTGATAGTATCCCATCAGCCTTTGTACCTTTCCTCAAAACTTTGTAAAAATACTCATAAGCAATGGTACTAAAAAAGAACATTTTATTTATCCTATCTTCCCAACAACAAAATCTTAAGTTATTTTTCTAAATGCCATGATTTGCACATTTTGGGGAGATCTCATCTTGCTAAAAAAGGATTTTTATTAGACCCTTGATGTACTGACCTTTAAATTTAAGAAGGAAGTACACATCTTAGTTCTGGAACCACTTTCTTTCCCAAGTAATTAGAAATTTGGGGAATTAAATTCGCAAAAAAAAAAATCAGCCACAAGCCAAATATCTGGAGTCCTGTAATGCTCTGGATGTAATTGATGCTTTTGACCTGTGGTGTTGGAGAAGACTCTTGAGAACCCCTTGGACTGCAATGAGATCAAACAAGTCAATCCTAAAGGAAATCAGTCCTGAATATTCTATGGAGGGAATGATGCTGAGGCTGAAGCTCCAATACTCTGGCCACCTGATGTGAAGAACTGACTCACTGGAAAGACTCTGACGCTGGGAAAGATTGAAGGCAGGAGGAAAAGGGGACAACAGAGGACGAGATGGTTGTATGGCATCATTGACTCAACAGACATGAGTTTGAGCAAGCTCCAGAATATGGTGAAGAACAGGGAAGCCTGGAATGCTGCAGTCTATGGAGTCATAAAGAGTAGGACATGACTGAGCAACTGAACAACAAAGATTTATTTTTAATATGATCACTGAGGAAAAAAAAGCTTTCAGCCCTGATTTCTCAGTAAGAGAACCATTTTCATCCATCCTTTTTAGTGTAAGTTTATCCCACAAGTCTTAATACCAACATAGTAAACTCCTTTCTTGTTTTAAACACATGTATGCACATATACACACACTGGATTACTCAAATAATAGTTTCACAATACAAAAATCCAATATTAATGGAGATACAAGTTTCTCAGTTCACAAAATTCACCTGGGAACTAGCCAGGAGCACTTATGTCCTCTTCTTTGAATCTGTATATTGTGTCCTTTCCTAAATGGAGCACAGGAAATTATCAACAATCTTCATCTATTTTTTTCCCCTTTTTTGCATTTTAGGGAAATAAGTTCATGTTAAATTTTGAGCTGTGTGCTATTGAAGGGGAGGGAAAAACATTTTAGAGCACATAGTAAGTAACTATTTCCTATGTTCCTAAGTAATCTGTTATAAATCATTGCTTAATGTGATCAACAGTAACAAACCCCTACCAGTACAATATCCACACAAATGTGCGATATATCAATATAAATGTTTATTGACCAAATAAATATTATTGGCCAAATAAATATTGGCCTTACATGTCATTTTATGTAGCCTGTGGTCACAAACCATCTTCTTAAGGGCAAGCCAGGTCATCAATCAAATCCAATTCAAATAGTTTAACCAACTAGGATGAAAAAATGGATAGCCTAAAAAGCTGTCAGTCCCTTTATCAGCACCAACGACTAAAATGGACCGATGAGCATTAGAATTAACAATAAAGTCAGGCAAAGGGCAATAAAACTGTCTGCTGTAAATAAGCCTCGGGTTTGTTTTATGGCTAAACAAGGAAATCTTCAGTCTCTACAGCTTTTTATTTGGCATATACTTTATAAAAAACAAGAAACTTAATTCCTTAGGCACCCACCCACCAGATGAAAATGGGTAGCTTCTGATGACTGTTCTGGTCCATAACACGAGAGCAGCCAAACACAAATGAGATATTTTTATTCTCCCTTTACTCTTAACATAAAATAGTAAATCATCAGGCACTCTGCCTGTTTCCTATACCCCTTCTTGGTTCAATTATCACAGAGAATCTCATACAAACTTTATAAATTTCAAACAATTCTTTGTTACAAAATTATATATGAATTAAAACTTAAAATACTATGAAAGAATAATGTTGACATGTTTAAATTGAAACAAACACACAAGAGAAAAAAAAAGCTTCACATCTTATCAAACAAAACCATTAGGTGGATCAGGCTCAGCAAAGGAAAAACAGCTCTCTTAATTACTAAATGATGACTGATTTCTCTAGTTGCTAACAAGTCTTCCAGAAGATTCTGCATTCCAACGTTAGCCATCAAAACTATGTCTATTGCAATGAGAGTCCAAAACTTTTACCATCCAAAAGCATCATGAGGCAAAGTAAGTAGACTTCTCCTTTGTATCATGTATCTATCAAACCCGTGCCCTTCATGAGGATATCTGTTCTCAGAAATTCATCCCTAAAACAACCTTGTTCAAAAGAGCTTAGATGCCCTGTGGACAGGGAGGAGGCAGTCTCTTTTCTAACCATGCCCAGTCTTTAAATATGTGAAAATAAAACATCTTCCCACTATTTTCCAGTTAAATGACATGGTTTCTGTTACATGTACTGGACATTAAAAGTAGCATAGTAAACCATCTATTTACACAGTCATCTTTCTCTATGTAGATGTTTCTGAAATTCGTGTCTCTAGCATGACCTCTGTTCTGATTTCCAAACATCTCCAGCTGCCAGGTGTCCATCTTCTGAAACATCCTTCAGAGACCAGAACTCTTCCTCTTCTGGCTCCTGTTGCCCAGATTTGCTCTGCCCCCTTTCAGTCTTGACTTTGCTTCATCAGTGTTCCCATAGCTGTCAACTTTCTGACCCTGAACTGTCAAATCCAACCCATATCCATCTCATCTTCCACTTCCACCACCCTAAGCCACATTGTCATTGCTTCCTGTCTGGATTTATAGCCCTGTCTTTCAGTTCCTTTTGATCCCTATACTAAGAAGTGACCATGAAAGAAAAAAGAGCAAAAACAGGTTAACATACAAAGAGAAGAATGGATACATTTGGGGGAAAAAATTGTTAAAAGGATAAATTAGAACAAACTAGAATATGTAGCTCAGATGGTAAAGAATCTTCCTCCAATGCAGGAGACCCAGGTTCGATCCCTGGGTTGGGAAGATCCCCTGGAGAAAGAAATGGCTAGCTACTCCTGTATTTTTGCCTGGAGAATTCCATGGACAGAGGAGCCTGGTGGGCTACAGCCCATGAGGTCACAAAGAGTTGGACATGACTGAGCGACTAACACTACATTACTAGAACAAGAAGGGAGGGGACGAGATGGGAGAGTCTTCCTTAATCCCTAACACTCTTCCTGTCCTGTTCAGCCTCACTCTGAACTAGAACAAAGCTGTTCGCTGCTGAATTCCCTCCATTCTGAGTTCTGACCTTAAAACTCACAGGTGTACATATGTAAGTTATTGAGAGAACTTCACATACGCATGCATAATTTTACATGTGTGCATAACTGTTTTCATCTCAATTTTTACCAAGTACAGCTGACCCCTGGATAACACACATGGGTTTGAATGCACTTACATGCAAACTTTTTCAGTAGTAAGTACTGTAGTTCCACATGATCCATAGTTGACTGAATCCATGGATGCAGAGCCACACATAGAGGAACTGCAGATATTATGGGCCAACTATAATTTATACTCAAATTTTTGACTACACACAGAGGGTTGCGATCCTAACGCCCCCAGTGTTCAAGCATCAAATGTATTCTAAAACATATGTGAACTGCTCTGTATAACAAGCTGAATCATCAACATTGAAAGTGATAAAATGCGGTGGTGCCCCACTTCGGTTCCCAGCCACTCACTCCTTAGTTGCTGGGATTGATGAAGGTGGCTGGCTCTCAGCTGAGTCCGTCTCCAGGGACTGTGAACGGCAACTACTGAGGCTCTATGCACAGGTTTAAACATTCAACCTCCTTAGCTAAAGTGGGACAGTGTTGAAAGGTCAGTCCCACTCTAGGGTCCACTGTAAAATATACTAAAATACTTCTTGGGGTGCATTACAGTCCACTTTTAATGCTGCCCAGTCCTTCATTTTCACTGCCTCAGAGATGCTGATCCAAGTGTGACTAGACAACTTCCCTGTGACTTTCCTTCATGTAAATCTCCATCCCAGAGTTTGTTTCCTGGGAACCTAAGATATAAGGCCTTTAAGTTCCTACCTAAACCAATCACTGCCCATCTTTCCAACCTCATTTCATCCACTCTCAGTTTTGATCATACAGCCCAGATACACTAACGGCCTTTCTTTTCCTCCATCTGTCCTTCTCATTCTTGTCTCGGAGGCTTTTTTTTTTTTCTTTTTTCCCTCTGGCTTAAGTATTCTTCCTCTGGCTTTTTCCATGGGTAGCTCAATCTCATCATTCAGGCCTCTGCTCAAATGTTACTGCCACACCTCTTATTACTCTTTCTCAAGCAGCTCCACTCTCATCCTATTAATCTGAATCACATCACCCTCTTTATTCCCTTCATTGCATTCAACACAAACAGAAGTGATCATATGTGTTTATTACTTGCTTAAAATAAATCTCTTCCCTTCTCCTACCATTCTCCAAATCCCACTAAAATATTAACTTCTTGAAGGCAAGGACCTGTGTGTTCACTAGTGTTTCTCCAAAGTCTAGAAAAGTGCCAGGCACTTGATGGGTGCTCATTCCTGAATTCACACTGGTGCAGGTATTGATAAAACTGTGAGAGGAGAACAAAAAGTCACAGGTCTATAACCCCTACCACCCTGGCCAACAGACCATCTCATCTAAATTCCTATGGCTTCCAGCAAGAAATCTATAAAGATTCCAGAATATTAAGGATGCAATGTATGAAATAAAGCAAAAGGAGCTCCCAGATGTGAAAGGTCCTCCTAGCAGACCTGATCGTGGTCTTATACATAAGTCTGCAAAGAATTATTATCTTGGAGAAACTAAGGAAAAAAATAATGGAAATACTGTTATGATATTCATTTTAATAACCAAGGTTATATCTTTCAAAATGTCTACTGAAGGATTTCCATATTATTAAGCAGTTCCCAGCAACTGCCTTCACCTTTTGCTATATATGATAATGACTGGACCTCTGCCCCACTTTAAAATATCTAAAATATCTGTATTTTCCTAAAATGTTGAATGATTTCCAAATTGATCATAGGCAGGCTTTAATTTAAACGTATTCAACACATATTCATGGATTTCACTGTGCACTGTGTATTGTGCTAAGCTACTGTAAGACTGAAATTCATGAACTGCAGTTCTATATATGATTTTAGTTGCTCCTCAATCTTAAGCCAGTTTCTCTCTCTGAATACTGCTTTACTGATACTGGTAATAAATCACATAGGAAATATGAAAGGGGCTGTTTGTGAATGCTCTGAGGCCTAAAATTCTTAGACACAAACTAAGAATAGTTTACAACACTAGAGAAGTTATTATCACAAGCACAGAGTAATTAAAATTCATGACTGTCTTGCGATTTACAACATAAAATATTCCTTAATATAAAGTGTTCTGCCTTCATGACAACTCGAGTGCATTAAGGCATTCACTGTCATTACTATTATAAAAAAGACTCTTTAAAAATGGAACACTCTCCATTAAAATTAAAAGGACAAGGATTATCCATCACAACACTTTCAAAAGGAAGACTGAAAACCCTACTTGCTCTGCATAGAGTCCTAGACTTAGGTACCATATCTGCTCCACCAATAATTAAGAACATGAAAGCATATACTCTTTAGAAAATTAAAGCTAATTATGCATCCTAAATTGGAAAACTAGGTTGAAAGAAGTACACAGTCTTATGATGGAACTAAAAGCAATAGTATCAGGTTTCGTAGAATTTCCTAGGCTATATTCAATAGCTACATCTACATTTTAAAAGATTAATCAATGTTTCCAAATGCAGACAAGGGTAAATCCCAATCACATTGGCCACGCTGCTTAAACGGGTGATTTGGGAAAACAGCCAAGCCACACAATGACTCCTGGGTTCTGTTTTGTGTTCGATGAAACTTTCTTTCTACTCCTGAGAAAACAACAGAAAAATAAGCAATACATGAGAAAAGTAAAGTCAGCCATGAAACAATTCTATAATCATGACTTAAAATGCTACTGAGGAAATCACTGAGATTCTTAGCAAGGACTCAAATTATTCAATCTCCAACCTCTTGTTCTCTAAGGAAAGATTATCTACAGCTCTCAAAAGTTCTTTATGAATTCCAGGTGCCTTGTCCCTGCAAAAGAGTTCTCTGCTAACCTTATTTCTTTTCATTCATACACGAAAATACCAATCCATCTTAAGATAAAAACAGGTATCTTCACTCCTCCTGATAAAAAAAGACATAAAATGAGTATAATATCAATTTGGTAGTATCATTCACTAAATAAAAGTACATCTATAATCTTCAGTTTGTGAACTTTTTGAGTAATACTATTTTTTGATGATTTACAGAGTTAATTCCTTTTGCAACAAATGATTTACATATATAGTTAATTCCCTTTCCTTTATAGAAAATATACTTGCATAAAATATTTTTGTTATATAGTATATTTCATGAACATGGGTGTATGAATTATATATTAATCTTATGAATATTATCTTCACTATCATTTAAGATGAATTTTGTTTCCAAGTTCTATTAATGTAATTTGCAGAACTGCTTATACTGGTTTTCATAAAGCATAGTATTCATGCAAGTTTTTAATTCCTTATTCAATCATGAACCCACAGGAAGTCATTTATACTCCCTCTGACCCACAGGAGATGTGAAAAGTAAATAAAACCAGTCTGTAGCAGACTGGTTAAAAACTGGCTAAAAACTGGCTCTGAGCTAACCTTTCTGATAGATATGATCCACAGAACAGAACAACTGTCATTGTTTAGTCATGTCCGACTCTTTGTGACCCCATGGACTGTAGTCCCCCAGGCTCCTCTCCATGAAATTCTCCAGACAAGAATACTGGAGTGGGTTGCCATTCCCTTCTCCAGGGGATCTTCTTGACCCAAGGATTGAACCCAAGTCTCCTATATTTGCAGGCAGAGTCTTCACCACTGAGCCACCAGGATAGGCAAGAATAATTCTGAGTAAGGGGTTTAGATAAGAAAGCCAGTCCTAAATGAGCTCCTCAGGTAGCATTCTGGAATTTCCGATGTGGTTTTCATTATGTTGTCAGAAGCAATATCTGTAAAGTTTATGGGCACCAAAACTCTCATAAAAAAATTCCTAGGAGCCTGCAAGTCAAAAAAAAAAAAAAAAAGACTCAGCTAGCTCGCCTAAATTCCAAAATGTTAACAGATTTATTAAAGATTTTATTAGTGTAAAGTATTTGGAGATTTCCCAATAAAACATTGTCTTTTATTGGTAGCTTCGGTTAAAGCCCTTGCTAAAAATTGGCTTCTCATTTCCTTAGACTCAAATACTCCTCTGCTGATCGTTACAGAGAAACTGGAAACATCAAGTAGAGACAGCAAGCAGCAGAGCAGAAAGAATTAATGCCCTATTTCCCTTCTCTTTGGATCTATTAGTTACTCATATTCCTTGCATTCCAACTGGGATGGAAATGTTTGATTTCTGAAAGGTTAATGGGGTGCTGTTGGAAATTTTTGTTCAGGTCCTAAGAATTTAAAAACATTTCTGTAAATTCTGAGGTCAAATATAGCTATAAATAAATACAACTACAAAAATAAAATGATATCAATACAAATGTTTTCACTTGTCTAGATTATAGCTTTTGGGGGGTTAGCTAAAGGAAACATTTTAGACTTTCTTATACTACCTAAATAATATTTTCTAATTTTAAAATCTACTCAAATGAACCCAATTAAGAAGACTTTATCTGCTATAAAACCATTCTTTAAGCATTCTAAAGCTAAATGAAAATGAGTTTAGTGTATCCACTCTCTCTCACTTATTCATACTAGAGTAGATCACCAAGCAAAAGCCAAAATTTTCCCCCTTGATGTACAAACCGCTCCTGTTTTTCAGTCTTTAAATATCTTTTATGAAAATAAAAGACTCATTCATTATCCATGTTAGCCAGCTAGCTTTTCTGGGGGTAGATGGATTAATCCAGGGGTGTAAGAAACAGCCAATCTGTCCAGAGAATGGAAATACCATATGATATCATCTGACCTTAAACTTTAGGAGTTTCCTGACTCCTTGACAAATGGAGCATGGAGATACATTAAAGTCTTCAGGAAAAGAAAGATCTAGTTTCTTACCCACTGCTGACTTATTAATGAAGCATTAATACAAGCTTTCACCAATGCTCTTAGTTCTTGCAATGAAGCTCTTCTCCAAGTGCCACCTATATGTTTATATTTTGAGAACAGTCAAGAATAAGAAAGAATGTGCAACTCACTAAGAATGTTTTATGTCTCTCTCAAAAAGTGTTTCTGTGAATGAAAAGTCAACTTCTGGGTTTACAAGAGGCATTTACTTGGGAATGTGGGTCACATGTTCATTAACTTAGTGAGAAGGGGCAAAAGACTTGGACTCTAGTACTTCTTGCGGGCATCACCATGATCTGTGGGATGCAGGACAGACAGGGAAGAACAGAACCCTTTACTCTGCATGCCCTCTTGCCCTGTGCTCTAATTTATCACATATGATGGAATGAAAACAATTTATCAGAATATTATCAAAAACATCAAAAGGTTCAAAAGCTTAATTTTAATAAGCTTTTCCTTTTACTACTAAGGTACGATTAAATATTGTCTGACATTGTGTTCTAATTGGTTTACCTGTGTGTGTCTAGGCTCTCAACTGATTACCAAGTTTCTTTTAGCCAGAAACTCTTAACAACACTTCTATCATCCACAGCACAGGTACACAGTGTTCTACACATGTTGATAGGATGAGTCACAGATGGGTAGCCCTTGATTAGCACAGCTGATGCAAAAATAAATATTGCTAACAAAAGGAACATCAAAGCAAGTTTCCAACTTTCTATTTAGAGCATGATCTGATCATAAGCAGAGTCATCAAGAGAGCCCTTCATCTTACTGAAATAAGCGTTTATTCTGGCTACATCTAGAAAGGAGAAAAGTAGATGTTCCTTTACCTCCCCAAAGCTGGATGGTAAGTGTCAATACTACTGCCATTTTGGACTTTGTGGGATATGAAGATGGGTAAAAATGAGTAGATTAAATAGAGAAACTAAATGAAAAAAGGTGTGGGGAGGTCATGGGGAACTTACCACCTATATATTGACAAATACAACTTTTTTCTCCAAAACCCTGACCTGTCCCCTGAATTCTAGATGGTAGCTAAGGGTCAGTTCTTATTTCTGTTCACACATCTGAAAAATGCCCATTTAACACATCCAAACTTAGCTCTTGTTCTTTCCCTTCCAACCTACTGTTCCTTCAGTTTTCCCCATTCATGCATGCTAAGTCGTTTTAGTCGACTCTTTGCAACCCTATAGACTATAAACCCGCAGGCTCCTCTGTCCATGGGATTCTTCAGGCAAGAATACTGGAGTGGGTTGCCATCTTCTCCTTCAGGGGATCTTCCCTGACCCAGGAATCAAATCTGCATCTCTTCAGTCTTCTGCATTGGCAGGCGGGTTCTTTACCATTAGCACCACCTGAGAAATCAGTTTTCCTCCTCTCAATAAATAATAGCTCCAGTCTTCTAAATTGCTCAGGCCAAAAGTTTTATCCTCGACATCTCTCTTTCCCTCATATCCTATATCCAACTGTCCGCATCTCCCACTGGCTCTGCTTTCAAAATACAACCAGAACCCAACCACTATAAGCACCATTATGTCTCACCTGGAACACTAGAATAGCATCCAGTTTGTCTCCCTGCTCCTGCCCTGGTTCCCATCAATCTAGGTTCATCACAGAAGCCAGAATGATCCCTAAGTTGAATAAATATTAGCCCCTGCATACAAAACCTTCCAAAGGTTCCCCATCTCACACAGCTTAAAAGACACAGGTGTTGTTATGATTTACACTGTCCTGCCTGATCTGTGCCCCAGCTCCCATCCCCCCCCAACCCCCAACCCCACCCCCCACACACTCTTAATCTCATCTTTCTCTCTCTGGCTCCAAACACATTGTTCTGATTCTTCTGCTCAGAAAGCTCTCCCCACAGATATTTATGTGGTTATTCCCTTACCTCCTTCAGAACTTTTTGTAAATGTGCCACACTAAGTGAGGTCTTTCCTAACCATCCTATTTTAAATTACAATTCACACACCTCAACAGACACACATACCAACACCTATACACATACACTCCTTTAGCCCCCTTCACTTCCTTCATTTTTTTTTTTGGCCCTATTACCAACTCTTATATTAATACTTATAACTAAAATGTTACCTCCATGATGGTAGGCATTTTCTTCTATTTTGATTTCTGCTGTATCACCAGGACCTAGAAAGGTACCTGGCACATGGTAAGCAATCAGTAATAATTTGTTTAATAAATAAGTGGACCACTAAGAAGCAAGAGAGAAATATTGTCCACATACTCTCCCATAATGGATTTCAGTCATCTCCCCTGCACTCGAGTACTATAATCATCCACCATTACTAGTAGTCCATCCACCACTAATGCTGTATTAACAGCAGCTATTAAGTAACTGTATTTGTGTGGTCCAGAAGCAGCTCTGATCTTCTCATCTCCATCAAAGATGAGACAAAATATAAGCAAACCAATCATAAAAGTTAATACTTATTGAGTGCTTACAATATACCAGGCACTGTGTTAAGCACTTTACTGTGTTATTCAATCCTCACAGTATTCTAAAACACGTATTTCTTTCTTTATAAGAGGAAGAAAATGAAACATAGCGACTTTAAAAAAAATCTAACTACCATATGATCCAGCAATTTCACTTCTAGGTATTCAAAGGAAATGAAATTATTGTCTTGAAGAGATAGTTTCACACCCATGTTCACTGCAGCGTATTTATAATAATCAAAACATGGAAACAACCTAAGTATCTACTGGATGGATGTGTGAATAAAGAAAATGTGAGATATATACATATAGCTATATATTCACTTATATCCCAAATTCATAAAAACTGGGAGTAGACAAGTAGTTGCTAGAAGCTGAGGGGAGGGGAAGTAGGGCGATTTTAGCCAAATGGTAAAACTTTTAGTTATAGAGTGGAAAAGCTCTGGGGATCTAAGGTACAGGATGTTAAAAATACCATTTTGCATGCCTGAAAGTTGCTAAGAGTACATCTTAAGTGTTCTTACCACAAAAAAATTAATTACCTGAGGTGATGGATATATTAACTAAAATTATAAACATTTTGCTATACACATATATCTCAAATCTTTCACACTGTACACCTTACACTTATATAATGTTATATGTCAATCATAGCTCAATAAAGATTGGAAGAAAAGAAGGGGAAAAAAAGAGACTTTCCAAATTTTATCATGGCTAGGATCTGAATCTGGATCATCCAGATGCCATTTTTTACCACTTGCACCTAACAGAAAGATGCTCCCATCGTGCACAACAGAAAAGGTAACATGTAAGTATGCTTTGAGGCAGTCTGACAAACAGCCTAATGAAAGCTGATACTTGGATGTACAAGGGAGCACAACGTTCCTAATATCAAAGGTGTCAGACCTGGTACCGGAGGCAAGGGGGACCCACTGCACCCGAGTCAGGAACTCAGTGACACTGACAGTCTCTGCATAAGAAAACTGACTCTGGAACAAAGGTTTGGAAAAGGCTGAGGAAAGAAGAGGAAGGCAAAAATCTACATGTGGAATATGTACATGTGCAAAAGCATGGAGGCAGAACCGAGTGCATTCATTCACTCATTTGTTCAGCAGTGTAAGTCCCAGTGCTACAAACACTGTTACACCTATCAAGGACACAAAGCACAAAGAGATGATTCCTGTGCTTAAGGAGTTCATCTTCTGACAAAGGCAGTTATGGAGGAATGATTAAAAAGCCAGCCTGAACAGGCCAGAAGATGCAGAGGGAGTTTTCTAGAGAACAGTGAGGGAAGAAGTTAGCAGATAAAAGGGAAGAGATTACGGAGGATTTTGAGGGTCAGAGGAGATTGAATTTGGTTGTAAAAATAAATTAATATTAGTTGTAGATTTCTGACATACAAAATAACATCCACTGAATGAAAGGCCACATGTTTTAAAATGTATTCAAAGCCCTGGCCTGGTCACTATTTTTCTCGTTTATGCACTTGGACAACTATTGTAAGAGAGACAATCATATGTTAGCATCTCTCAACCTACTAATAATTTTGGAAAATATGAGAAGGATTTTTTCTCACTATACTATGCCAGTTCTTATGAGAAATGACTCATATAAATAATGCCTCTCTGTTTTGAAATATCTACAAAAAATGACAAAACATAGCTGGTTTTCTTCCCCACTCCCCCCTTCCCACCCTCGGAAATGACTTTCTCAAATATAAGTCCTTGGAATTGATCAAATAGCTCATTTTCTCTTTGAAGTAAACTCCTAAGAAACACCGCAGAAGTAAAAGAACCCACCTTCCCTTTCTTTCCTGCTCACAAAACTAGCAAGTCACAATCTTTAGTCTTCTAGATCACAAAGGAAAAATCATTTATAAATGCCAGTCTTCATTCAATACCTACACCCAATGCTTTTATTTGACTCTTTCCTAATACAGTGACCTGGTCACATAACCACAGATCTCAGTACCTCATATTCACCATCTACAAAACAGAATCACAATAGAGCTACTGGTTGGGTTTCTGGGATAATTTAATGGTTAAATATGCCACAAGGGTACAATAATGCCGGCCCACTGTAAACCCTCAAATACTAGATTTCATCATTGTTATCATTGTACGCATCTTTATTTTTCTATCAGTGGTTTATATTTAAAATTCAAAAGTATTTTACAAATGTCATTTGCTGCTAAAATGATTCAAACAGTACAAAAGAGAAAAAGCAGACATGAAAATCCTGTCATTATCACCTCTGGCTCCCTTAATCCTCTTCTCCAAAGGTATTGTCTGTATGTCCTTCCAGACATATTCTGCATCAGGAAATACAACTATATACATGGATACTTTAATTTACATATATCAGATCTCATTACAAAATCTGTTCTGCAATTTGCTCCCCTTTCATCTGATGACAGGTCCTGTACACATTCCATATGCTTGTATCTTTTTAACACAGCAGTTAACTTGGACGTACCCAGCACCACAATGTATTTAATTGGTCTCCAGCTGATAGAGACGGAGGTGTGTCCAGTTTTTAATATTAACAAACAATGCTTCAATAAATATTTAAATGTGTTGTTACACATCTTGGTGATTTTTGTCAATGTGAAATACATTTGCTGGATTAATAGCTATATTCATATTTCAATTAGACAGTAACTGAAATATAGTTAATACAACTGCCAGACTGCCTCTAGGAAATTATATACCTCAGTGGTACACTTTTGAAGTCTTAAAGATTACATTAATCTAATATGGATAGAAATACATGAACTCCAGCAGCTTGATCCCCCCGCTTATCTACTGGTATAGGTAGTTACAGGAGATTAAGGAACCAGCCTGAACAGACCAGAGTCACAAAACACCTTTTCTGGGAAATACTGGAGGTGGCACTCTGTTATATGCCATGAAATTAAATTAAAAAAACCATCATGTAAAATGCTACTTTTATTCTGCTTATCTGCTATCTTTGTCTTATTGTTCATAACACAATTTGCATAATTTCGCTACCAAGATACTAACTTTTCAGACAACACAGTCTCAGAAAAACACTGACATATTTAGGTGGTGTAAATACCTTTTAACAGTATTTTGTGGATACTCAAGGATACAAGCTAAGGTTTAGCAAGCAGTTATCCCTGAAGAGACAGTAACATAACTGCATTCCTTCTCCCTCCCATTCTGCCCCACATTCCAATCTTCCTCCATGCCTAAAGAGAGATTTACCTAATCCATAATCATCTTATTCCCATCCTCAACAAAGATAATAAGACCTATGGGAAATAAAAAAATTAGCCCTACATAAAACAAACCACACTTTGGGGACGCCAATACAGTTACATAGAGTACACACAAATATTTCGAATCTAGAGACCAAATCGTTCCAGTCCAAATTTAAATTAAGAAACTCTTTTCTATGCATCTGTTGCCTAAAATATACACATCTTAATTTGTGTTTTGATAAACCAAAGGCACCAACTTTTAGGAACAGATTTATGAAAAAGAGACAGTCTTAAAATTATCAGATGCTTTCATAATACAAATGTTGCTGGGAAATTATGAGTCATGTTAAGAAATTAGTTCTACTATTTGTTTATTTCATTTCAAATGACTATGTACTTAAGCATCCTACATTCCTGCTTGTCCATAACATCTCCATCTGGTACTTTCTGAATATCAAATTTTACAAAATTGTTTCTGTGGAAACACAAGCATATAATATTCAAAGGGAAAATGAAACTGAATTGATTTCAGAGGTACTAACCAAAGACCGCCAAAATTGAGGCTACTTTTTATAAAACACCCTGAGAAATTCTGCCAGTTTTAAACAAGCAGTCATTTCACTGTCCTGTCAAAGGGTTATTTTTAATAAGCTTATAACTGGATGTTGCCCACCTTTGCTTTTGTCAATGAAGTTTAAGCAAATTCTTCCAATTCATAATAAAGGCCAAGGGAGGATAAACCCTTTGGTTGAGAAAATTACTATATACAGAATATAGTATTTCTTTTCCCTCCTGGTTTTTGGTGGAGCTACAGCACTGGAAAGAAAGCAAGCTATTTCAACTCCAAAGGAGTCACGGATACTGGCTCTGTCTGCATAATTCCAAAGCCGAGGCTTATGCCATACTTCCCAGCCCTGCTAACAAACCCTTCTTCTCTTTAGCTCTAAACAGCAGCATCAGATAACTGACCCCTTCAGAAGAAGAAACAATCACAGAAGTAAAAACACCTCCCTGAAAACCAAACAGGGAGGTGTAACATTGTGAGGGACACATACAGGGCCCCAAATAAACTGTGCCATCTACCTATCCAGGAAGACCACCGAGTTCAGTTTTCTCGCCTGATTCTAGCTGTGGGCAATGCTGTTTCCCTGTGGAAGACCTGAGAGCAGTCAGAGCAAACTCAACTGGCAAGAGTAGGCTCAGCTGTGTCAGCTGGTATTTGGAAAAACTGGAGAAGGTAAAATGCCAGGCAAACCTTGGATGAGCCCAGGACACTCTAGAAGGGCACCCTTCCTACCCTCTTCAGGAATAGACAGGAAACCAGATCTGGCCTTCGGAAAGGATCCAAAAGAATACATTGCCAGAATAATTTCAAGTTCTTAAATCTCAATTAATAAGGTTCTAGTTAAACTATGTCTTCCATAGTTACTGGCCACTCCCAAGATCAGGCACTGATGAAAAATCAGCATAGAAATGGATATATTTTTCTGTAATAATTCTGTTTCCTATAATCCACAGTTCTCTTGATGAGATAAATTCCCCAACTGCACTGTTTTCTTCATGCCACACCCCTGCTCTTCTCCCTAGGGGAAAGCCCTTTTGGCAATCTTACAGTCGATCATTTCAAACATCAACACTCTACACTAACCAGGTAATTAATTTCACTGTCCCCAAACAGAGCTTTTACTTATTCTTGCCTCTGTTCCTTTGCTCCCACAACTCACAACAAGTGGAATACTGTTCACCTTTTTGCCTGAAGCAAGTCGGATTCTCAGGTAGCCGACTGAGATGAAGTTCAGTAATCCAAACATGTATTAGAGAGTGCCCTTAGCATCAAAACCTGAGGAAAGGAGAGGGAGAATATGGAATGGTAGAGGGGGAAGTTGAGCGATGACACAGCTACGGCAGCCTCAGCCAACACGCTGAGGCTATCTGTGGCTAACGTGGCCTTGCGGAGCTGCCTCGGGTCTGCTGAAGTGGTGAGGCCCCAATATTCCACCCTGACCGCTCACTGGACATCGGCCACCATGGGAAGAGTGTGACCTCTGGTGCTGTGGCTCTACAGAGGCGATCCCTGAAGGGGTTGATGGCGTTCCCAGCAGCTGAGACAGCAAGACCTTCTTTGAAGGGTGACATCACCATACACACCCCTCTTCTTGCCCCAATCATCTCATCTGTTAAGGCTCACCTCCAGTCCGCGTCTACATCATACAGCCCCTGAACACATATCATGAACACTTCATGAAACTTTAATTGTGCTATGTAATACTTCAAAAATAGTTATTTCCCTAAACTACCCAGGTTGCTGTAGGGAAAAAACCATGAGTTATGTGTCCGGATAACTTTTTTAGAACAGGGATAAACACACTGTTTACATTAAAGGCCAGACAGTAAATATTCTAGGTTTAACACATCACCTATGGTCTCTGTGGCATACTTAAAAAAAAACAAACACAACTTTTTAAAAATGTAAAAACCTTTCTCAGCTGATAGGCCATTTATACATAGGTCAGATGTGGCCCACAGGCTATCAGTTATCAACTTTTGCTTCAGAACAATAATGTCAAGTGGCAATTTTACGCAAGTCACAATTGCAAACCACATATGTAGTGTTAAATTATGTGCCACATTAAACAAGCCAAAAGAAATCTGTGAACTTAATGCTTTAATCAAAAATATAAAAATATTATTTCAACATGGACTCAACATGAAAATATCAATGAGCTATTTTACATTCTAAGTCTTTGAAACCTAGTGTGTACTTTATATTTACATCATATTTCAATTCAGACCAGTCACATTTCAAGTGCTCATTAGCCACAAAGAGCTTGTAGCTACCACATAGGACAGAACAGCCAAGCAATACAAAGGATGGTTTATTTAAATGGCATTTACTGAGGTCCAGCCATTGAGAATACAGAATGGTTTGTGCTAAATATGAGAATATAAACTTAATAAGAGTCAGTTTTTGCCCTTAAACAGCCCAGAGTTCAGTGAAGGATAAGACAGATGATAAAATAACCCTATGATATAGCAGTGGTCTACAGAAAGTGCTACAGTAAGTTTAAAGAAAAGGAGTTAGATTTCAATTGGGCACCAAATCTGTGAGAACTTCATCAATGCACTATAGATTTTTTTAACATCATAATTTAAGTTAAAATAATTCAGACTTTAAATAGTAATTTTTTCTCCTTAAATACCGTCTGTGTGAGGGAAATTTGGACTTCTCTGGTAGCTCAGGTGGTTAAGAATCCGCCTGCAGTGCAGGAGAGCTGGGTTATATCCCTGGGTTGGGAAGATCCTCTGGAGAAGGGAAAGGCTCCCCACTTCAGTATTCTGACCTGGAGAATCCCATGGACTGTATAGTCCATGGGGTCACAAAGAGTCGGACGCAACTGAGTGACTTTCAGTCTCACTTTCATGAGGGAGATCAATTTTGTATGCAACAGAAGAACTCTACCTCAGCTGGGTAAGAAGCACATGACTTTTCATGATCATTCCATTTTATAGAAGGCATAAAATGGAAGGTATTATTTCAAAAATATATTTTTGAAAATATATTTCAAATTTCTACCACAGGTGCATCTTTCTATTTCTCATAACTTTTTTTTTTTTAAAGGACCAGGTGCTTCATGTGGCAGAATTATGCTTTCTGAAATTTCAAATAGTTGAAAAGCTTTTCTTCTCATTTTTGTGCAATCAAATTTTATTATTCCCTGAAAATACAATTGATATAAGAAAGCCTAGAAATATAGCATTATTCCTGAAGAGAGAAAATAGGGCCCATTCTCTCTATAGTGTTTATCTGGGAGTCAGACAGGTATGAAAATAAAATTTGAATATCTTCTATAAGTATCAGGTTCCCTGGCGGCTCAGATTGTAAAGAATCTGCTTGCAATGCAGGAGACCAGGGTTCAATCCCTGGGTCAGGAAGTCCCTGGAGAAGGGAATGGCAAGCCATTCCAGTATTCTTGCTTAGAGAATTCCATGGATAAGTGGAGCCTGGTGGACTACAGTCCCTTGAGGTCACAAAGAGTCAGACACAGCTAACTTATATAAAAATCCAAAATAAGCATTCCCATCAAGTTTTCCCCTCAATAATCTAACCAGGTTCCCAGTTATTTTGTCCTTAACACTTCTAGCATGAAAGTAACATAACCTGTAATTTTTATTCTTTGTGCCTACTGAAATTTAATGGTTATAAGCTATTTGATTATCCTGGGATACTCTGGTATATGTGACTAGCTGTAAAAAATGAACTTTACTGTTATAAGAAAAGGGGGTAATTAATTTTCCTGTTGCATTTAAACTTTATTAACCTCAAGTAACTGTATTTAAAGCAAGTTCATAACTAAATTTTATTCATAATAGAAACATGAATATTCTAATACACACTGAAAGAGAATAAACATACATTTAAAATCTCATTAGTAATGTCAGCCTAATTTGCTTGACATTTTCTATGCCATCTTTCTTACACTGGAGCAGAAAAGTTACTAATCTGGGGATGGAGAGGAAAAGCAGTGAGTAGTTATAGACACTGGCTAAAAAAAAAAATTTCATAAAATCTATAGATCCTCTTCTCAGAAAAATTCAAATTTTCATACAGACTATACACTCATAAGGAATCCATAAAAGTTCATCTACTCCAAGCTAAGATCCTTTCAATTAAAAAGTAGATCAAATTTATCAGTGAAGAACAAAGTACTGAAATTAAGCAAGAAAGTATCGTTGAAGAGTCTTTTTATAATACTGCAAGTTAATGTTGCGGAAGAATAAGCTGACTCAATAAAAGAAGGATGTTCAAAAGTTACAGCAGGCATCAAATCACAGCAGGTAAAACAAAGGATGATGAGAAGATTCTCTGACACTCAGTCATTGTTACCATGCTGTATTGATTAGACCTAGGGAAAGTGCCAGAAATAACCACTCCCTTCTTAAAAAGCAGTAGATGAAGCCTAGCACTCCCTGCTTCAAAAGTGTTTTCAGAGCTTTCAGTTCCTCTCCCTCCTGCTCAGTGTCAGGGCCAGCAGCTACTCCACACTACCTCCATCGAAAGACCCTCAGCCATCTGAAGGATGCTTTGTTTAAAAGGCAGTCAGTAGCTAGCTTTGCACCTTTTAAATGTCTGGACTTTAGGAGATACTGTAAGCTATTCTGCCTTCAAAATTTGCAGCTTTGAACTAAGTGATGGGTATATGAGGATATTCTGCACTATCTTTGCAACTCTCTAGTAAATGTCAGATTATTTCAAAATAAAAAGTTCTAACAAAGGAGTTCTTCCGAGAGATTACTCAGTAGTAGTGTTTTGTTTGCTCCATAAACCTGCACAGGCCAGGAACTGAGTTTTCTTAACAATTGATGGCGGATGGGATTTAAAGGAAAAGAAAGACCACATCTGGCTTCCAAGTGAGAGTTCCCAACATATTTTCAAAAAGAAAGAAAAAATTCAAAGAAAACCATTCTATCAGTCTCTGAGCAAAGCATTCTCGGAGAACAGAAGCACCAGCAGAGCCGTCAGAAAGGGCCACGTGTACCCATGCCACACAGGCCACTCCTGCCTGTGGCAGGCGGAGACCCAGGCAACAGCTCTCATGTCAAGATCTAGGCTAACGAGAAAAAATTGCTGCATTGGAAAAAACTGTCCAATTTTATCGGTCATTCATAAGTAAAGCAGATGCTAATCAACTGGTAAGACATTAAGTGATGCTGAAATGATTTTACAATAGCTCCACTGAGTCACAAGTTTTTTTAATGAACAAAATAGCTTATTTTAGGGATGCATTTTATAGAAAGAAGCTAACTTTTTAATGTTATTAAACCAGTGATGAACATCCTCTCAAGCACTTTACATAGATAGCACTTACTGAGTGAATGTAAACTTTTAATTAAACTAAATAAAGCATATGTGAAGAACTCCAATTCCAAATTGGCAAATTTGAAAGACTGCAACAGAATAAAAATGGTCAGTCCACTAATAGGAACTCTCCCATCTAAGTTAGAGGAAAACAAGGCATTTCCTAGCTAAATAAGATGACTCCTTACCCAAAACAGGAAAGGTAAAGTAACAGCATGAAACTGAGCAAAAGAGTGAAAGTTGTACAGTCGTGTCCAACTCTCTGTGATCCCTGCTCGACTTCTCTATCCATGGAGTTCTCCAGGCAAGAGTACCGGAGTGGGTTGCCATTTCCTTCTCCAGGGGATCTTTCTGACCCAGGGATCGAACCCGGGTCTACTGCATTGTAGACAGATTCTTTACCAACTGAGCCACCAGGGAAGCCTAGCAAAATAAGCAAATCAAAAATTGAAAAAGCACTAAAATAATAACACATCCCAAGAAACAAAGTGATTTTATAAATGACAGATGTTCTTATGTGGGAAGGAAACAGGCCAGCTATTTTAACAAAATGGACACCTTGGCGTGAGTTTAAAAAATAGTATAGCTTAAACTTGGCTTGTTATTTAGTAGTATTTAATATTTCCTCAGTAAAACAGTGTAACAGATAGCAAGCTTCTTGACTTCTCAGAGAATAAGCCAGAACTAAAGACAGAACCTTGATGAACTCATAAATGCAGCTGGTATACAAGAAAATGCATATGTTATTAAATGATTGAGGCAAAAGTATATTCAGGTCTGTATGAAATGTTTCAAGGCCCCACTGAATATAAAGAACAAAGTATTCTTAATCACTTTGAACACCTTTTAAAATTTTTTAAGTTTTCTCTCAAAGTATTCTTTATACTTACGCAAGTATTTTCTGTCATTTTGCAAAACAACATGTTGCAGAACACAAGACAGCATATACAGATAGTTAGGCCATGTGAAATAAGTAAAATACAGCAGAGGAAAATGAAATCCGGTACCATAGCAGACCTATAAGGGGAATGTGATAACAGCCCACCATTCTTGCTGTGTTTTAAGCAAGCACATTACAGGGGTTCATAAATAGAAAATTAGTTTAGAAACTCTGAGGTAAGCTTCTTATTTTACTCTTCACTGCTTGACTCATGCTGGATATCCATGCCCAGTTATGATCTCCACATCTGAAAGGGAATGCAGAGAAATAAAAGAGAAGGAAGCCTACACAGATGATGAAAGGGTTGGAAAAAGAAGAAAGACCCAAAGGACAGAAGTATTCAGGCTGGGAAGAAAGAGCTGAGGGGATACTTTTTAATGTCCTTGAAATATAAGGACCATTATATTGAGAATGGTAACCAGCTCTTCCCCACCATTATTTAGGGCAAACCAGAAGAAAATGGCTTAAATCAAAGCAGTGACAGATTTGGGTTACTAAGGGAAATTGTGAAGTCTTTTCCAGAATTATTTAAAACTAGACAGATATTTAATGACCTAAGGTGGTTAACACAGAGGAGTGAGAACTACAATCTGATTTCCAAGACTCTTTTAAATGCTAATTTCTACCTAACTTTATCAAGACATACTAAAATGCATATAAAACTATTAGATATCATTGAACACAGTCAAATATTCTGAATTACAAAGGCAATGAAAACCGCTTGGGATCAAACCATAATGAGACATACTGGACAAGATTTTTAACCACAGGATTTTTCAGTTTTGTGGAACTATTCATCACCAGAAAGAGATGGTAAGAGTATTCATCTTGTAAAAGTACTGTGATGATTAAAAATAAAAATCTGTGTAAACAATCTGATATAATTCTTAGACATATTAGATGCTCAGTTAATGTTAGTTCTCTTTCACTCCCTTAGATCCAATATATAAGGTTTTGGATTTTCCAAAAGGAATAAACATATACCATGAAACTCACCTGAATTTTTGTTGTTGTTCATGTTAGTCACAGAACCAAAAAGCAGGAAAGTACAAGTATCAGCAGTCAGAAGACTTCTCTCCCTCTCTCCATTCCGTAACTTCTCTCATTCTTTCCTCTTCCTGGCTTTCACTTTTTCCCTGGAGTTCACAGGTCTGAGTCTTATTTTGAATATCATGTTACTATAGTATAGGCAAATTATGAAAAATCAAAAGGAATCCACATTTTCTTTTCTGTTACAGGCCTTCACAGCTCATTTTTTAAAGTGGTCCATGACAAGGTCAATGCTGGCATAATCTGAAGGCTTCTGAGGTGTTTCAGCATTCAGAAAACACAATTCGGAGACAGATTCTCCAGGAGCAACTAACTGCCAACAACCCCAGGACCTATGCTGCCTGACTGGAGAATCTCTACCGATAATTAAATAAAAGAAGAATTACGCTCACATCTTTTAGCCTTGTTACCTTGTTGCTTGGTAACTAGCGTTACTTCTGCACTCTGATCACTTCACAGATGCTACAGTAAAATTATTCTAGCATGCAGTTCACCTGGTGATTTTCACATCAAGAGTGAGAGAAAGTTTTCTTCACAGGTTTAGGGATAATCTTTTTAAAAAGCTAAACCTTTCTGAGAGTCTATAACCTACACATAAAAAAACATGTCATCAAATTGAGTATGTTTTATTCCCTTCAAAATAAAAAGAGTTTTAGGTTTTGTGGGTTTTTTTTTAATGGAATCAAACAGTAAAAAATTTAAGGACAGGAAAATATTGATACAGTCAGCTGATTTGGCTATAAACACAGGAAATTGTTTTCCTGTCTATTTTTATGAATAAATCATCCCATCATCTGTAAAACAAATTACAGTCTCTCAAAAATCATCTTATTTCTCTAAGTAACTAGTATTATGATCTGGCTTTTTGTTAAGACAAATTTTACATGTAGTCAGGATATTTTTTTTTGATTCCAGAAAAATTAAGATCAGTGATCATTTCTCTGCAGTGTAAGAATACAGTTTTTATACATTTAAATACATTAATTGTTCACTGAATTATATCAGGCTCAGAACCGAAAGATGTGCTTAAAATCTTGGTCCTCTATTCCACTTCAATTAGAATGCAGGACAGGCAGAAGAACTAGTAGAGAAGAGAAGACTGGACATAGTCAAAGACAAAAGCTAAGAGACACAGGCTGGAATGACTTAACCCGGAGCAGACTGAAGGAACCTGAACAGAGCGCCCCAAAGACTCACTGTGGTCTGATGGCTTCCAAATGCCCTGCACCCTGGATCCAAGTGTCTGAATGACCCAAATGCCACAGGGATCTACACAGAAAAATGACATGAAACCTGCTCTGCTTTCAAGAAGGCCTTTGCCTGGGAAGTGCAAGTAAAAAGTTACAGCTATGAGAGAGAGAGGCATATATAAGAGAGTTCTCATAAAGGAGAATAAACATCCCAGAAAATAAACAGGAATTAATTTATCATTTGAGAGAAAAAGCAACCATGGGTTTTGGTATGGCACTTATTTTTACTTTAATGCCATGAGGGGAGAAGGGCAAATCTGCACGTTTATCTTTAACTATTTATTTCCGCAGTCTGATGTTGATATGAGAAGTAAAATATAGAAAGAAATTAGAGTATTTAGAAGGTAACAGTTTAAAGCTCCAACCTTTTTGGTACACCAGATCTCAGAACTACAGATTTGCAGAGACATTTCAGGGTACTTTAAAAACTAGTATACTTACAAGACATTCACATATTTGTGAATAAATTTGTCATTTTTTAAAAGGTCAAAAGATTTCAATGACATACATGTAGATTAAAACAGATTAAGCTCTATTTATTTACAAGGATACAGGACAAGCTAGAAACTCATCAACTAGCCTGATGAAAGAGGACAATTCTAGAACTTAAGAGGACAGGGTATTGATAACTAGTAAGTCCTTGTCTGGGTTTTGATTCCCATCAGGTCTCTGGCACAAATTCAAGTTGTGCAAACGGTTCTTTAAGGCTGGAGGAACAAAAGCCAAGGAACTAAAGCTGCAAATACAGAGATATCCTAAGCTCCCAGGACTTTGAGGCCACATACTTCTACCCCACTTGAAGAAGACAAGAAACACCTTACTCTTTGGCACTTACCTGAAATTACTATTCAAAACACATAAACACACACATACACCATCACTCCCAAGTTTCTTCATCTATTGTGGGAAGATGAAAATAGAGGGATTATGATTAAGGGATAAATCTTTTAACTGGCACAGCAAACAGCCTCAGTCGAGCGTGCCTTAGCAACCAAAGCTGAAGCGAGTCTAACACTGTGCATGGCTGCAGTTCCACCCCATGGACTGCTTCTACTCGCCTGTTGCTGCCACTACAATTTCCAAAGCTAGATGAGGAAACCAAAGAAGGGGAAGCAAGTTTGTGCTATTTTCAGAGAAAATACAGAATCAAAGACTGCTGACTTAAGGTATACTGAACTCATCCTGAGAAATGGGAAACTGCCTTAGTAAGCAGTAGGGGTATCAGTCCAAGTGCACAACTCCTGCAGGAAGAGAGAGAACATTTCTCTAATGTATGTCTTTTTCTAGATTAATTCTGAAGTGTGTTCTCCATAGAAATACTCTTTGAGATCTAAATCCTGTGGAATGGCCAGAAGTTTTGTTTATAGTAGTTTTAATGTCTGTGTGTGTGTGCGCTCAGTTACGTCTGACTCTGCGACCCCAGGGACTGGAGCCCGCCAGGCTCCTCTGTCCACGGGATTTCCCAGGCAAGAGTGAATCCTGGAGTGGGTTGCCATTTCCTTCTGCAGAGGATCTTCCCTACCCAGGGATAGAACCCATGTCTCTTGTGGCTTCTGCATAGGCAGGCAGATTCTTTACCACTGGTGCCACCTGGGAAGCCTTTAACATCTAGTAATTTGTTTACAGTAGTTTTAGCTTCTTAATATCTATTTGAAATTTTAGACTCTGATGAATTTACAAAAAATTTACTTGATTAAATATAAATACATGTTACCATTTCTACATCTAACATTTATAAATATATAAATATACATATCATCTATTTTTATCTATTGTATCATATGTATTTAAAGTTGAACATATGTATATATATGTATGTATATACACATGTATGTATAACAATGAATATATATTTTAGAATTTCCCAACTTATCCTTCACAAAACACTTTAAAAACACTAGCATGAGCATGAATAATGCCACTATATCTCCCATTTTTACAAAAAGTGTTTCAATGGAAGCTGTAAGAAACTTAAAATACTGAGGAATTCAAACTCTATATTCAAGGTAAAATATCTACCTATATAGGTGTGAACATATTTCTACTTAAGACTTTGTGCCTATTTGAGCTAAAAACTGAGTTGATAAAGTTTGGCCTCAAGGCAACTGCAAAACTAAATTGAAATGATATAAAAATATTGATTTACAATGAAGTGATTATTCCCCAAAGATTCATATCAGCTTGAAACTAGCCTTTGAGTCGACCTATGAAAATAAACGATATAGGAATTTATTTTTAATGGCTATCACAGTGAAGCGGACTCTACAATCAACTTATTAGAAGCTAATCACTGGGCCTTCACTAACTCTCCACTGTCATCTCTTTAGCCTACATATACTTCATTCTATGCATATGAAGACTATCTGAATATTAAATATTTTTCAAGGTGAAGAGGTGTGATTTCTAATTTGTTGCTAGTTGCAATTAAAAAAATTATCATTTCCACTAAATATACTTTTCCCTTATTTTATTTTCCTAGTGAAAAGAAGTGTTCCTTCATTTCCTAAGTATAGCATATACTTTCTAGGTGTGACAGATTTGAGATGTCATATGAGGGCCTTGTCAAAACATCTACCCCCACTCTACTGAAGGAAGTCTTAACTTCTATTATACTTTTATAAATTCATTATTTTGCTTAAGTTTTTGAACATCCTCAAAATGCAAGTATTATCTAGAAAGGAAATTCATTATTCATCCTCACACACTTACACTTGACTGCTTGTGAATTTATCAACTCATGACAGTAAAATTTTCAGTAAGGATATAGTCACCAATTCCTGACGTACAGAGGCAACCATCAGGAACACCTGAGGTAGCCAACAATTAACTGTGACCTACTTGAAAACATGCCCAAGACTGAGCCAGGAGGACTACATTCGCTAGCCGTTATTTTAAATTACTCGTTATCTTTAGAGTTAGGTTCAAGTTCATAGAGTTATATTTTAAAGCTGATAAGAGAAACAGTGTTTTCCAAACTGGATGCTAAACTAGATATTGTACAAGTACTCTCCTATTTAAAGACTATAATGCTTCTTAAATACAACTGCTGGCAAAAGCTATATGCCATTACTTCTTCTGCCTCAAATTAGACAATTTGAACATAATACACAATTTGAGGGTGCACTCAAGCAGCACTAACACACTAGCTAACTTTCTAGTAATAAATAGCAAAAGGCTCCTCCTCCTATGTTTCTCTAATTCTAAAACTGCAAAAGCTCAACTCTCTGTGAAAATGTTTTAATTTTTAATTCTATAATGATATAGAAAACAATAACAAAAAATTTACCCATCCCCACGTTTAAACCAATATTAACATTTCGCCATATGTGTTTTCAATCTCTTTTGCTTCAAGAAAGGAAAGTAATTCATGTTTTAGGAAATATCCTCAATTCCTAAGGAGCACTATCATCTCAGACACTACAGTAGTTTCTGTGACAAAATGGCTTTGGAAAAATGAACTATCTACCTCCTTCTTAGAAATTCACAATGATGTCACTATGTATTGATTCTGAGATATCCTAGAGTAAAAAAATATATATTTAAATATTTAACAAAAGTTTCCCAAATTCGCCTGGACAAATAACTCTCTCTTTTCTTAGACTATGATTTCCAGAGCATCACTGCACCACAAAACACTGGCTGGGAAACCTTGCTTTGGAGTAATTTTGAGAGTCATTAAGTTTTACACAGAGAGAGAGCTTTCACCATTATTTATCTTTGAAAAACTTAAAGCTCAGAGAAAAGGCCATACTCTTGTCACCTCACAAGAGTCTAAAGTTAAAAAAAGAGTTTGTTCCCAGATTGCCTCAGGTATTGACAAAAAGCCTCTAAGTGTGTATCTGCAATTGTTCCATCTCAGTCGTTTTCTGTGGCATAGTGAAAATATGGGTCACAGATGAATCTGTTATACTAAATTCAGTCTACACTTCGAATCAAGCTTTTGGCTTTTAGGAATAAAAACACGAATTTGAAGAGCAGAATACCATTCTATTACATGGCACAAAGAAATGGTCTGTTATTTGACACTGTCTTGTCATTTGATGAATGCTGAACAAATCATAAGAACTCACTTCCAGGCTAAAATCTTTCCTAATGTATTTATATTTAAACAAACGACATCCAACAAAGCGTACCAATGAAATAAGTAAGGACACTCGCTAAAGAACAAAATGTTCAGTTTCATGTGTTCCTAAAACTAAATCCCTACAAACTCATGCTTGGTTCCATTTAAGAAGTATTTTGTGAACCAAAAGAAAAATAACCCAATGATACTGCTATGAACACATAAAAGTGAACAAGTGAACAGAGTTCATAAAGTTCCCATTATTTTCATTTTTCTAGAATTAGAAGTTTGAAAGGATTCTTGTAAAAGAATAAATTTTCCCACCCTATTTTACCTTTTCTAACTTTAAAAAGTGTTCTCTTCCAGCATTTTGCTGAATAAACCACTGGGATATGTCTTCCCTGTCTCTCTCAGAATGGCACTCATTGTTACAAATTAAGAAGGAAAGGTAAACATCTCAGAAAGTAATAAATTCTAATTTACAAGTAGTTCATATTTTCCCGAATTGTCTATCTTTTCTATTCATCTTTAAGTTCACTTAAAAATAGTATCAATAACCAAAGAAAATGTTAACTAAACCAAAACAAAACGTAAGAGACAAAAACCCCACCTTCCTACACGATTTGGATTTTAAAACAGATGGTAAAATAAGTGATTTAAAATTTTTATAGAAACCTCTTGGAGAATTTAGTATAATGAGTTTTATGAGCGTGCTCAGAATTAAGTTCTCAAAAATTTCAAGGACTTCATAGTACTTGAAACTGATGTTATAAAATTCTCTTTCATTGTTACTTTTATTATGCACACAAGCAAAAGAAAAACAAATCTTTAAGAGTGTTGAGATAAAATTAAATTGTGTGTGTGCTTGTGAATGCATCTTGAAATGATTCCACTAACTCTCCAAGTTCTAGTTTTAAATTACAAAGGCAGTGAGAGGAGGATTTAATTTGCATTTCTAAAATCTTTCATTATTGGCTAGAAAACCATTCATATCCTTATTATTATCATTATTTCCTTCTGGAATAATATTAAGTAACATCTTAAAGTTATAGTTATAAGGCAATATTAAAGTTTTAGTTATATTGCAAAACTAAGAGAATTATATCTTATATATCATGGTTATTTATACTGATAACCTTTAAATATTATACCTTGCCTTTGAGCTTCCATTAGTTTTTTCAAAACAGTCTTCAATAAAATGAACTTGATAAGGGACATAACTTGGAAAAGACATAGTTTCAGCAAATACGTAAGAATTATTTTTCAAGCAAAATGGAAACAAAAGACAGACACAATTTTAGACAAAAGCACTTAATGACAAATTATTTAATTTTAGAAAGAAAACCAAATAACATTAAACACTAAGAAAAGCTGGTAAAGATCTAAATGAGTAAAAGGAACAGATAACAATATAAGAAAAGTATACGCAAACTATTATCCTCGTGCAAAAAGTGGAGTGATAACTAAATATAGGATAAATGCAAACTGCTTATGAACAATTAAAATGATTATACAGCCTTGTACACCTGTCATCTTCTAATCTCCTAACATATTATACCCATTAATCCTCCCAGCATTAGTCTGAAACAGGATGAAAGGCAACACAACTCATAAAGAACGAAATAGAGTTTATAAAATTGAGCAAGCCAACTCCAAAATTTTAAGGCCACTTTTGAGAGGAATAAGGGAGAAAGAAATCACTACTATTTTGTCCTCGTTTTTTAATATCTAAGTTCAAATCCTAAATTTAGGGAACACCGTGAGAATTTTTCTTTTGATAACATCTTTGGTCACTATATTATCCTTCTATTGACGTAATTCCTCTGGCTTTAAAATTTCTTTTTCTTTTCAATGAAATGTTAAAATCATTGACTTTTTCAGACTTTGACATGCTAAATATGTTTTCCACTCATTTGATCCCATTTTGCATTTTAAAAATATATGTTTTCCTCATCAAGCTTTCTAATTTCCAAAAGATCAATCTCTGAAAAAAAATATTTTAAATGCATCAAAATCCTCTTTAATAAACTTAAGATGTAGGATTAAGAATGAATCATATCAAATGAAAAATAGAGCAGGTAAGAATTCTGAAGATAGAAAATGAGAGTCTCAAATGAGCAGTACCTAAATCCTGTGTAAATCTAATGACGTTTTATTAAAAAGATGAATGGCTAAGAAGGTAAAGGCACATCACACTTCTGGAAGGTTTCACAGATAAACAGGGATCATTTTTGCAAAGTAGAAGCAGGATTTGATGAAGAATCTATGTTTTCACTTTGTAAGTCTTGGCTATTTAGTTTTTATTCATAAAGGTAAATTACTTAAATATAAAATGCTGTTTTAAAATAAGTATATGACAACTATTTGCTCTGAATCAAATTTACTTTGCCTAAAAAGGAACAAGTCTTTATGCCTTTCTAAGCCACTAACATGAAGTAAAGCAGTCTAGCCCTAAATAGTTCACAAGTAGCTACTAATAGGTTTAATCCACTTATAACAAATCACTTTAAAATTTATCACCAGCAAACATCTCTGGGGTGACTATAAAGCACTGGATACAGTTTGGGCACCTTCACTGTCCATAATTTAATTCTTTTACAGTGATCCTAAACACTTTTAAAAACCTAAAAGATGGGCTTCCCTGGCGGCTCAGTAATAAAGAATCTAGCTGCCAATGCAAGAGCTACAGATCTGATTCCTGATCCGGGAAGATCCCGCATGTGGTGGAGCAGCTAAGCCCGTGCACCACAACTCCTGAGCCTGTGCTCGGGAGCCTGGGAGCCCCGATGCTGAGTCCACGAGCCACAGCTACTGAGGCCCTTGCACCTGAGAGCCTGTGCTCTGCAATAAGAGACGCCGCTGCAATGAGAAGCCCATGCACAGCAACTAGAGAGTAGCCCTCACTTGCCATTAGAGAAAAGCCCATCAGCAACCAAGACTCAACACAGCCAAAAATAAACAAATTATAAAAAATGGAAAGATTACCTCCTTACATCCTTTAATGTATATACACACCTATGTTTTCCCACCTCTGTAGAAGACATTTTATATAATCATAAAAGTATACCTTGATTTGGAAAAATTTTAATTTCTCTCTTTCTCTCACTGAAGACTCCCGTGAGTTCTGTCTTCCAAATGTATCAAAAATCCAACCATTTCTCACTACTGAATAACTACCCTACACAAAAGAATTATCTCTTGCTTGGATTATTTCGATCATTTCCTGACTATGCTGACTGTTTCTGCTCTTCTCTAGTATAATTTACCTTTCACACAATAGCTGGAGTGACCTTTTAAAAATACGTAGCTCACAGAAAATCCTAGAGAATATACCAAAAAATGGTATAGGATACAAGATCAACAGACAAAATGCAACCATATTTCCATATGCCAGCAATGAAGATGTAGAAACTGAAATTTTAAAAATACCACTTATAATTGCTAAAAATAAAGAAAGTGGATTCCCTAGTACAAATATAACAAAACATGTATAGGCTTGGTATGCTGAAATTACAAAACAATGATGAAAGAAGTCACAGATCTAAATAAATGGAGAGACATATTCATAGACTGGAAAACTCAAAAAACACGTTAATTCTCCTCAAATTGATCTACAAATTTAGTTCCTATTAAAATCCCAGTAAGGTCATTTTTGTAGATATTAGACAAGAGGATTTTAAAATGTATAGAAATGCAAAGGAGAAGACTAGCAAAAATAATTCTGAAAAAGAAAATAAAGTGGGAAGAATAATTCTAAGTGACATTAAAATGGAGAGTAAGTCACATACTGTGGTACTGGAGAAGAGTTAGACATATCAATCAGTGGAAGAGGATAAATAACCCAAAAATAGATCCACACAATATGGTCAACTGATTTTTTAAAAAGGTATGAAAGCAATTCCATGAAGGAAGGATAGTCTCTCTTCAACAAAAGGTGCTTGAGCAATTAGATACACAAAGGCCAAAAAAAAAAAAAAAAAAATGAGCCTCAACCTAAACCTCTTAGACAAAAAATTAACTCAAAATGAAAACTTCAAAAATTAAGAGAACATTTTCAGAATCTAAAGCTAGACAAAACATCTGAACAAAATGTTTTAGACTTGATACCAAATACACAATCTATAAAAGAGTGATAAATAGAACCTCATCAGATTAAAAGCTTTCACTCTGTACAAGACCCTCCCTGCTGTTAAGAAGATGACAAAACATGTTATAGAGGCAAAAGAATATATTTGTAAACTTCATACCTAACAAAAGATTAGTGATTACTGTACAATATACAAAGAACTCTCAAACTCAAGAGTAAAAAACAAATAGTCTAATGAGAAAATGGTACGTCCAAAGTACACTAAGAACTCTATAACTATCCAACAATAAAATGAACAATCCTAGTTAAAAATGGGTGAGATATGAACAGATATCTCACCAAAAAAGATGCCCCATATCAGGTATCATTAGTAAACTGCAAATTAAAACAACAATGAAATACACCATGCACCTATGGGAATGATCAAAATCCAAAAATTCAACACCAAATGCTGGCAAGAATGTGAAACAACAGCACTCTCATTCACTGGAAATGGGGATGCAAAAGAGTACAGCCACTTTGGAAGTTAGTTTGGTGGTTTCTTATAAAAATAAGCATACTTTTACCACATGATCCAGCAGTTGTACTCCTTAAAGAGTTGAAAAATCCAAACAAAAATCTACACATATATTTTATATTTATTAATAATTGCCTAAATCTAGAAGCAATCAAGACATCCTTCAGTAGGTGAATGGATAAACAAACTATGGTTCATTCAGAGAATGCAAGAGTCTTCAATGCTAAAATGAACTATCAAGCTAGGAAAAGCCACAGAGTAAACATGTGTGTTAGTCACTAAGTTGTGTCCGACTCCAGCCCAGTGGACTGCCAGACTCCTCTGTCCATGGAATTCTCCAGGCAAGAATACTGACGTGTGTTGCCATTTCCTTCTCCAGGGGATCTTCCAGAGCGAGGGATTGAACCCGGCTCTTCTGCTTCGCAGACACATTTTTACCATCTGAGCCACCAGGGAAGCCAATCTGAAAAGGTTATGAACTGTGTGATTCTAACTATAAGACAGTCTAAAAGGCAACACTGTGGAGACAGTAAAAAGATCAGGGTTTGCCGTGAGGAGGGATGAATAAGCAGAGCACAGAAGATTTTCAGGGCAGTGAAACTCCTCTGTAGGAAACCATAAAGATGAATACATGTCATACACGTTTGTCCATACCCACAGAATGTACATTACCAGAAGTGACCCCTCATGCAAACTATGGGCCTTGGGTGACTATGAGGTGTCAGTGGAGGTTCATCAATTGTAACCAATGTACAACTGGTACAGAATGTTGATGGTTGCTGAGATGTACACACTGGGGCAGGAAATATACAGAAAATTTAACTGCTCTAAAAAATAAAGCAGATGAAGAGATGGATAAATATTCATCTTATGAACAAAGACAGGTTTTAAAATAAAAAAAACTGCCTTTTTGCAATAACATTATATACAACACTCCCAGAATTTTGTATATATCCTCACAGTTTATATTAATAAAATGAATTCTAACACTTCAAAGAAACTTGTAAAGAAAATTGTATGCAGTCCACTGAGCTCTGTTTTCTCAAATACTATGGATAATAATAACACATTCTCAGATCAAACACCCCACTGCTTTGGTACTGATACACACACATGCAGAAAACATGACATATTACTTCTTAAGACTTGAAGGATTTATTCTGAACACTTACTGTATTTCAAAGCAATTTCAGTAATATGTATAAACATATATAGGCTCACCATACCCATACACACATATATATAGCATCCTTTCCTTTTTATTTCCCAGTGAAGAGGGGAAAAGCTTTGATTAATATACTTAATCACTTAGTTTTATTTGGTAGACATATTGAACTATCATCTTAACAAGAACTTCTTATTCTCAAAGGTGTAGTAATGTCAAAAGTTGATTATTGTTCATTTTTAAAATGCAATTATTTTCATATCAGAGCCTAATACATTAAGCATGCTAAGAAGCAATTCATTTAGATCATCTTCCTCAGAAATACCTAAAGTTACACACGTTCTCTGAGTTTGAACCATCATATCTGGCTTTCAATATTCAAATTGTAATGAATCTGATTTTATTATCTAATTTATTTGTACCAATTGTTTTCCTAAAATCTTTATGCTAAAACAACTATAAAAATTAAAATTAAGCTATGCTTACATAGATAAGAAATATATAAATATTTCCAAAATATAAGAAATAAAGAACCTAGTTTATTAGGTAGGTTAATAAATATAATAAATTATAAGTTTAATAAATAAAATAAATATATATAATTAAATAAATAAACCTATTTATTATACTAATAAGTATGATAAGTGAGTTCAAGTAGAATGTTGAATATTTTAATAAGCATGTTTGTTAGGACATCTCATGAAACTATTTGTTTAAAATATATTTAAAATCAAGAATTCAATCATATTTTTCCAAACAGGTATTTATTAAAATCTCTGGAAACCATGATCACTTCTATCACTGGCCTGCTGATCTGGACATAGGAAACATCACCCTGCTGGCCAGTTGCAATCTGCCTTGGGCGGCGGCATGTATTGCAAATGAAACACTCCAACCAGGAACCAATATTTCAAAAGAAACAATCTCTGTACTCACAGGTATTTTTTCAACTTTGAACTGTGTGACATATATTCACTTCAACATCAACTTAGGATTTGGAGGCAAATAGTCTCTGAGTTTCTTGGGCACACTGCCAAAGAAGAGAGGCCCTATTTAATCTTCATAGTACTTAAATTTATACAAATAGATTTAGAGATATAGATATAAATTCACAGCACACAGACACACATTCATATCCTAGTCATAGGAAGGAAAAAGGGATCCATAAGTCTGAGTCTAGTGATAATGCATAAGATTGAGGAAAGTACTGGGAATGAAATTCTATTTTCATAAATATTAAAAATCACCTGTTAGCCTAAGTATTAGACAAAAAGCATTAAGCTATATTCCAATGTATTCCTTTCTCCTTTCCACCCTCTCTATTCCATCTCAGACTTACACTGATAGCTAACATCTATATTTAAAGTCTCTTACATCTATAGCTAACTTATACCAATTAGCTCCACATTCCAAATGACACCATAAAAGATGATGTGATGTAATATCTTACACAGCGAATATGGTAAAATCCAGCTATTATGTAGGAATTAAAAGTCAAAAATAATACATTTCTAGTGCTAAGGTAATAACAAATGCCATGAGCCCATAAATTAACCACTACCACTGGACACAGAAAAAAATTGGTAAGAGTTTCATTCCAATAAATTAACAATAATTTCCAATCTAGTAAAAGAAAAAAAAATCCTTCAAGTAAAATGGACAGTGATATAGGCTTCCCCCAGTGGCTCAGAGGTAAAGAATCTGCCTACAATGCAGGTGACATAGGTTCGATCCTTGGGTTGGGAAAATCCCCTGGAGAAGGAAATGGCAACCTGCTCCAATATTCTTACCTGGGAAGTCCCATGGACAGAGGAGCCCGGTGGGCTACAGTCCATGGGACCGCAACGTGCCAGTCACAACTGAAGGACAACAATGGTATAGTTTATTTGATTGGGAGGCAAGATTCAAAACCAAATTAATATTTGAAGAAAGCAGCACTTTTACAAAGAATCTGAACTCTAAGATCTGTGATAGCACTCTAAAGCAAAAACACAAGAGATTCAACAGTTTGAATGCCTACACCTAGAGCTTGTCCTAGATCAAGATACAGATAAAGAGGGACTTCCCTGGTAGTTCTGTGGCTAAGAATCTACCCTGCAATGCAGAGGACCCGGGTTCAATCCCTAGTCATGCAACCAGGATCCCACATGCCATGAGGCAACTAAGTATGCGTGCCACAGCTAGTACGTACGCCACATCTGGAGTCTGTGTGCTGCAACAAAAGACCAGCAAGATGCAACCAAAATCTGATACAGCCAGATAAATAAATATTTTAATAAGTTTTTTTTAATATAAAAGGATATAAATAGGGAGACAAACTTATAAATAAGTTTGACAATTCCTAGGTCCAGGTAGGAAGGGGTGGGTATAAGGAATTAGGAAATTGGGGTTATTATATACACAGTATTGATACTGTGCATAAGATAGGTAACTAATGAGAAACTGCTGTATAGCTCAGGGGATTATACTCAGCTCTGTGCTGCCCTAAACAGGAATGAAATGCAAAAAAGAGGGGATAGCTGATATGTATAGCCGATTCACTTTGCTTTACAGTAAAACCTAACTCTGTAAAGCAAGTTCAAGGCAATAAAAATCACTTTTAAGAAGAGAATTCTATGGAGAGCTTCCTTTATGCTCAGCAATGTACTCAAGTACTCAGCACTTTACATACACTTCGTGCTGCAAAGCTCCCAACAGCCCCGTGAGGTTCACACAATGTTACTCCTCTGATGTTACATATTGAAAGATGAATGCTCTCAATCACTCTTTATTTTAATCACCACTGGCAGAGTCAAATCCCCAAAGTTATTATTTTCATTATTTATAAGGCAAACATATTTCTCATAAACTTAGAAAATACAGGCATACTCGTTACTTTGAAAGACTTTCTGACTGCCTCTACATAAAATAAATTGTACCATTTGCAATATTTCATAAGAGTACTAGATATCACAGACCAACTTATTAATCAATTGAATTAAACCAGGAGAGATCATATTTTGATTAGTGCAAAACAGAAATTAGTAGTAAAAGACCAGTTTTTTGGTCTTCAGAACCAAATACATGGGGAATTTTTAACTACTCCTCATGATGTAATGAAACATAGTCTTTTGTGAAACGACTCCTCTAACATGAAATGTATGTTTTCTAAGAACTGGCATTATAATAGACTTAAAAGAGTAAAGTGATCATACAGTCTGTCCTATGAAATAAATAGAGAGGTAAAACCATATATGCAGGTTGGAAGACTTAATGTTAATAGGTCAATTCTCACAAAATTTATATACAAGTTCAATGCCATTCAAATAAAAATCCTGGTGGGTTATTTTTGTAAGAAATTGGCAAATCATTTCTAAAAGCTATATATAAAAAATAAAAGAACCTAGGATACAAAAAACTGGTTTGAAAAAGAACAAAATTAGACAACATACACTAATTAAGCTATAAACAAGACACTGTGGTACCGGCATAAAGATAGATAAATCAATCAGGCTACTGTCCAGAACTGACCCTCACATATATGGTCAACTGACTTGACAAAGGTGCCAAGGCAATTCAGTGGGGAAAAGTCTTTTCAATAAAGGTGCTGGAACAATGAGATAAACATGAAAATGATGAACCCTGACCTTTACCACATACTATATATAAAAATAAATTCTAAAGGGATCAAAGACTGAATTCTAAAGCTAAGACAAATCTTCTAGGAGAAAACACCTTTGTGAAGCAAAGATTTCATAAGACACCAAACAGTGACTATGAAAGACAAAACTGATAAACTGGATTTTCATCAGGATTAAACATTTCTGCTCATCAAAAGACACTACTAGGGAAATAAATAAGCAAACTACAATCTAGGGGAAAACAGAAATATAAATAATCCAAAAATATTTAAAGAACAAAATCCCTAAACACTCAAAAGCAACAACAGAAAAGATGTACAAGTGGTCAACAGATACATCAAAAGGTACTCAACATCATTAGTCATTAGGGAAATACAAACTAAAACCATGAGATATCACTTCACACTGACTAGAATGGCTAAAATTAAAACACTGACAACACTAAACATTGATGTAGAGTACCCAGCAAATGCAATTTTCATACAGAGTGCCAGCAGGAAATAAAATGGTACAACCACCCCGGAGAACTGTTTGGCAGCTTCTTAAAAAGGTAAATATACATCTTACCTATGATCCAGCAATCTTACTTGTAAGTATTTACACAACAGAAACGAACAGATATTCTTGTACACAAATGCTCACAGCAGCTATATTCATAAACTAGCAAAGAGCTGAAAACAACTTAAATCCTTAAACAAGTAAATGGGTTCATACACTGATACACTCGATATAGTGATGCAATTGTATACGGCATACTGCTCCTTAGCAATGAGGAGTAAGCACCAACATACGTGAGTCTCCACAATGTTATGTTGGGTGAAAGAAGCCAGACACAAAACAATACACAGCGTCTGTTTATTCACATGAGGTCCAAGAAGAGGCAAAAACAATACACGGTGACGGAGGCCAGAAAAACTCGTTGTTTCCGGGGGTGGGAACTGACTGGAAGGGACATAAGCAACATCACGCGGCGACAGAAGTCTGTATTTTGTTTGGGGAGGTGTCTACCCAGATGGATACAACTGCCAAAGCTCATCGAATGACCACTTAGAATCTGTGTATTTTACTAGGTGGAAATGCCTTCTTAATGAGAGGCATGGTAGTTTTTTTATTAATAAAAAAAACTATTTTAGCTGTGGTATCAGGGAGAACTAGGTTCAGATTCGAATTGCTGTTTCTTCTCTGCATGACCTTGGAAAAGTTCCTTAACTTCTCAATCCCTTGGTTTCCCTTACTTTGAATATGCAGATAACAGAAGTACCTATGTCCATCACAGGGCTATTGTGAAGATTAAATGAGACAGTGGATTAGAAAACACTTAATGAAGTACATGAAATAAAAGTCAGCTAAAAAAAACCTGCACTGTTATAATTAATTCATTATTAATCAAAACTTTCCAAAGAGCATGCCTAATACAACCACAGGTAAAGACATACAGGATTTTCCATCTAAAACTAATTTCTTGCCACAGTAAGTTACAACAAAAAGCTTCTTATGGTATTATAGTTTTGATTAAAAAACAGTGATTATTGTAAAATTGCTTTCCAATGGACAATAGAGAAACACAGGATTGAATTTGCAGCAATAGTAACTGTAGATTGCAGAAAAAAAACAAAAACCTTCAAACCCATATTCAAATCATCATCCCTTCCTGCACTACTTCAAATAGTCTCCTAACTAGTCTTGAAGCTGCTATTCTAGCATGTTTTCTCAATCTGCTACCCTACGGAAGCCAGAGTGACTGTTTTATAAACATAATTTAGACTATGTCATGCCCTGCTTAAGTTATTTCAATGGCTAAGCAATGCTCTCAAAATAAAATCGGTAAGACTATAAGGACCCTCCACGATGGAATTCTTTCCTACCTGTTCATCTTCAGTCAGCCCCCTCACCCTTCCTAACTGCATCTGAATGACCCTTTCTGTCCTTTCAGCATGCCAAATTGTTCTCGCTCCTGGCTTTTTCACTTGCCATTTCTTATGCTTCATATACTTATGCTCAACTTCTCCTCTTCCTGTAAGCCTCAATTCCATGTCTTATCCTCAGAGAAACCTTTCCTGGGCACTCTATGTATATAGCTGGCTTTCCGGGATCAGCTTCTATCACATCCCCTTGATAACACTTATAAACTCCTGCACACAACGGAGGTCCCTGTTCACGAGCCATCTCTCAGCACCAGACACAAGCTTCATGACAACAGAAACTGTCTCATTTTCACCCTGCATCCTGAGTCTTTCACAGCAGTAAGAGCTCAATACAGAACTGACATATTAATAAGTCCATAAGGGTGATTCTAATTTTTTCTTTTCAACAGCTAGTACTAACAGCAAATTCACCTCCACAACATACTCACTGTGAACTTTTTTCTAAGTTCATTTTTTAAAGATTCTGTTAACTTCTTATTCTCACATCTTTTGTCTGGGTAGTAGTTTGTTCTAAGTGACAAAATGAACTAAAATGATGAAGGCAAGGTCTCCTAAGATGAAATTATTTCGTATAAAGGCAGAAAGTACTTCCTATTTCTTAGAGCTACTTCACTAAGACACTCATGAGTAATACTGGCCATATCCTTTGTTTCATTTGCTGTAGGAACCTCTTCCATAAACTACAAACACACGTTGCACTGGAATTGTTATCCTGAGCAGGTTCACCAAGGAACCAACTACAGAGGGACCAAAACTGCAACATTATTAACACAACCAGGCCTATAGTTGAGGTCCCTTTTTTATTTATATGACATTATCTTACTGAAATTCTTAGAATTCTGGGCCTTACTGTAATTCCCTCACCTGGCTACAGAAAGGATCAAAAATACTGCTATTTAAATCACTTTCCTCAGAGCAACTTTCCTCTACTGAGTCTCCAACTCACCTCACTGACTTGACCCTTCTTCTGCAGAGTGAATGCATAACTGAGCTTTTTCTAATCTTATGTAATCTTAAGCCACTCACACACACAATATACAAGGAACCAATTTACACCTTCTCTTGCCAACTTACATGACATTTAAGAGTTACCACTGAACTGGCAAAGCCTTATCAGAAAGTCACATATTTAGCAGCTACTGTGGTATCATGTATTTCAAGCCATTGACTTAAAAAAATATAACATATATAACCCTTAGATGTTAAGTCATCAATTTTAATGCATTCACCAATTGATCAAGACATGCTACAAAAATTAAAACAAACTGACTGGCATTTCAACTTCTTTCCTATAAATATGCTCTCTCACTAAAGAAACACAGGAAAGCAAAAACACGCCACAAAATTAAAACACAGACAATGGACATAAAATAAAACTGAAGATTAAGAGACCTAGATTAAAAAACTAAGAGACCATAGGCCATTCATTTCTCCATTTAACAGCATTCCCAAGCCTTAAAAGAGCTCATCAAACCTTCCCTAAGGTCTGTTTCTCAGACTTTATAAAGATATAAAATTATATTTGTAAAAATTACTTCAAAAAGTTTGAGTACTATCAACATGACGATTCTGCTATCACTAGTAAGTTTCCAAGGAGTAAAAAGTTAACAGCGTAACAGAAACAATTTCCATAAATACTATATAACATTATCTTCCCTAATCAACTTATCCCTTGCCTCTTACTCCCCAATGGTAAAGAACAAAAACACTTCAGAACATTAAAAGTAATCTAAGAGAAAGTTACTGCTCTCTTTAATCACTCCTTCTCACAAATTCCATTCCTCTTCGTTAGGTTCATTGTTATTGTTATGCTGTGCTCAGACATGTTGGACTCTTTGAGACCCCACGGACTGTAGCCTGCAAGGCTCCTCTGTCCATGGCATTTTCCAGGCAAGAATACTAGAGTGGGCTGTCATTTTCTGCTCCAGGGGATCTTCCCAGCCAGGAAGATTCTTTACCACCGCACCACCTGATATTATGTGGTAGCCCCTTCTATGTGATTTCAGAGCCACAAACATGAGAGTTGTACTCTCATCTTAACTCTGATACTCTCCACTGTAATGTCAGATGGGTCACTTCACTCCCTTGAGCCCAGCTTCCTCATCTTTAAAACTAGGCAACTGCACTCCTGCAGTGGTGCCTTGACTCCTGAGGCATCAGCATCCACATGTCAATGTCAAAACACCCAACTATTACATGACAGTGGTGGAGCCCTAGTATTATTGATTTTCCTTTTATGAATTCAGTAAAACTTTTAAATGAATTTCCCTTTAATCAAAATGGCATTCATTCACAATGTTGTCATGATATGGGAGTTCACATATTTTCACACAGGTTAACCAGTAGACATGAATAGAAAGACCTCGAAGGGTAATTCAATGACAAGGGCCCTGGGCCTGCGATATGGGAACTTTTGAACTAGGAGACCTTTAAGAACTCCCCCATCCTGCCCTGTGCCCTGTGTGATGACATGACATGATCCTATACAAAGGAGGAAACATAAGTTAAAAGACATAGTATCTATATTCACAGCTGAAATTTCAGCAACACCCACAGGGTAAGTTAATGAGTTAAAGCAAATGCTAGCTCTTCTGAATACTTATCTTTAATATACCCCTTTTTAAAGACTTGAAAATGTTTCTTTCTATAGCTATCTTTCTTTGGCCATCTTTCAAATGTGACTGTTTACACAATATTCAAGCAAAAGGGGCGAAATTTGAGTTTTTACTAGTCACTATGACTCCTCCTTGAAGAGTCCATGCCTATTTCTTTAAAACATAAGTACCTCGCCAATATAGCACATTGTCTTAAAAAATGCATGTCAATACAAATGGCTAACAAATACATGAAACGATGCTCCACATCACTCATCATCAGGGAAATGCAAATCAAAACCACAATGAGGTACCACTTTACACCAGTCAGAATGGCTGCCATCCAAAAGTCTACAAGCAATAAATGCTGGAGAGGATGTGGAGAAAAGGGAACCCTCTTACACTGTTGGTGGGAATGCAAGCTAGTACAGCCACTATGGAAAACAGTGTGGAGGTTCCTTAAAAAACTGAAAATAGAACTGCCATATGACCCAGTAATCCCACTGCTGGGCATATACACCGAGGAAACCAGAATTGAAAGAGACACGTGTACCCCAATGTTCATCGCTGCATTGTTTACAATAGCCAGGACATGGAAGCAACCTAGATGTCCATCAGCAGACGAATGGATAAGAAAGCTGTGGTACATATACACAGTGGAATATTACTCAGCCATTAAAAAGAATACATTTGAATCAGTTCTACTGAGGTGGATGGAACTGGAGCCTATTATCCAGAGTGAAGTAAGCCAGAAGGAAAAACAACAATACAGTATACCAATGCATATATATGGAATTTAGAAAGATGGTAATGATAACCCTGTATGCGAGACAGCAAAAGAGACGCAGATGTATAGAACAGTCTTTTGGACTCTATGGGAGAGGGCAAGGGTGGGATGATATGGGAGAACGGCATTGAAACATGTAAATTATCATACGTGAAATGAATTGCCAGCCCAGGTTTGATGCTTGATACAGGGTGCTCAGGGCTGGTGCACTGGGATGACCCAGAGAGATGCAATCGGGAGGGAGGTGGGAGGGGGGTTCTGGAAGGGGAACACATGTATATCCATGGCATATTCATGTCCAAGTATGGCAAAACCAACACGATAATATAAAGAAAATAAATAAATATGCAAAATGCGTGTCAAGAAATTGTGTCCCATGAGAAGTGCTACACAATACAAATGAAAAAGATGTATGAGTAGTTATCCCCTAATTTCAATCTCAAACAAAGGATAAAATTAATAAAGATAGGTAATAAATATAAAGTAAAAGAGCCCATGTAGGACATTTACCAAAACTATGCCCACTAAAAATGTATAAATCTTGAAGGGAAACACAGGTAGATCAGGGGAGAGGCATGAGCAAGAGGCTTCAAATCGTTAAGAGTCGTGTGTGCAGAGACAGGCTAAAACAACAGAGCAGCGCGTGGATGACTCCTGGCTATTCAGCATACCAGTGTCAAGAAAGAGGCTTCTGGATATGTTCAAAAGAAATCTGTGTAAGTCTCCCATGTACACCTGTAACAGCAGTTGCCTAATAATTATGGAGGGGCTTCCCTGATACCTCAGTTGGTAAAGAATCTGCCAGCAATGCAGGAGACCCCGGTTCGACCCTGGGTCAGGAAGACCCTCTGGAGAAGGGATAGGCTACCCACTCCGGTATTCTGACCTAGAGAATTCCATGGGTCCATGAGGTCTCAAAGGTCTGGACACAACGGAGCGACTTTCACTTTCACCATATTTATGGAAAGGAGTTTCAGTCCTCAGTGTCTTTTCCCCTGCCAAAGCATCTTCTCTTTGGTTAGCTTTAAAATATCTCGGCCTGAACACCACAAATGAGAGATCAAAGAGGAAACTAAATGCTGGTTTGATTAAAAAAAAAACTGCTCTCAGCAAGTACCTATCTTTCCTAACTGCCAAACTGAAAATCAGTTTTATTCCTACTTTTTTCAGCTACTTTTAAATGAGTTAAATGAGCTAAAAATCCACAAGTAAAGAGTATAAGAGTCAAGGGATCAGGGAAAATCATAAATTTAAATACAATTTCCATAATGCTGAAATTACCAAAAGTTAATTTGCCACTCTGTTGAAAGTTCGACTATCATTCTAAAAGCAGAGACAGAGGGAAAAAAAGTTTCTAAACATGTTTTTACTTAAAGGTAAAGGGCCATTTCACTTCTTAAATATAGAAATATACACTCTGCTCAAGCATGTAGTTTTTAAAGTATGAAATTATATAAGTGGCCTCTCTTGATGAGTAAACTCTGATGCATACATATAATTCTAATAGGCCTTTTCATAAGGTGATTACTTGACATCTGCCTTTTAAAACACATAGCACAAAGTAACTGTGTTCATGACTCAACCACTGGTAAGCCAAAGAGTAAGCCAAATATGTACAAATGAGAACAAGTTTCCATTCTGCCTTTCAACAGGACAAGAGAAAAAAAAATTAAGGAAAAAACAACTTTTATTTTTAAATATAACATTTCCACCTGACTTCTATAATAGAATGAAAAAATGGGAATTTTTACTTGAAATTCTCATGCTTAGCAATTTTTTTTAATATGGGTAATTGATGTGTTTTATCTTTCAGCTGAGGGTATAAAAATTTTAACACACAAAATCCCTATGAAACACAGAAGATCAAGAGTAATATAAAAGCCCTATTCTAGATGCTGGTTGTAAGAGACTAATCCAGTGGTTTAAAGCTCCTTATTTCTTTTGTCTTAGTTCTTCCTAAAATGCAACGGTATACGGGCATGGAGAACCTGTGATGATTTTTACCTGATTTAATTCAGACCTGATAATTGAAAGCAAAGTCATAGAACCTCCTACTAAATCACAATTAACAAATTTCCAGAATAATATTGTACTATATTCTAATATACTAGAGGGCATACTAATTAGAATATAATATAGAATATTGGTATATTTTTCATTGACCTCTTAGATTTAACCTTCTCAAAAATAAGTTTTCCAAATAGACAGCATATATACAAAGCACTTAATGAGTATGCAAACCAAATAGTTTCAATTGTTCAATCTTATCTACTGACAATAAGAGAGTGAGAAGTCCAAGCATTAATGACAGAGCAGCTTCACTATTTCAAGAACTAGCTGACAGTCTGGAAAGACTGGTTATTAAAGTGACAACACCTTTATAATCAACAAGCTACAACAAATTTGGAAAGCAAATGTAAAAACATGTTTTACTGTGGACGCATTTGTATTTCTCTTAAATGCAATATATATATTCAAGTTAATACAAAGGGAAAACAAAAATAAAATGTGAACACCCCACTTTTTAAAAATGTCTCAAAAAAAAAAAGGCAGAAAAAAATCAACTTAAATGAACCAAGATTTTTTATTCTTTTATATGACAAACTTGCAGCCTAAGGTAGAATAACACACAGGGGATATACTTAAAATTCTGCCTTTAAAAAGGCAGAATATGTAATATGTGATAAATAACTTATAGACATAAATAAAATGTATAAGGGTGCTTCACAATTTGCAGAATGTTTCACATTAAATTGTTTGATTTTCACAATAACCCTGAGAGAGACTCAAGACAAGGGCTATTAATTCCTGTTTAATAATAAAGAATTGAAGCTCAATAAAGTTATAGTTGCAGTAACTTAATAAACAGCAATTTTCTAAGAAACAAAAAGGTGGCTGAGAAAATTCTTACACTGAAAATAAAACAGAAAGGAAAAACAAAAGGGAGAAAAGTAGACATATAAAATCACATGACATTAGAGAAAGTATATTTACATATCACCTCTGCTAACAGCAATACAAGTTCCCATAACTTCCTACAAAGAAAACGGCCAAAATTTAGAATATCAGAAATAATAAAAATACAAAGTATCCTTTTACTTTCTTTGTTAGAACAGATTTTTAAAGACTCCACCAACTTTATACAACTACTCAAGAATATATAGATAGAGATCATTTAGGAAAAAGCATCTCCTCAGTTATATCTCATATTGAATAAAAAGTCTACTGATTCATCATTAAAATAAAAAGAACCCCACCCATTAACATTCCCATAGTTGTGCTTACTGCCGTATTTCAATAACAAATCTATCACTTACAAGCAATGGAGCTATGATCTGATCAATTGGTCCAATAAATCATTTTAAAGACACAAAAATAAAAACTAACATAGCAGACTTTAAGCAGAAGACTTTGCAAAGAGGCTTTCTTTCCCACTTAAAATGTCTCTTTAAAATATTCACAGGTTAATCAGATCTTTCAAATCATCCAATTTATTTCAAACAAATTTTAGATGCTGCTACTTGATACTGACATATTTTTAATACAGTTTTATTGTATCTAGTATTAGACATTAAATGTACACAAAATATTTTAAACCTTAAACTCTCCACCTAGATTAGTCCCAGAAAACAACACTGCATGCCATACTTCAATACACCCTAGCACTTAAAAGATACTGATTTAGAAAGGCAATTCACTACAAAAGTCAATCAAAGTTGGTTTCATGTTTGTTTTAAAACAAGTGAAACAAAAGAAGCAGGTAATACAATGGCATATGCTCTCTTTTACTATCTAAATTAGCACCTGCAAAATCTGAATGAAGTTTGCAGACACCTTGCAAGCCTAGGGCAGACAGCACTCCATATCACTGCAGTGAGGTACTCAATAAACCACAATTTTTCAAAGTGTCACTACAATTAATAATGACACTTAGACTTGAAAACATAACAAACAGTATGGTCCTTCATTCATACTAAACTTAATATGATAAAACTAGTCAAATGAAAATTAATTATGAAAGCCAGGCCAAAGGCTAAAGAAAAATAACTTTATAAACTGCAAAGGTAAAGTGTTAAAAAAAAAAAAAAGGCAAAAATATCCCCCTCACTTCTCTTGACTCATTATCACATTATCATACACTAAAAAAGTCAAAAAGGAAATGAGAGTTTAGAATTGGCAAACTCTATCATAATGCCAAACATACATATTATAAAGAATGACATTTTCACCTTCAGGTAAATAAATATACATCATGATATATACTGCAACACTCCATGTAGTAGAATATTCATGGTACATAGCTTACAAAATATAAATATCCTTGAATAAAATGACCCCACACATTACTGTGTACAATACAGAAATCAAAATTAAAAATATGTTCTATTCCTTTGTTTTTCACCCAATTTGTTCAGTTTAATGATTATATAGCCTTTTGGATAGACTATTAAAATTCCCTACTATGTTCACAACTGCCAAAAAAAAAATGGAAGTAACCTAAGTGTCCACCAACAGATTAATGGCTAAACAAAATGCAGTCTATACCTGTAACGGGTTATCATTCAGCCATTAAAAGGAAGGAGATTCTGACCCACGCTACAACACGGACGGACCCTGAGACATTAGGCTAAGTGTCATAAGCCAGTCACAGGAGTACAAATACTGAATGAGTTCACTTGCGGAAAATGCACAGAGGAGTCAAACTCATGGGGGCAGAAGATGGAATGGCTGCCCGGGGCTGGAGGGGAGGGGAAACGGAGAGTTATTATTTAATAGGTACAGAATTTCAGTTAGGGAAGATGAGAAATTTCTGGAGACAGATACTGGTATGGCTGCACAACAATGTGACTGCTCCTGACAGCACTGAACTGCACCATTAAGAACAGTTAAAATGGCCATCTCATGTTATGTATCTTTTACAATAACCTAATATTACATCTATCCTTGTCTCTCTTTAACCTTTTTGCTAAGGAATTAATAGCATTTCCATAATCCTTTAGTAAATATTTTGTGTCATCTAGTTAATGAATATGCTCTTTACATTAATAACTTGGAAATAGGTCCAAAACACAGCATTTAGCTCAATGAGAATGTGCACTGAGAAAGACTGGAAGGAAGACCACATTTGGGGCACAGCTGCAGTGGGCTCTCTCCTCTGGGAAAGCTGCAGTCAGATGGAACATACATACCTACAGCAATGTGCCTTGTAGGTTCCCTCCTTATCTTTCACAACTCCAGATTAGTCTTTCAAATCATGAACAGTTCAGCAAATGACATAAGGTCATCTTGCTGATGTTAGAAACCAACGTTTCCAACTCTCTGTCAAAGAAATGACATCACAACTTTCAGATATCGCAGACTCATAAGAACAAAGAATCAAGTAGCTCTCTGAACATTACTACTGCGAGGCACACAGTTAAGTTAGATGAACCAATGAATTAAACTATCTATGAAACTACTGCACTTTCTTTTCTGATCTTCCTAAATTAGATCTGAATATTATACAAGATGGTCTGTACATGTTCCCTTGCAATATCCTCCATAAATAATGGTTTCATGAGGCTGTTTAAATATAACCATATAAAAACCCACAAGGGAGAAAGAATGTGTGGGAAAGTTAACCACTCCCATATTTCTAGTTAACTTACCAATCTGATATTATTGAATAAAAAATACAATGTTGCACCATGGCTGAATGCAAAAAAAGTATCTTTTATGTGTTGTCTCTTCTTTTTCTATGATCCACTGGATGTTGGCAATTTGATCTCTGGTTCCTCTGCCATTTCTAAAACCAGCTTGAAGATCTGGAAGTTCATGGTTCATGTATTGCTGAAGCCTGGTTTGGAGAACTTTAAGCATTACTTTACTAGCGTGTGAGATGAGTGCGATAATGCGGTAGTTTGAGCATTCTTCAGCATTGCCTTTCTTGGGGATTGGAACAAAAACTGAACTTTTCCAGTCCTGTGGCCACTGCTGAGTTTTCCAAATTTGCTGACATACTGAGTACAGCACTTTCACAGCATCGTCTTTCAGGATGTGAAATAGCTCAACTGGAATTCCATCACTTTCACTGGCTTTGTTCATAGTGATGCTTCCTAAGGCCCACTGGACTTCACATTCCACGATGTCTGGCTCAAGGTGAGTGACCGCACATCATGTGATTATCTCGTGCTTCACTAGATCATCAAAAGAGCAAGAGAGTTCCAGAAAAACATCTATTTCTGCTTTATTGACCATGCCAAAGCCTCTGACTGTGTGAATCACAATAAACTGTGGAAAATTCTTCAAGAGATGGGAATGCCAGACCACCTGACCTACCTCTTGAGAAATCTGTATGCAGGTCAGGAAGCAACAGTTAGAACTGGACATAGAATAAGAGACTGGTTCCAAATAAGAAAAGGAGTATGTTAAGGCTGTATATTGTCACCCTGCTTATTTAACTCATATGCAGAGTACATCATGAGAAACGCTAGGCTGGCAGAAGAACAAGCTGGAATCAAGATTGCCAAGAGAAATATCAGTAACCTCAGATAAGCAGATGACACTACCCTTATGGCAGAAAGTGAGGAAGAACTAAAGAACTTCTTGATGAAAGTGAAAGAAGGGACTGAAAAAGTTGGCTTAAAGTTCAACATTCAGAAAACTAAGATCATGGCATCCGGTCCTATTACTTCATGGCAAATAGATGGGGTAACAGTGGAAACAATGGCTGACTTTCTTTTGGGGGACTCCAAGATCACTGCAGATGGTGACTGCAGCCATGAAATCAAAAGACACTTACTCCTTGGAAGGAAAATTATGACCAACCTAGACAGCATATTAAAGAGCAGAGACATTACTTTGCCAACAAAGGTCCATCTAGTTAATGTTATGGTTTTTCCAGTGGTCATGTATGGATTTGAGAGTTGGGCTATAAAGAAAGCTGAGTGCAGAAGAATTGATGCTTTTGAACTGTGGTGTTGGAGAAGACTCTTGAGAGTCCCTTGGAATGCAAGGAGATCCAACCAGTCCATCCTAAAGGAGAGCAGCCCTGGGTGTTCATTGGAAGGAATGATGAAGCTGAAACTGCAATACTTTGGCCACCTGATGTGAAGAGTTGACTCATTTGAAAAGACCCTGATGCCGGGAAAGACTGAGGGCAGATGGAGAAGGGGATGATAGAGGATGAGAGGGTTGGATGGCGTCACCGATTCAATGGACATGGGTTTGGGTGAACTCCGGGAGCTGGTGATGGACAGGGAGGTCTGGCGTCCTGCAGTTCATTGGGTCACAAAGAGTCGGACACGACTGAGTGACTGAATTGAATTGATGTGTTGTTTTCCTCTTTAGATTCTGGCAAACAAACCTGGTACCTTACTCAATCCCTGTATTTCTTCCTTTGGAATCCTGTCCATCTGGCAGGCCATCTACCTAGTTTGAATGAAGATACTAAAATACACAGTAAAATAACATCAGCAGATATTCACTATTTCAAATATTAAAGCAAGCTTTTCCAATATGAATTTCTGCACGTCACTAACAATTCACTGAGGACAGTAAAGGCTATTCATCCAACCTAGTTTTCAAAAGTATTAAATAATTAAACCATTTTAGGAAAGATATCATGTGGAGAACAATACTTATCAATTCTCATGGAAATATGCATCAAATAGTAAACATACATGGCAATATAGAATTCATCCAACATATGTCTTGCCATTAATGCAAAGTGGGTTTTTTTAATGTTGTGAACAAATACTAACTGAATTAGAACATCCCTTTAAAAAAAAAAAAGTTCTTTTTTAGCACTTAGAAGCACAATACATGAAAACAACCCACAAATGGGTTAATCTTACGTTGCCAGATCAAGAAAATATCAATACATTGCTGCAAAAAAGAACTGAAATCCATCACTCAAATTTCATGAAAGGCAACATTCTTGGGCCTTTAGTGCATCCTAAATTCAGTCTTCAATTAAAAGATGAAAATGGAAACTTCTTACTGAAAATCAAAGTTAATCTGGAATTTTAGTGAAAGACAACTTCAGTCCACTTCTCAGCACCCCATAACCCCAATCATTTCCCCAAATAGCCCCCCACCACAAAAGCAAAATATCTAGCAAGTTATTTTGTCCAGTGTCCACATACTGTGGGTATTCACCACAGCCTGGCAAGTAACAGGCAGAAACAGACTTCTTTACTACAAAGAGGTAACAAGAAGGGGTGGGGCGAGTAAAAGAATATTACCACACTTGCCATTCAAAAGAAAAATACATATTTGTATCAATATGCTAATAAAAATCCATGATGAAAATAAAGATCCCCATGCCAAATTCTTTCTAATAACAGTTGAGATGAGTAAGGAGATCATATAAGAATAGACAGGTTGGACTGATGATTTTTTGACATGAAACAGATGTTCTTTTCAACTCTGGGCACAACTAATTTAAAATAATGATAAAACAAAGACCATCTTACTTGGCATGATGTCTATTTCTTATACATAAAGGAAGATGGTCATAATTCACTTTCTTCCTTTGAAATTCTACTTCCATTTCTTTCCATATCAAAATATCTAAATCACAGTATTTTCTTATTCATGTCTTACATGTACATATTTTATAATGAAAATTTTCAGGTTAGTAATCAATTTCTACACTATACCATGGGGAAATTTCATAAATTCTTTATTTTGTATTCCTTGAATGTGTATATTCTCTGTGTGTATATAATTTTTTCCACTCCTAGGCACATACAGTAGTAAAAACACAGGCTTACATAGAAAACTTAAACACAAATGTTCATAGAAGTATTACTTATACTAATAGTCAAAAAGTGGAAACAACCCAAATACTCATCAACTAATGAAAGGATAAACATATTGTGGTAGATCCATATAAAAGAACATTTTTCAACAATAAAACATGTTACAACATACATGAACTCTGAAAATATTATGTGAAATGAAAGAAGCCAGTCATAACAGACTACATAATGTATGACTGTATGTCTATTGGGCTTCCCCAGTGGCTCATCAGTAAAGAATCTGCCTGCAGTGCAGGAGACTCAGGTTCGATTCTTGGGTTGGGAAGATCCCCTGGAAGAGAGCATGGCAACCCACTCCAGTATTCTTGCCTAGAGAATCCCATGGACAGAGGAGCCTGATGGGCTACTGTCCATAGGGTTGCAAAGAGTCAGACATGACTGAAGCAACTGAGCACGCATATGTTTATAAAGTTCCTAGAATAAATAAATCTATAGAAACAGAAAGTAGACTAGTGGCTGGAGTTGGCAGGGGAAAGAAGGGAGGTGGGAATGGGAAATAAGCTGCTAATAGGTAAGAGGTTTCTCTGGGGGATGAGGAATCTCACATTTAACACATCAAAAACCTGAACTCGCGATTTCCCACTCCAATCTAATTCTATTCCACTACTGCCCATCTCAGTTAACAGGACAATCACTCGACAGTTGATCTGGCTATAAATCTAGTAGCCATGCCTCTCCCCTTTCCTTTTCACTTCACAATCTTTCCATCAACAAGTCCTGTATTTTCTCCTTCCAAAATACATCCTTCTTAATATATCTACTGCCACTTTCTCATCCCTCATAGGCGTCAAGAGTCTTCTAGCTAGTCTTTTTTTCACTCAAATATCCAATTTTTTTTTCCTATTGGGGCCAGAGAGAGATTTTTTTTAGACAAAATCTAGTCATATCACTTCCCTGCTAATCCTCAATATGGCTCCAGTCAGTTCAATCACTCAGTCCTGTCTGATTTCTTTGTGACCCCATGGACTGCAGCACACCAGGCCTCCCTGTCCATCACCAACTCCCTGTGCCTACTCAAACTCATGTCCATCAAGTTGGTGATGCCATCCAACCATTTCATCCTCTGTTGTTCTCTTCTCTTCCTGCCCTCAATCTTTCCCAGAATCAGGGTCTTTTCAGATGAGTCGGCTCTTCACATCAGGTGGCCAAAGTATTGGAGTTTCAGCTTCAGCATCAGTCCTTCCAATGAATATTCAGGACTGATCTTCCTTAGGGACTCTCAAAAGTCTTCTCCAACAAAAGCATCAATTCTTCAGTGCTCTTCTTTCCTTACAGTCCAACTCTCACATCCATAAACGACTACTGGAAAAACCATAGCTTTGACTAGACGGACCTTTGTTGACAAAGTAATGTCTCTACTTTTTAATATGCTGTCTAGGTTGGTCACAGCTTTTCTTCCAAGAAGCAAACATCTTTTAATTCCATGGCTGAAATCACCATCTGCAGTGATTTTGGAGCCCCCCCCAAAATAAAGTCTCTCACTGTTTCCATTGTTTCCCCATCTATTTGCCATGAAGTGATGGGACTGGATGCCATGATCTTAGTTTTCTGAATGTTGAGTTACCACTGCTTTAAAATAAGATTTGAACTCTTTGATACTGGCTGAAAGACTCTACCCAATCTGCCCTCTGTCCACCTCCCAAAGGTCACTGTGTACTTCCTCCTGGCTAATTACACTCTAGATGTAATGACTTTCTTCCTACTCTCATGCAAGCTCACTGTCACCCTGGTCTTTTGACTTGGAATATCCCTCTCTCATATTTTCTCGTTTGCTTCTTCTCATGATTAATGTCTCAGCTCAAATGCGAACATCCTCAGAGAGGCCTCTCCAAACTAACCCCACTTGAAGTCACTAACTTACAGCCCTGCTTTATTTACTGCATAGCACTTATCTATACAAATGGCTTATCCAACCTCTCTCATATCAAGTTTGCTCACATCTATAGTTTTAGAATCTAGAACTGTGCTCACTCATAGTAGCTGCTCAACAAATACGTGTTCAATAAATGAGTGAATGAATGAGGACTGATATAACGGGGTCAAGTTAAACATGCAACCCCCCTTGGTAACTAGAGAAACAACATCCAGGGCCACAAAAAATTCAGCATAAAAGATACCAAATTTCCAGAATAGTGTAAAGATATTTTTTTAGAACTTAGCAGTTAGAACTGAGAACTCAAGACACAATGTTGTTTGTGGGAAATAAGGTGGTAAAGGAAGAGAAAGAAAGTGAAAGTAAAGTCGCTCAGTCATGTCCGACTCTTTGCGACCTCAGAGATTGTAGCCTACCAGGCTTCTCGTCCATGGGATTCTCCAGGCAACAGTACTGGAGTGGGTTGCCATTAGATACTAAACATCAGTAGTAATAGCAAAGGGAGAAAGAACAGGGAAATGAATATAGGTGTGGGTGGGAAAATATTTTCTGTAAAACATTCTGATCACATCTACCTCAACAACAATTTTTGGGTTCACTGCCTCTGTAGTGAACTTAGAAAAACTGAAAAATGACACAAACTTTTAATAAAATTATTCACTATGTCAATACTTTAGGGAAAACTTATCTAACCTGGAGGGGCCCTCCCTCTCCAGGGGGAGGGTGATGGGAGGTGGGGTTCAGGAGGGAGGGAATATGGGCATACACGTGACTGATTCATGTTGGTGTATGGCAAAAACCAACACAAAGCTGTGTGACGATTATCCTCCAATTAAAAAAAAAACAACATATCTAACCAAAGTCCTTATCATTATAGTCAATGAACCAGAAGTATGCAGATAGGAAAGTAAGCAAAGGCACATAAAATCCAGTGTTCATGATAATAAATCTTATTAAAGGTTGGCAATAAAGCAGACAGGATGAACTAGCTTATCAGTTCAGTTCAGTTGCTCAGTTGTGTCCAACTCTTTGCGACCCCATGGACACCAGGCCTCCCTGTCCATCACCAACTCTCGGAGTTTACTCAAACTCACATCCATTGAGTCGGTGATGCCATCCAACCATCTCATCCTGTCGTCTCCTTCTCCTCCCACCTTCCATCTTCCCCAGTATTAGGGTCTTTTCAGACGAGTTAATTCTTCACATCAGGTGACCAAACTAATGGAGTTTCAGCTTCAACATCAGTCCTTCCAATGAATATTCAGGACCGATTTCCTTTAGGATGGACTGGATGGATCTCCTTGCAGTCCAAGAGACTCTCAAGAGCCTTCTCCAACACCACTGTTCAAAAGCATCAGTTCTTTGGCACTCAGCTTTCTTTATAGTCCAACTCTCACATCCATATGTGATTACTAGAAAAACCATAGCCTTAACTAGATGGACCTTTGTTTGCAAAGGTCTTTGCTAGCAAACTAGCTTATGTCTTCACAATACTTCATATTCCTGATCTGTAATAATTTTTCTCCCTAAGCAGTGGTTTCCTACTGATGAAATGATATACAACTCAAACATTAAAAGCTGCCTGCAGAGTGCTTTGTTTATTTAGAGAAATTGAATAAAACTGATAGAAATAAGGGAAACAGCTGATTCAGACTGTGAGCTGAAGATTGCCCAGGCTTCCCTTTCAGGTAGGAAAAGAAATCTGCTACCAAACATTCCAAAATGGTACAATTTTGGCTGTCATTCCCGTAGAATAAAATTTTCTTCCCAATTTTCCGCTTTCTGACTTCCTCCACACGTCCTCTGTCTTGCCAGATACACCCTAGAAAGAATAGGATAGAATGACAACAAGAAGGGCTTTTGCTTTACCTAGGGTTCTCTGGTGGCTCAGATGATAAAGAATCTGCCTGCAATGAGAGACCTGGGTTTGATGCACCGGTCTAGAAGATCCCCTGAAGAAGGGAATGGCAACACACTCCAGTATTCTTGCCTGGAGAATCCCATGGACAGAGGAGCCTGGTGGGCTACAAAGAGTCACAAAGAGTTGGACACAAACTGAGTGACTTAACACTTTTACTTTCAGGGTTGGATTTAAATTCTAGCTATTCTATTCTTACTAGCTGTACAAATTAATGTTTTTTTAAAAAGGAAGCGAAACCTTCCCCTTTAAATGTTCAAAAAGTGCCAGCATCTCAGTCGCCTGACCCTGTGGAGCCCTGGTAGTCTGGGGCTAGATTCAAGGCCATGTTCACTGTACCTGCTAATGATCTACTGCACACTGCTTTGGGGGACCCCTCACTACAACCCCAAGGGTCATCTCAAATGTGTTCTCTCAATCTTGCTTCCATTTCTACTACTGTCAGCTGAACTGCATCCGTATTCTCGAATCCCAACATCTTGCTCCTTGAGAAAGAAGAATGTCCTTTCTCCACACACGCAAAACAACCTCCAGGACTCGACCCCCTACATTTTACCCTCTTTCCTAACATTATTATTTTCCAGGGATTCTTTTTCCTCCTCCTTCAAATAAGCTTCAGTTTTATTTATCACCAAAGTTAATTCCCTTGACCTGGTTAATCCCTGAAATCACCCCTTGGCATGTGTGTCTGTGTCTCTGTTACTGTTTTACTAAACCAGCAGGTTTTACATGTTATCTCCATTTATTCTTTAATCCAAAGAAATAGCTTTTTTTCCCTTTATCCACATGGGAAATATTTATTAAATATCAATTATATTTCATGTAATATGCTCAGTTACGAGGAGGAAAAGATGAGTAACAGACTAGCCTGATCCTCATGACTGCTTCTCTCACACAACTGAAATTCCGCCATCTGGAAAACCAAGGCCTTTTCTCAGTCTTCATTTCTTTTCATTTCTTTGTAACATCGAACATGACTAGCATCCCCTCCTTTGCAAAAACTCTCTCAGAGTTCAAAGCACTGCATTTTCCTTTTCTGACACATCCTTTCACTTCTTTTGAACTAATTCTACTTCCTCCTTTCATCTATTAAAATGAAGGTATTCCCCCAACCACGGTCCTATACTCTCTTCTCTTTCCTTTCTAACTTCTCTCCTTTGTGATCTTTTCCACTAGTATATCTTTTATCATCATCTCTGGGCAGACAAGTCACAAATAGCAGCTAAATTGATTACTGCAGTTTATTACAGATTAAAAACAAACAAGCAAAAAAAAAAAAAAGGTTTGGAGAAGTTAGGAAATTCACACAAGATTACAAGAACTTCGAAGTGGTAAAGACAAGTCCTGAATCTTGGCAATCTGATTTCAGAGCAGATGCTCTTAACCTATAGAGTACTCTGCACTGCTTCCTGTGGCTCCTTCTCAAGGACCCTACTCAATTTTCAATGGTTCTTTAGGTATTTCTACCTGAATATAGATTGGGGCCTTACAGGTGGCACTAGTGATAAAGAATCCACCTGCCAATGCAGGAGACGGAAGAGATACGGGTTTGATCCCTGGGTCGGGAAGATCCCCTGGAGGAGGGTATAGCAAGCCCACTCAAGTATTCTTGCCTGGAGAATCCCATGGACAGAGGAGACTGGTGGGCTACAGTCTTAAGGGTTGCACAGTCAGACGTGACTGAAGCGATTTAGCATACACACACAGATTAAACCCATGTCACTTCATCATTGTCCTTCATCAAAATCAGTCCTTGATTTTGATTTCTCAATTTGCTTTATGAAAATTACAATTTTCCCCATGATTCAACTTGAAACCCCAGTCAGCCTTATCCTTTATTATCTTAAGGTTTCAGAATTTCAGTATCTTATACTCTATGCTAAACCATCCTGTTTACTCACTGCTGCCAAGTAATGTCTTAGATACCCTCTTGAAAGTGCCTCTATTGTATTTTAGACAATGTTATCAACTTGGCAATCAGAGACCTTCAGTTTTCAAACTTTTTTCCCCTAATATCCCACAGATCCTCTATCTTTTGCCAAGCATTCCATGACTTTCTGCATCTGTGTCCTTTATCCTTCTTCCTTTCTTCCATCCATCTATCTTAACTTCTACTTCCTTAATGTTACTTCTCCTGCTTCCACAACTAAATGTCACTACTAAGTACAATGAGTATACTACATTCTGCTGCTACTTATCTTCCTCTCTTCTATAATCCTGTGTGTGTCCTATTCTCCAAACCAAGCTCTAAGTGTTCTTTGTGGGAACTGAGCATATTCTGCTATTTTCATGCCGCCTACAGTTTGCTTTTTGACAGGCATAACAAATGGTTCTCCTCTGACATCTTTTAGGGAAAATGCTAACCTTGCTTTCTTTCCTCACCAATAATATATATATATATATATATATATGTATATATATATGTATATATATATATATATATAGGCTATCGTATTCCTCATTATTAAGTGTTAAGCTCCCAAAGGCACATAACCATACAGAGGGAAAGAGGCAGACTTGACTTCCCTGGGGATAGAGCAGAGTATGTACATGTGCCCGGTCACCCAGTGTGTCTGACCCTTTGCAACCACACGGGCTCCTCTGTCCATGAGATTCTTCAGCAAGAATATTGGACTGGTTTGCCATTTCCTCCTAAGGGGATATTCCCCACCCAGAAGTTGAACTCACATCTCCTGCTGACAGATTCTTTACCACTGAGCCACCATTCTTTACCATCAAAATGTTTTAATGATAGAACATTTTTATAGGAATTAGGGCGGTTGACTCAGAAAATGAAAGTCTCAGTCGTGTCCAATTCTTTGCAACACCATGAATCCATGACGTCATTAATCCAATGAATTCCATGTACAGTCCATGGAATTCTCCAGGCCAGAATACTGGAGTGGGTAGCCTTTCCCTTCTCCAGTGGATCTTCCCGACCCAGGAATTGAACTGGGGTTTTCTGCATTGCTGGCAGATTCTTTACCAACTGAGCTATCAGGGAAACCCATCGACCCAGAGACCTAGCCAAATTCCAGTCCAGGTAATTCACTCCTTGCTCCCTAGATCCCTCTGCTATTTAAGCTGGGTATGCTGGCTCTTCTACTCCGTAGCCCAGGGTCGGGGAATGTGATGCGCTTTGTGAAACGGCTGCAACATGCCACCCAGGAGGACAGGTCTCACAGCACTAGGCACAAGAATCCCGAGGGTCCCTTATGCACACCCTAGAAGTACTGTGGGACCTAGGCAGGGAATGTCTGAAATCCCAGAATGAGAGATGCTAAATAAGCATTGGGATGAGCCACAGGAATTTTTCAAGACATTTCTCACTTCCCTCCACCATTCCTCCCCCAAAGCTTGCTACAGACAGTATGAATGAAACACTTACATCCAGGATGGAGGAGAAATTATCCTCTCAAAGCTAAGTGCTATTTTTAAAGCTCACCCTTAGTGTGTTCACTGTCTATTTCTAACCCTGGTATCTCTAAGTTTGGGTTTAGTTGGTTTACATTAAACATAAAGTCTCTACCTAAAATAAGTCTCCTACCTAAAGTAGTTTCTCAAAGTTTGTAAAAGGTCAACACAGAGTTATTTCATTTTATAAAATCAGTATTACTTTAAAATATCAAGTATCCTAGTGATACTTTAGCCATTCCTGTCCATGCCTGAAGCACCTTCTCTTTACAAAGTCACTGGCAGATTATATATACTGTGACTATGAGCACTAAATAGAGCATGCAGTGCTGTAAGTAATCCAATAATTGGTTCTCTGTCACGATGAGACATATATTTTCTTTCAAATAGACTTAAGGTTAAAAATTTTTATTTCCCCTGTTCCTGTTCATAAATACATAAGAAGCAGGGGGCAAAGTTAATCCAAAGAATATTTTTTCCTAAAGATAATTATGTGCAAAGCACATAAATACTAGTGAAAGTAGATCTTAATCCTATTTATACAGGAGTCAAATAACACTCTGACACTTTTTTCCTTCTCTAATTCTACTAGAATGAAAACTGGCCAGAAATCAGGAGCTCTATGCTCAGATAACAGGAGTAGACTTTGACCTTGAAATCCTGCTGATAATCTGGAATTAGGATTTTTCCCACCCTACTTTCTAACGACTATACCAACCTTGAGTCACTGCTTTTGAAGTCAAAGAAGGTTTCCTCCTTGACAAAGCTCCTACATCAACACAAAATTCTACTCTAAATTAAATATATGTATATACTTATATATATATATATACACACACACAGAGACACACATTGAGTAAAATGATATTATCCCCCTTAAACAAGTAATATAGTACATAAAACAAAACTGGAGAGATCTTACAAATTAAAATGTTTTATAGATGCTAGGTTCCCTGTAATAACAGAGGGGAAATATTGCACGGTTAAGCATAGCTAGGGAGGATAACAAGCACTCAAGTTTTCTTCTTAATAAATGTGAGTTTTTTCCATTAGGTATATGAAATGAATAAATGACTATTTTTCAGCCATCAGCTTGTGAGGGATTATATACCATAGCAGAATTAATCTGCTAATTCTGAGCTTTTCTTGAAACAATATAATGTATACAAATCTAACAGCTAAAAATTCTGGGTCTCTAAATATGTATTCATTTACCATGATATGATATAGTTTTAGAAGTTATTTATTCATTCATTTATTCAATAAATATGTGTGAAGGGTGCCAGGCACTATTCTAGACATTGGAAATTCAGGTAGTGAATAATGTCAATACCACTTTTAAACACCTTACTTACCTTTGGTTTTAAACCAAAACCTACATTTTTTAAACAATTATCAATCCAGCATCACAACTGCAGAAACTATCTAGCTTTTCTTGTTCATAAACACAAATGGAACTACCTAGGGCACTTTTAATACTGGTTAACTTTTTTAAAAAATTCACCCAAATTATCCTCCCGTCCTTTTTCTTTCACTTAGTCACTCTTTTTTTTTTTTTTTCGTATTTGCCCCAAAGCTACATAAAACAAAATGTAAGGGAGATAAGAGGTTGTTATTCCTCTCTTATCAGCTGTTTATACCTAAGGACTCAGGGCTGTAAAATCCCAGAAACCCACCTTATTTAATACCTTCCTACAGACTTTGTTGCACTTAAATGATTCACTGAAAGAAAAAAATTGCACCTCTTTTCATCAGTTTCTGCATGCTTTCATGAAACTTCATCAACAGTTAAGTTGATCACTCAGGGTTAAAAAATATTTATCTGCTTTCCAGTTCTCTCTTTATTAGCACTTATTCCTTGTTTCTCAGTTTTGTATCCTTTCTATCCCTCTTTAAATTCAAAAGTGGTCATTTTCATAACCCAGTTCCAAGATTACCTCCTCTGGAAGTTCTCTCTTTCAAACAATAGTTACCTCCTTACACCCCAGAATGAGTAAACACTTGCATAGTGACACTTACCAACATGCCTTGATAACATATTTGACTCCACATCTATTTCACCTTGAAATGAAAGACCTTATCTTTGCATCTTTGTTTATCTAGCAGGGGGTATGGAACAAGGTATCTGTCCTTCTGCTACAATGAAATTAAGAATCGTGTTCCCCCAAAATTCAGTTTTACTAGCAAACTTAAGTATTGTTGGCAGAAACATACAAAGCTTGGAGAATGCAAACTGACAACATTTATCAAGAATTTTGATAATTAAATCCTCTAATTCATTAGCTCCCCTTTACGGATACTCCCGAAGAAAAGAATTAGAAATATGAAAAAGTTTTACAAAACAACATTTACTATTGTCATTTATCACAGCAAAGAACAACAACAACAACAAAAGCCAGCGATACTAAACTGATATTTTACTTAGTTAAGTGTAATTCAAAGGATTTGTAATCACATAGGGAAACTTTATAAAATTAAGTCAAAAGACAGTACAAAGAATTGTGTATTTAAGTCCAGTATTCTGACAAATTAAGAAAAAAAGAAAGAAAACAAAATCTTTACAATAATGTTTGAGGTAACTTAACTTTGAATGTGTCTTCTTTCTGTTTTTCTGTATTTCCCCAATTTGGTAACATTTTTATAATATTTTAAAATATTTTTATCTAAATTGGTAGCAAATAATAAAAACTGGATTTCAGAGGTTTATCCAAGGTATACAAGTCTCTCTGCAACAAATATGATCTTTATCATCTTTATATATATAAATACTTGATATAAAAGCACATATAATTTGTTCTACTAAAATAAAAAATTCATCATAAACAGTTTCTACAAAATGGCCACCATGTTCTGTTGAATTTCACAAATCACTTCTGCCACACCTGACCTTTAAACTGCCATTTGAAAATATGATCAAAACGCTTTCATGAAAAGAACATATTTTATAAAATATATAACAAAATTATAGTTATAGAATTATGAAATTCCCAATTTCCTATTACATATCACACAAGAAAAAGTTTCCTGAAGAGGAAACACAAATAAACGCTTTAAGATGTGTTCCCTTTTCTAATATTGAAACAAGTACACCTCCCAGTCCTTTTACCAAGTTTCAGAACTGATAGACACTGCAGCCTTTAACTACCTTTATTAAAATATCCAATAATCACTCTAAGCAAATAATACACACGATTCACATATCCAAAACTCTAAAATATCACCAAAATGCTTTTTAAAGTGAGCTCTGTTAAAAGATAAGTGAAAAAGTAACTACCTTTGGAGAACGAAATAAAAAATTTTAAAACCCATTTTTAAAAATTTAATAACGACATGAATCTGGCATTACTGAAGAGGTATTGATAGACACACAATGAAAATGTTACCCCGTATTATTGAATCACTTCACATGGTTAAAAAAAAAAGAAAATTCAGTAAGAATTTGTACATAGTTGTACCAAAATTTACGGAAATATACAAAACTCCAATGAAGGATAATCTGTCATCTGAAAACGAATTGAATAATTAGAAAATTGTGAATAACTGGGACTTCATTCATTAAGTCAATGAATACCACCTGTCGTGAAGAAGCCTCAGGTCAATTTTCACTTCTTTCCTATGTCACAGTCTTTCTTAATCATAAGTCTATTTCAAGAGACAGATTCTTATTTTTCACCCACTCAGTTGTCCATTTATTCAACAAACATTTACAAGTATATTCAATATTGTAATTACTGTGCCAGGCACAGATTCAAAGATAAGTTTTTAAATGTCCACAAAATGCTTGAAAGTTACAACATAAATAACCACAACATAAGGGGAGAAGTGTGACAAGCTCCTAAAGAAACATGAAAAAGCTATTCAGAAGATGAGGAAAATAATCATATCTGTCTAGAGAAGCGAAGGAGGCATGGAGAATTCAGAGACAGCTTCATAGAGGAGGCAACACCTGAACTGGGTCTTAAAGGAGAGAGGATTTCAACAGGATCCGTGTCCTCACTGCAGGTGCAGGGTCGACCAGGACTTTCTTTCTTCCTTTGAACAGGCTGCTTTACTCTGCCTGGCCAACCATTTCTCCCTTTTCTGTCAGGTTCACTTATCATTCCAAACACGTTCTCATTCACAAATCTCTGTAAGAAATCTATGATACCAATCACCTCCAACCCATATATATTATACTCTGAAGGCACTGTGAATACCTCTACTACAGCCCTTAAAAGCTACGGGCACTATATTTATCAGTCATATCAGACACAGGCTCCTAGGTCCATGGGATTTCCCAGGCAAGAATATTGGAGTGGTTTGCAATTTCCTTCATACCTTTATACTATTTGTGGGTTCGATCCCTTGGTTGGGAAGATCCTCTGGAGAAGGGAATGGCAACCCACTCCAGTATTCTTGCCTGGAGAATCCCATGGCCAGAGGAGCCTCAGTTCAGTTCAGTCTCTCAGTCGTGTCCGACTCTTTGTGACCCCATGGACTGCAGCAAGCCAGGCTTTCCTGTCCGTCACCAACTCCCACAGCTTGCTCAAACTCATATCCATCGAGTCGGTGATATCATCCAACCATCTCATTCTCTGTCATCCCCTTCCCCTCCTGCCTTCAATCTTTCCCAGCATCAGGGTCTTTTCAAATGAGTCGTTTCTTTGCATCAGGTGGAGAAAGATTTGGAGTTTCAGGTTCAGCATCAAGCCTTCCAACGAATATCCAGGACTGATTTCCTTTAGGATGCACTGGTTGGATCTCTTTGCAGTCCAAGGGACTCTCAAGAGTCTTCTCCAATACCACAGTTCAAAAGCATCAATTCTTCAGTGCTCAGCTTTTGTTATAGTCCAACTCTCACATCCATACATGACTACTGGAAAAACCATAGCTTTGACTAGACGAACCTTTGTTGGCAGAAGTGTCTCTGCTTTGTAATATGCTGTTTAGGTTGGTCATAACTTTCCCTCCAAAGAGTAAGCATCTTTTAATTTCATGGCTGCAGTCATCATCTGCAGTTATTTTGGAGCCCCCAAAAATAAAGTCTCTCACTGTTTCCATTGTTTCCCCATCTATTTGCCATGAAGTGATGGAACCAGATGCCATGATCTTAGTTTTCTGAATGTTGAGCTTTAAGCCAAATTTTTCACTCTCCTCTTTCACTTTCATCAAGAGGCTCTTTAGTTCTTCTTCACTTTCTGCCATAAGGGTGGTGTCATCTGCATATCTGAGGTTACTGATATTTCTCCCGGCAATCTTGATTCCATCTTATGTTTCATCCACCCAGCATTTCGGAAGATGTACTCTGCATATAAATTAAATAAGTAGGGTGACAATATACAGCCTTGACATACTCCTTTCCCAGTCTGGAACCAGTCTGTTGTTCCATGTCCAGTTCTAACTGTTCCTTCTTGACCTGCACATAGATTTCTCAGGAGGCAGGAAAGGTGGTCTGGTATTTCCATCTCTTTCAGAACTGTCCACAGTTTGTGGTGATCCATACAGTCAAAGGCTTTGGCATAGTGAGTAAGGCAGAAGTAGATGTTTTTTTCTGGAACTCTCTTGTTTTTTTGATGATCCAACAGATGTTGGCAATTTAATATCTGGTTCCTCTACCTTTTCTAAATACAGCTTGAACATCTGAAGTTCACAGTTCACATAATGTTGAAGCCTGGCTTGGAGAATTTTGAGCATTACTTTGCTAGTGTGTGAGATGAGTGCAATTGTGTGGTAGTTTGAACTTTCTTTGGTATTGCCCTTCTTTGAGATTAGAATAAAAACTGACCTTTTCCAATACTGTGCCCACTGCTGAATTTTCCATATTTACTGGCATATTGAGCACAGCATTTTCACAGCATCATCTTTCAGGATTTGAAATAGCTCGACTGGAATTCCATCACCTCCCCTAGCCTTGTAGTGATGGTTCTGAAGGCCCACTTGACTTCACATTCCAGGATGTCTGGCTCTAGATGGGTGATCACACCATCGTGGTATCTGAGTCATGATGATCCTTTTTGTACAGTTCCTCTGTGTATTCTTGCCACCTCTTCTTAATATTTTCTGTCACTGTTAGGTCCCTACCATTTCTCTTCTTTATTGTGCCCATCTTGCCTAGCAGGCTATAATCCATGGGGTGGCAAAGAGTTGGACACGACTGAAGCAACTTAGCATGCACTACTTGCTATACCTAAGAGTTATTTTTCCAACAATAAAAATGTAACAGTCTTGTATTTTTCTTTCATTTGCTACACTTCTCTGCGAATTGACACACATAAGGATGCTGTCCAAGAAGAAAAAACAGAAAAAACACCTGTCTTCCATTCTTCATTGATCAAACAAAATGAGCCAGAGAAGGAGAATGCCTTTATGAACAGGTTTCTCTGGGCTTTGGTTAAGGGCTGAGTGCTTTTTTTGAGCAACAAGTAAATCATTTAGAAGAAGTAATCCTAGGAACTTCCTGTATATTAAGATATTTTTAACCAGTTAATATATTAAGTTCACCAAAGTATCTCATTTTTCTGTAATCACTTTCTACCATTTTAAAAGTTTTCACTACATTGTTCTCCTTTCACAAATTAGCATGGGGACGCCTTCTGAAACTTCAATTTGATCTTATGTTACTGCAGCAATTAAAATGCTATTTTCTCTCACAAGTTGGAAACACGAACTGTCAATTCCATACAGTCCGTTGGAAATATAAAATGTATAAGACATAGTCCTCTTTATAAAGGAACCTGAAGTTTAATGGGAGATGAATCAAGCACATACAGATCAATACAGAAAGTTTAAGTTTTCTGTAACAGCAATGAACAGGATGTGTGATGGCAAGATACAGGCTTTAGAGAGACAGAAAATTGGGCTGAAATTCTTAACTCTGCCATTTCGTAAGAGTAACTCTTAGGAACTATTTTTGAATGGAGATAATACCACCTCTCTAAAGGCTGTGGTGTGGATTAAATAAAATGTCTTGTAAATATATACAGGTCACTTAGAAGGTGTTCTTTAAATAATGGCTATAACATTTCTATTAGTTTATTATTATTGTTATCGATTTTGGTACTAATAAGCAATCTCAGATGTTGTTAACATGAGACAGTATTATAAAAGGGGTTCACCTAACTAAAAAAAAAAAAAATCAACTGTAATGTTCAGTGATTGTGTATAAATAACAATGCATGCTAAGTCGTTTCGGTCATGTGTGACTCTTTGCAACCCTATGGACAGTAGCCCATCAGGTTCCTCTGTCCATGGGATTCTCCAGGCAAGATTACTGGAGTGGGCTGCCATGCAATATACTGGAGGGGATCTTCCAGGACCCAGGGATCAAATCTATTTCTCTTATGTTTCCTGCACTGGCAGGTGGGTTTTCTACCACTATCGCCACCTGGGAAGCCCCATAAACAACAACAGTTGATTTCAAAATCAAAACCAAACAACAGAGCTGTGCTCTGCCTCCTCCAAACCTACCAGTTTCCCTATCCTAAAGAAAGAGGTTATAGGAGATGAAAGGTCTATGAGTTCACCTTAAGAAGTATTAAGATACTTTAACTGGAATCATAACCAGTTATAACCTAAAAAATTTCCTACAACAAAAATAACTTTTTACTGATAGTTTTAACAAAAGTACCATATGAATAAATTAACTTTCATTATAATCAGATATCTAAACCATTTTGAACACTCTCCAAATTGTTTATTTAGACTTTGGTACCTGAACCCATCTGCATTGTGGTTTTAAATATTTAAATTTATGTTATATAAAAGCCTTTCTTCATCTCCCTTGGCAGAAACAATCTTTCCCTCCTTGGAAATTCCATAGCACTTTATTCATGCTAGACTTAAAACACCACTTATGTCTTCTATGATGTCTATTTGTGTAGATGGCCTTATCATGCCTAACATTCTGCCCATTTTAATCATTAAATATTTATCAAATAAAAACATAAAATGAGGTCACCTTTGTGAAGGTGCTTAGTAATCTATAAAGTAATAAAAAACACAAAGGTGTATTTCAGAGTAAAAATATTTCGCTAAGACTCCATTTAATATATCACAGTACAGCTCCCTAAATGATACTATTATAACTTAAAAGCTTTAACACAGCCTTCCATGTAAACCACCAATTAACTAATTGGCAATTAACCAACTGTCAATAATTTATGAGAAAAAAACACTGTATACACCATACTCCAATAAATGAGAAGGGTCAGATATCTTAAAAAAAAAAAAAAAAAAGAAAAGAAAAAGAAATATCAACCCAGCCCTAGAGACACTAAAAGTTGGTCTGCCTCTGCATCAGCCTAAGAAAAAAGACTTACAAATAAAGATTCTAGTTAATAAAAGAGGTTAAATGTCCAGGAAAATCCTATTATGTGCTTTATGATAATTTATGATGGAAAAACTCAAAGTAATTACTGTATTTTAATTTTTATACTGAGTTGATATCCTTACTTAGGAACATAAATGCAGTATTCAGATTTCATAGCTGAGACCTAATTTTGTGTACATGGTCAAACAGTTCATAAAATCCTGATTCATGTTCTAGTAACATCAATCTAGAAATTAACAAAAACAGCAAAGTCAAAGATCAAAATTATCCACTTGCATTGTATCGAAATTTTATAGAAATATAAAATGAAACCTCTTTTTAACTTCAGCAATAGAGGTAAAATATACTTGTAATAACTTCTATTATTTCAAGCGTCACACACTATATAATAAGAAATGGTTTCTAAAGATCAAAAAATTCATCAGGAGATGAACGTCAAGATATCAGTAGTGCCATAAAAAATCGTTTACCACAAGTTTTAAAATGAGAAAATCACATGTACTATTTCTAAAGACATCTAACCATCAGAAGCTTCAATCCATTGGATTCTGAACTGCAATCACAGTCCTTCATGGACTTTACATAATCTGACAATAACTTACCGTTATAAGAACATCAACATAGACCAAAAGAACAAAACAGCAAGGCAAATTAGCATATGTTAACTGCACAAGATCACACAAATAACAGGTAGAAGCATCATAACTTAAATCCAGGGCATCTAGTTCCAGAGTCAGGTTCTTCACCTCATTCTTCAGCAGGTTAAGAAATTTGCTCAAAGTCTCAAGAAAATTGCAAAGGGGGGTCATGAAGCCAGCATTTTAGCCTTAACTACTTTCCCTAAATACAACTGGACCAATTAAGGTCATTAAATCCAGAAGGGGCAAGGTAGCTTTGGGGTACATTGTTCTTGAAAGCAGAGTTTGAAAAAGTGAGCAACATCAGCAGAAAAGCAGCAAGGAGTTTCAGCAGCCTAGAGAAGACTTATCCTCCACACATTTGAAGCAAAAGTAAAATGAAATGTATGCGAGCAGAGACGGGGGTGTTTACCGTCCCGGTGTAACCAGTATGAAAGGTGGTGGATGAAAAGGGACGATTCTAATGAAGAAATTAGTAAAAATGAAACACAAGACATTTATTTCAAGAGAAAATGTTAAAGCCACAGAAAGACAGGGGACAGGTGTTATTACACCTCTGAAAGAACTGATACCCCCACTCTTGCCAAAAGTACCAAGCACACAGGAAGGAATTATACAAGCACTGAAAGAATCTGACTACATTTTGGCATTTTTCTTTTCTACACTAAAGTGTCATGTACAAGAGCAATTCCTTTTCACCATTAAAAATCTTCCTGTGGAGTAGAGAGAAGTGGAAAAAGAGAACATAATTGAGCATAACATGTATCCCATTAGTTCTCCTGTGCTGAATCTATGGTGCTGGGTTACTTGTACACATAAGATGGTCCTCAGACTCATTAAAATCAGGTGAGAGAAACACAAACTTTCACTTAAATGAATAAACTGAAATGTCAACCTAAAGTACACATTAAAAACAGAATCTTCAACAAACAGGAGAAAAAACAAAATCATGGCAGAGACCAGACACAATGATACCAGATACCAGGAAACAACACTTTTTAGGAGATAAATTAAAGGAGGAAAAGCAACCCTGATGGAATTTCTTTTCTCATTACTTAAATCAGGTCACTGAAATGGGCTTACACTATGGCATTTTCTTCATTTTAATTTCATCAAACCATAAATTCCCATGAAAATATTAATACCTTAGACACATGCTCACAATTAATTGGAATGCCTAACCTTTCCGTATAAGTACTTTCGCATGAGTTCAACAAAATAAAAAGAATGCAGTGAGACCCCTCCAAGTTTTTTGCTTATATCAACAGCTATTTTATGAGTATGAATTATCTTTGCAGTTATAAAGCATGTGTAAAATACATTACACAAGTGAGAAGTCTTACTGCAGATGATCAACTAAAAGTCTAAACTGCACACAGAAACATCAAAATCAAGCTGAATTTCCTGGAATATAGCAACCATAAAATGTTCCTCCCAAAGACATTACTGTTAAATATACTTCACTGAATTAAGTTCAACTGTAACTACAATTGAAATATATGATTTAACTGAGTTATGACCTATTTTTCCTCTCAAAAGCAAAAGGGAATAATGACAGTTGTGAGACTTACATTTTTCCATTCCAGGGTTTTTCTGAAAGTTATTTCACAGTAGAGCTAAAGGCAAAATACACTTAGTGACATTTATTTGCTTTAAAATATAGTTAGTTATGCTATTACCCACAGAAGAGATAAGATTTTAATAACAATTTATCAAGTAACAATTGCATTTGGTCACATTTTTAAACTGCACAGACCAAGAAGCACTCAGGAAGGAAATAATCTCAAAACGTAATATGATACCTACAGCTACAATTATAACTAAATGACTTATTTACATAGATCACAACCAACATACAACAGAACCAACAACCAACATGACAAATGCACAATTAACATATATGTGGTTGAAAATACCCACCCCTAGCAGAAAGCTTTTTGGTGTTGATAATTTTGGCAGCATATTCTTGTCCAGTAGGGATTTTCATACATCTTCTCACCACTGAGAATGCCCCCCTGAAAACCAATAATTAGCAGGTCATCAATATAATCAGCTTGATATTCTACTAAAATCTTACATCTGAGTATTTTTATTGAATTTAGTGAATTGTCAAATATCAGTGCACCATATAATAATATCTAGAAAACGAACAATTCTTCCTGGAAACTCAAACCTTCTTTAACGTTGAGGAACAAAAATAAATTTTACTTAACTGGGAGCACACATTATTAATCAACAAAACGAAAGGAACTGCCAATTATGACGACCCTTGTTTGCACATGAAATTTGAAAACATTTTACAATTCACACTCACACAGCACCAAATGCTCTGAGAAAAAAATCCTGCAAAGAGCTGAAGAGGAGCAGCAAAAATCTGCTGCCTATTTATTTTGGTAGGGAAAAAAAATTAATGTGGCTCCAACTAAGTAAATATGGCGATTGTTTTCACTAAAATAAATCTTAGGAACATTTGTGTGTGGTTTAACAAATCCTGCTGTGGTGATTTCTCTCTGCCCTGTTTTGGGCTGGGGGAGGGGAGAGATTTGAATTAAGCTGCTCTTCCGACATATTCTCCATGTTTTAACAGCAGACAACATAAATATATAAGGATATGCTCTTCATTACATTTAAAAGATATTTACACGCCCTTTAATTCAACTGTAGAAAACAACATACACATAAATGCACCTCTTTCTTAAGTAATGTTCGACATTAGCGATAGAGGAACTGGGGTTGGGTTTGATGCTACATAAATTAACGTTCACGGCTCGGCCCCTAGGTTCCTTTGCACAGGTTCTCAGTAGGTCTCCTGTCTCCTTCCTTAACATCGCCAAGTAGTCCTGTCGGTCAGGTGTAGAAGGTCGTTTTTAAGTAACATACAACGTTAGGTTACCCCTAGGAAGCACTCTCCCGGTCTCCAGAGGGCTTTTCCACTGCCTGGGTAAATAAATCCTCCCAGAGAACTCGAAGATGTTCACGTAAATCCTAGGAAGGGTGATGATAAGAGAGTAATCTAGTGCAAGGACTAATAGTGGATATGGGACAGGGGGTCGAGTTCCTTTGGGAGGCTCTTTTCCTGGACAGAACAACTACTGGATGCGAGAGACTCTACGCCAAGTTGAACTTTCGGCATCAATAAATATGGCACCGTCTGGGGCAGTGCGTTCTCATCGGAACGTGGGTCTTACGGCTGACTCGCCGGCGAACCCGGCGGCATCTCTATTTACAGAAAACGTGATCTATGTTGCATTTTACATGCGTTCTGGTTTCCTCTCCATACACACGCGCACGCGCGCGCGCGCTCGCACACTTCTCAGGATGACAGCTACAACTGCAGGGATCGTAAATCCACTAAGTCTCTAGTGCAGGAGGGTGGGGGTGAGGGAGAAGGTGGGCTCAGGATTATCTGAAAGGGCCACAGCCGGGGTGGAAGGTCTTTCCCCTTCGTCGTCCCCTCCTCTTACTAAGGCAACACCTTCCTCCGAGCCGACAAACCGGGGGCCCCTCTCCCTCCCTCTCCTCCCGTCTCCCCAACTCCCTCGCCCCACGCGGGAGGCCCGTGGGTCGGGGGTAACGCGACCCGCCCTCTGCTGGAAAGGGGACGTGCAAGTGCCCGGCAAAGGCGCTTACTTTCCGAGCTCCTCGAAAAGCTGATACTCGTCCGTGAACCTGGTGCAGGTTGTGGTCGAAGCCATCCTCGGTCCGGGCTGTCCCCCTGGCTGGGAGCGCGGCGGACCAGACGAGAGCAGACGCGCGGCTTCCCCGGGACTCGCCCCGCGGCGCTGTCACCCAGGGCCGTCCTCACTTTGCTCGTCCGAAAGTAGCTCGCCGGCGAGGGAGTGTGCGCAGGGGCGGGGCGGGAGGGGAGATGACCAGAGAGGGTGGCGTGGGGTCTCCTCCCCGCGGTCCGCCGAGCCTGCTCCTCCTCCGGGCCTTGCTTCCTTCTTCTCCCGACGCTCCCCCCGGCCCCTGTCTAGCCCCTCGCCCCCAATGCAGGCGCAAAGTACTCAAGAAGAGGGGCCGGGAAATGGAAACCAGCCGGGCGCGGGGCGAGAGGCGAGCGGTTGCGAAACGATCCGCACCGGGGCAGGAGGGGTAGAGGCGGAGGGGAGGGAGCCCGAGGGGGCGGAGGCCGCGGAGCCGGGAGCGGACGGCGCGAGCCCAGCTGCAGCTGTCAGCGGGCGCGGGCGCGGGGCGCGCCGGGGCCGGCCTCCCTCCCGCCCGCAGCTCGGCGGCCTCGCGCTCCCCACGAGCCCGCGCGGCGAGAGAGCGAGCGCTCCGCTCGGGCGAAGCCGCGCCCGCCTCCCCCGAAGCCCCCGCGGGCCGCTCGGGCCCCTCCCCGGGCCCCACGCGCGCGCACGCCCGTCCGGGGAGAGCCCAGGTGGGCGGAGGAGGCTGTGCGGGGGAGCCGCCCGGCGAGGGTCGGCGGAGGCGGGAAGATTACAGGGAAACCCGCAATGAGGCTTCGGCCGGAGCGCGGGCCCGACTCAGCGGGAAGAAGCGGGCTAACTCAAGGACCGCGGGGGCCGCGGCCGGGGGTCGCGGGGCCCCCAGCCGGGCTGTGCGCGCCGGGCGCCAGGGAGCGCCCCCCGCCGGCGCCGAGCCGCGGTGTCCCGGAGGGCCGGGTGCGGGCGCTTCGTCTCGCCTCGAGTCGGCGTTGACACACTGGGGCCGGATGTGGGCAGCTGGCTGCTTCCAGAGACGGGCCCCCTGCCTTCCCCAAGCCCCGGCTCGGCCGGCCCGCTCCCGGGCGCTCTGCGCGGGGTTCCGCCCTCCCCCGCGGCCTCTCCGGCGAGGGCGACGCCCGCCGCGCCACGTTTCACTTCAGATATGACGGCCGCCTCCCTCTCCACCTCCGCCGCCGTGTTCTAGACTGGGTGGCTCAGACTCGGGCAATCCCCAAAAGCCTCTGCTTGGGCCATGAACGTGAACAGACGGAAAGCGAGCACTCCGCCGCGGAGCCACACCTTCCCTCCTCAGAGACTCCCCGCTAGCCTCACGAAGTTCTGATAGTAAGGCGCTCTCTCGCGAGAGTTCCCGCTCGCGGCGGGGGCGGGGGAGTGGGAAGGTTAGGTGTCGGTCACGCGACCTAGTAGGGGCTGACGTCACTCGCATCATGTGAACAAGTCTAGAGCCTTTCGCTTTGCAAAAGGAAAAAGGAAAAGGGGAGATTGCATGTGCTCTGCTTGGGTGCTCAGATCCGATCGGATAGTGACCCCTGACTGTACTCTCTACATGGCTGTTTGATAAAGCACGTAGCAGTTCAGGAACACGTCTTATTCATCAGCATATCTGTCACTGTTTACAGTAAACACGAGAAAAATATTATCCATTACATTAATATTGATGAATTGCTGATAGCCGAAACAACCCGTGGGCCTTCCTTCCAGTCCTGTGCCTTTAGTAAGGCAGACCAGAACAAGAAGTCTTCTTCAAATTACTGCTTTTTGTTTTATAGCACGGGGAAACTAAAAACCTTCCAACTCTATTGCTGTTTGTTCATCCTCAGCATTATGTCAGGAACTCAAAATTTCACACCTGGAAGGTGAACGATAACTAGGAGGTACAGAGCGTCTAAGATTGAAAGGAGTTACTTACTGCTTGCTCCCAAAGGTTGCTTTTAACTAGTGAATTTGTCCACGGTCACATAACTTAAATCCATTTACCCGTCTGAGGAATGCAATTCTGCCAATAACAGCTTTTACTAGAGTTCTCAAAATGTTTACAGTTTTTAATGCTTATAACAAAATTGAACTTTGTACATATTTTGATTCCTAATCATAAAAAGCAAATGCTGTGTAAAATGAGCAATACAAGATGATACCAAAAACTATATGAAGAGAAAAAACAAGGTGTCTATTAATAATTGGGCTAGAAAGATGAAAAAAGTCAATGTGGTCTAGGCTAAAGATTTTTAATATATACCTTAAATATCTGTCAACATGGTTCCAAAAGTTATACCGTGATAATTTAATGTTATTCTCTGAATCTAAACATTTAACAGAACAAGTAAAATTAAGGCAATAAATATAGAATTTTACAACTTGGGAAGAAAATTGTTTAAATATTCGAGTAATGAGGCCTACATAATTACTGTATTTATCTCAGTTACTTAAACCATCCACAATTGTAAATGGTTAGGATAAGTGTGATACAATAAAGCAAGCGTAATCTAGTTTTAATACATCGCTGCTGCTGCCGCTGCTAAGTCACTTCAGTGGTGTCCGATTCTGTGCGACCCCATAGACGGCAGCCCACCAGGCTCCTCTGTCCGTGAGATTCTCCAGGCAGGAACACTGCAGTGGGTTGCCATTTCCTTCTCCAATGCATGAAAGTGAAAAGTGAAAGTGAAGTCGCTCAGTCTTGCCGGACTCTTAGTGATCCCATGAACTGCTGCCCACCAGGCTCCTCCGTCCATGGGATTTTTCCAGGCAGGAGTACTGGAGTGGGGTGTCGTTTCATTACTAGACAATGAAAGTGTGATTTTTAAGCAAAGACTGCTTAATATATATTTTCACTGTTCCCTGATCTATATTTTGTACTATTTAAAGTATTTCTCTTACATATTAAAAACTACTGCTGCTGCTAAGTCACTTCAAGTGTCTGACTCTATGCAACCCCATTGATAGCAGCCCACCAGGCTCCTCTGTCCAGGGGATTCTCTAGGCAAGAATAATCAAAAACTGAAGATTTATCTAGTGGCTTGGACCACCTACGACAATAATCCTTCCTGGGCTTACTTACACTTGAAGTCCACGTGGATTATCTTCTCTTGATTCCTTCCTAGTCTCCAACTTCTGCCCTCACCTCCTCTCATTCATGAGCCAGAAAGATCCTCTTGAAACCTCAGTCAGAACAAACCATGCTTATGCTCAAAACCTGCTGAAGGCTTCACACCATCTCAACTGGATGAAAAATGAAATTCTAAAAATGACTTAGAAGGCCTTAGAGGATCTCTCCTCCACCCCTGCTCCACTAGCCTCTTACCTCAATTGGTGCCCGGGCTCACTCTCCTCTGGCCACACTGGCTACTACCGTTCTTGGAGTAGAGACTTTGCATTTGCTGTTCTCTGCTTCCCAGAATGTTCATCTCTTAGTTGTCCTATCTCATTTCTTTACCTCCTTCCAATATTTTCTCAAATATTGTCTTATCGGGGTGGCCTTCCCTGGCTGTTCTATCAATTACTGCAGCTCTTTCAGACATGATTTCCAGCCCCATTCCCTGCTTTATTTTTCCCCTCAATACTTATTGCCACCTACAGTACTACACATTTTTTCTTGTTAATTGTTTACACTTCCTAACTAGAATTTAAGCTCTCCAGGGGCATGAATTACCAGCTGTTTTGTTCACCGCACTATTTCTACAACTAGAACAGTTTCTGGCACATAATAGCTGCTTGATAAACTTTGTTGAATGGATAAATTAATTATTTGGGGGTTTAGATTAATCACAGGATTTATATTAAGGTCAGAAGTTGATCATTAACATATCATTAAGACTTCTTAGTATGAGGGTGATCATTTTCAAAGTGGTCACAGTATCCCATCATTAAAAGTGTTTATGCACAGAAATGGATTTTTAAAATACAATAATAATTGACAGCAAGGGAAAAGAATCTACTACTAATTTACTTGTCAAGGAAGAAGGAATGTGTATTCTTAGATATATTGGCCTCACTAAATTTTACATTGTAATAAAAGGCAGTGCCAAAGGTTTTAAATAACTAGATTTCATTGTGAAGGCAAAAGTCAATGTAAGGAAATGAAAAATGTGGCTTGAAATGAATTTTTCATGTGCAAAATGGACAAAAAATTTCTAAATATAGCCTATTTGGTTTCTCAATTGGTTTAATCACACAAAAATTGAGATCACTTGGTGTATTGCTTCCAGCTTCCAAATTTCTACTTTGCTTAAGGCGGAAGCAAAGTATTCATAATTTTATCGTCTTTTAAAATTCACCCATTAATGCTTGAAAGGCAATAACAGCAAATAAAAGAGAAGAGGTATGGGGCGGTGGATGGTTGGACAACTGTTGGTTTGAAAAGGAATAGTAAGCAGAGCCCTGTCACTACCTGGATTGCTAGACTTCAATCATATGAAATCATATCAGTGCCAAAAGGAAAAGGAAATCTTGCTGTAAATGTATCCCATCCCTTTTTTGTGATAGCATTAGCTGACAAACAGTAGCAAAGAGATAAAAGACCTGAAAATGATCACCACATACAAATACAAAATGAGAATAAAGGATAGAAATCTTGTAATTAAAAATTGTAAGGCTTCAGTAGCCCTACTAGGAAGGGATAAGTTTTTAATACTTAAATGAGCAAAGTGGATATTCACAGGTATTGATTTCCCCTTGCTACAAAGTTGCATCCAGGAAACAATGAAATGATGGCTATTTCCATAGCTCCCTCAAAACCAGAATCCATCTGTAATAGGTAGATTTCTGTGAGAATTTTAGCAGGCTCTGTATTGTAAGCCACTCAGCAGATTTAGAGTCGGGGGTGGGGGGGGGGGGGGGGAAGCAACCTGAAGGTGCATTTTTTCTGTTTAAGCAAAATTCTGCTGTTGCTTTTTTCAGTTAGTCTTCGTAAGGTAAAATAACCGCATAGAGTCAGACACAAATTTAGTCTACAAGTGAGTGGATTATCTGTTCACCACAACATCAATTTATGCAAGATAAACGTGCAGATGAAATTAAATATTTATGAAACAAAAGATAGTAACAGAAATGTTCACTTTGTTTCATCAGGTGCTAATTTTTTTTTTTTTTACTAAAAATACAAAGAAACATGCAACTAAACGAAAATAAGAAATATCCAAAAATAGCCTTTCCCATCACTTTCAAGTATACTGGTTAGTATACTTGATGCTTCATGAACATGTATGCATACCTACCACTGTTAAAAGAATTGTAGTAAGAAATTGTATTAAATACGGTGTGTAAATTGAAATAACTGGAGTCATTAACAAACAAAACAAATTAGCAGATCCTGTTTTCCTCTTGAAACAGAGCAGGACCCTGTGGAGCTCCTAAACTCGGGAGCCTTTCTGTCCCCCATTTTCTTGTTTGTTGAGAATGGACTCCAGCTTCCATGAGTCTCCCTGAGTTTCCAAGAGCAAATGCAAACAACTGCTAATCAAGGAAGGAGCTGCCAAGAAGCCGCCTGAGGCTACATTGAAGGAACCAGAGAAGCTCATCAAGAAGATCTGTTGTTATGTAGTTGCTCAGGCTCCTCTGAGGAGGAGCCTGGTGGGCTGCAGTCCATGGGGTCCCAAAGAGTTGGACACGACCGAGCGCCTTCACTCACTCATGTAGCAACACTTACCACAGCTACAGTTAGAGTATTGGTCCCTTCATGGTAAGGAACAGCTATTCAGTTCCTCACCACGACACTAGCACAGGACTTGTACCTTAGTAGATGCTCAAAAATACCTTATATATCAAAAAATGAGTATATGTTCTCATTAGTCTTTGTCTTCCAAAGTATTAAAAATCCTCAATCTTTAATATGGTATTATGAGTCCTCTTTGGGGCTCCTTTTCACTCCTTACATAACTTGACCTCTCTGTATCATTTCACACCCTTGATCTGAATTCTCTGTTGGTTTCCATGTCTGATGACCAAATTCTCCGTTCACAGAAACTCACTGCCCCACTACATTCCCATCTGCTCTTTTCCTCAGCCTCATTCCCAGCTGTTTTTCTCTACCTATATGGTAACTGGTTGCTCTTTGGTTTCCACCATCTTAGGCAGCTCTTTTTCTTGTTTTACAACAGCTTTCCCAGGCTACCTTAATAACGCTCCTTCTCCTGATTATTGTCTGGCTTAAATTTGCTTCTCCTGCTTCTCCAGGTGTAGGTTCTTACACAAGGGGAGGGAGTTATTGTGGCAAAGTTATTGTCTCAGAGATGAAGGATAAGGAAGTGGAGAAGCAGGATAAAAACACAAACAAAAAAACCCAGCGTGTGCCTTCAGGCAAAGTCCAAGGCTCAGCCTGATCTCCCAGCAGCTTGGAGTGTTTCAGGCGAGGACTCTCCTAATCCTTCACCAGGCGGTCGTTGACCACCAGCTGTGGGGGAAGGGGAAGGAAGGAATGTAAACCCTCAAGGGGTCAAGTAGGACCCTCCTTGCTTTCAGGCACATGGAAAATGAAAAAGGGGAAATCCAAGTCTCCTAGATGTCTAAATGCTAATGCTGATCTCCAACTCCCACCTCTCTGAGAGCTTCAGATTTGTGTTGCCAGTCGCCACTAGAAAATTCCTTCCAGAGAATCTGCCTCTATTTCTGATTCAACATGTTAAAAATTAATCTCGCAGACTCTCTCTCTCTACCTGCACCTCCCCCATATCTCAGCAAAACTTGAGGGTCACCTGTAACGGTCCCTCTCCCTTCCTCCCACAGCCAATCACAAGTCCACACACCTCACGTCTTTCCCACTATAAATGCCTTCCTTTAGGCCAGCAACTTTTCTCACTTATATTAAGGCATTAGGTCACCCCTTAATGAATTCACACTAAAAAAATCTAATGTATCTCTCCTCAGTGTGGATACCATTATTAGCTCAACATATATCTTTCTTTTAAAAAAAGCCCAAATTTTTAGTAGACTCTATCATGCATTTTATAGTTGGGAACTGGGTAGTTTCATAGATTCATCTCTCTTGTCGCTGTTCCATACCTTGTTTCCTAAACATTCCTAGAATTATCTGTCCTTTGCACTTCATTTCTTGTCACTGGCATTCTAGACTAAACCATCATTATCTCTTAACCAGTTTACCAAAGCAGTCTCCTAACTGCTTTAGTTTGTGCTCACTGAAATTCTTCTTGATAAGCATCTAACTCTCTAGTGGCCCATTTATCTAAAGCACACAGAGCTTCATCCTGTTTTTCATTCTGAATTCCTTTTAGGGCGCACTGTCTGCAGGTGACTACAGTGGGTTGTGATGTAACCCTTATATAACTGGATGATGAGCAAGGCCCTTTGTTCTTTTTCCCTTCACATTCTCCATCCCCCTCCTTTAGGTCCTAAATTCAACCAAGGTTTGGGAGGCATTTAGTGACTGATTTGTCCAGTGGTGCTAGGAAGGCTCATTCTTAGGTCAGCAAAGGATTTTGTTGGTAGGCCATTCTTGTGCTATGTCTAGATGAGGCCCCGTTAAAAACATAAAAATCCTCTAGATTGTCTGTCTTACTAGTCTATTATGATCCAGAAAATGTTCTCCCTTGCTGAATCTTCCCATACATAGAAAAGCACTCAAATCACTAAGATGTCTGTTTTGTAATTAGCAGTAATCTTTTGCCAAGATGTTTGCTTAACTATGGGCTTCCCAGGTGGCACTAGCGGTAAAGGACATGCCTGCCAATGCTGGAAACATAAGAGACACAGGTTCCATCCCTGGGTCAGGAAGATCCCCTGGAGGAGGGCATGGCAACCCACTCCAGTACTCTTGCTTGGAGAATCCCATGGACGGAGGAGCCTGGTGGGCTACAGTCCATGGGGTTGCAAAGAGTCAGACACGACTGAGCGACTTAGCACATATGCGCATGCTTAACTGTGTGTATTTCTTAGCCCCCAATTCATATGTATACCTTTCCTGCCTCTTTGGGACAGTTCCTCAGACCTCTCTCCTTGGCTATAGTCTGCAGTAAGACCCTGCATAAAACTTAAACTCACAGTTCATGTAGTGTGATTTTTTTTTTAAGTTGACACTCTTTTAATTTAAATATCTTCAGAGGAAGGTAGCATCCCCTCCAACATTCTTCATTTTCAAAACTTTACTTTTTCAAATAATCAATGGTTTAAAGCTGAAGTTACCTTTGCCAAAAGTTGAAATTTCTTATTTCATCATGTAGGAGCCAACACCAAGAATTTGCTGCATGCTATATATCAGATAGACAACACAAACTGGACTCAGAATAGATGATAAAATATATACAATTTACTACATCAACCCTGTATAATTACAATAACTTCGGTTCTATTTGCATGATATGTCCTGTTAATTTATCACTATGTATTATGATTTATTATTCAGATACTATTTATTCATTTCCTAGATCATCTAGGCATCTGATATGTCTTACCTCTCTGCTTGTGTGTTTCACAGAGTGGTAGCTTACAGTGAACAATGTCAGATTTGTGATCTCCAAAAAATAAGACTTAGCTTCGAGACCAGGGACCAGGCTTGATTACGCAAGAGTTTTTGTGTAGCAGAGTTTTATTAAAGTAAGAAAGAGACAGAGAATGCTTCTGACATAGCATCAGAGGAGGGATGAAGAGTCTCCCCACCCCCCGCTAGTCTTAGCAAGGGAATTATATACTTTATAATTGATTATTATAATAAATCAAAAGAATGTCTCAAGGTTGTAAAGATCTTACTAGACCCACTCCCACAATTTACATTTTAAGATAACAGGATTAGCCAGAGGATTTTAGGAAGGAGGAACTGTCCTCAAGCAGGAAACATTGTTGTTGTATAATCCTTAGTACAGAGTTTAAATTGAGTTGTTTGTGGTTTAATCATCAGTTCCCGGCTTAAAGAAAAAAAAAAGTTTTAGGTATCTAAAACTAAGGAATGTAGAGGGGAAAAAGGCATTTGTCCTTTGTTCTTCCTTGAGAATTTCAGACCCCTATCTCTTCATCGAGAGTTCCAGACCCCTCTCTCTTTCTCGGGGACCCTGGGCTTCCTATCAACCTGCCTAGGAATTGACTCTCTCAAGAGCTTGATTGACATGCTCATTTATTCCTTCAAAAAGCAGAAAGAGAAGGGGTTGTAAAAATCTACTTGCTCAGTGAGATAATGTATGTGACCAAACCTACCCACCAAAATCTGTACTATTCTCCTTCTATAGAAACAGGGGTGGATCGGAACACAGAGGCAGAATATATCTTTCAGAGTTCTCTGCCTCCAGATTATGTTCTTGGCAAAGATGTGTGAGCAGAAGTGATGCGTGTCACTCCAGGCTTTCCCCCCTGCATGTTCTTTAATGGTTTTCACATTTCCTAAATGACTGAAACAGTAACTCTGATGGCGGTCTGTGGTCATCATGTCGAAGCCGGCAGAGTCACTGTCAGCCTGGGTCCCTGGGCACAAGGGTTGAGCTGCTGCTAACCCAGAACTCTGCTCTAGATCAAAGAAGTAAACGTCCTGTTTTTAAGGGAGCTGAGTTTTGAGGATCCTATCTTATTTTCCTAGGTTGGTCTACCTATCAAAAACAAACTGTGTAAATAAAACTCTTAAACTCAAAAGTCCTGAAAAATAGAAAGTATCACTATAATTCAAAGATTATAAGTAAAAATACAGATGAATGAATGAATGGAAATAGGTAACTTGGGTTATGACCGTATTTTATTTTTTCTACATCATGCTAGTTTCCACTAGTGTGATAACTGAGACTTATCTTTGTTACAGAACGGCTGAACTCCAGTCAGGACACATATCTATATGGTTCAAGTTAAAAAATAAACATTAATAAAAGAGCCAGTTTACCCTTCTCATTTCCTACTACATACACATACAGTCCTGTCTTCATTCAATAAGACATATTTTTAGAATTTCTGGAAGCTGTAGCAATACCCTGCAAAAAGACAGGCACATTTCTCTCTAAAACCTCCCATTTCCAATGCTTTATTATATCTGTGGGGAAAAAAAAAGCACTTCAATTAGTAGCTTATTTGTGAGCAACACTTCTTTTCACAATTATTTGGCTCATTTAACAAAGAAGACATGCCCTCAAATTAAGAGTGAAAGGTGTTTTTGAAGGTGAAGGCAATTAAGCTGGGTGAGTTATCAAAGTACATAGGAAACAAAACAAAGAACTCCTACAGCATAAATGTGAAGACTTGCGCCACTGATTGTGAAACATTTATTCTATGAATTGTATGTTTGTGTAGTGGGCCAGAGATTCTGAGGATGTAATGTAGAGCAAAATAAATCGTGGCCCTACTTTTACAGGGCTTGCTTTTGAGTGGGGGCGATAGGCATTAAATCACAAATAGGCATTAATTAGTTGTAAAAAAAAACCTAAATAATATAAAGGAAGAATATAGGGATTTATGAGAATGTATAATATTTGTCTTGGTGGGTAGGAGAAGGATGAGCAAAATGATATCTGAAGGATAAGTAGGAATTAACTACATAAAAGAAAGTATAGGGAAAAGCATTCTAAGAGATGGAACATCACGAATTCAAGGAACCAAAAGAGGTCAATTGGATTAGGGTGCAGTGAACAGAATAAAGCTGTAGGAGTGGATCAGAGAGGCTTTCATGGGGAACTTAAAACCATATGAAGAACAATATGGAAATATTGAAAAGGTTTTAAGAATGGAAGTGACATTCTGTGTCACAAATTCCTTCTGCCTTGTGGAGGATGAATGTTAGCAATTCAAAGAGATCAGCTTAAAAGGCAAGGTGAAGGAACGTAGCAGCTTGGATTTAGGTGATGGTATTAGTGAAAATAGAAATAAATGAATATTTAAAACATACTTGGGAAAAATATTTAAAACATACTTTTCATGTTAAAAAGGTGAAAGAGTTATATGATCTGAAGAGAAACCAGAGTATATGAAAAACTAATTTTAAAAAAAGGTTGATAATTGAAATCAACTATGTTAATATGAATTAGACAAAACTGCAGCCTATTGATGTTAACAATATTTACCTCAGATGACCATTATATCTACTACTGTGGGCAGAAATCCCTTAGAAGAAATGGAGTAGCCATCATACTCAACAAAAGAGTCCAAAATGCAGTACTTGGATGCAGTCTCAAAAATGACAGAATGATCTCTGTTCGTTTCCAAGGCAAACCATTCAATATCATGGTAATCCAAGCCTATGCCCCAACTAGTAATGCTGAAGAAGCTGAAGTTGAATAGTTCTAGGAAGACCTATAAGACCTTTTAGAACTAACACCCAAAAAAGGTGTATTTTTCATTATAGGAGACTGGAATACAAAAGTAGGAAGTCAGGAAACACCTGGAGTGACAGGCAAATTTGGCCTTGGAGTACAGAATGAAGCAGGGCAAAGGCTAATAGAGTTTTGCCAAGAGAATGCACTGTTCATAGCAAATACCCTCTTCCAACAACACAAGAAAAGACTCTACACATGGACATCAACAGATAGTTGACACCAAAATCAGACATTATATTCCTTGCAGCCAAAAATGGAGAAGCTCTATACAGTCAGCAAAAACAAGACCAGGAGCTGACTGTGGCTCAGATCATGAACTCCTTATGGCCAAATTCAGACTTAAATTGAAGAAAGTGGGAAAACCACTAGATCATTCAGGTATGAATCAAAGCCCTTATGATTATACAGTGGAAGTGAGAAATAGATTTCCAGGATTAGATCTGATAGACAGAGTGTCCGATGAACTATGGACAAGGGTTTGTGACATTATACAGGAGACAGGGATCAAGACCATCCCCAAGAAAAAGAAATGCAAAAAAGTAAAATGGCTGTCTGAGGAGGTCTTACAAATAGCTGTGAAAGGAAGAGAAGTGAAAAGCAAAGGAGAAAAGGAAATATGTACCCAGTTGAATGGAGAGTTCCAAAGAATAGCAAGGAGAGATAAGAAAGCCTTCCTCAGTGATCAATGCAAACAAATAGAGGAAAACAATAGAATGGGAAAGACTAAAGATCTCTAAGAAAATTAGAGATACCAGGGGAATACTTCATGCAAAGATGGGCTCGATAAAGGACAGAAATTGTAGGGACATAACAGAAGCAGAAGATATTAAGAAGAGGTGCCAAGAATACACAGAAGAACTATACAAAAAAGATCTTCACAACCCAGATAATCATGATGGTGAGATCACTCACCTAGAACCAGATATCCTGGAATGTGAAGTCAAGTGGGCCTTAGGAAGCATAACTCCGAGCAAAGCTAGTGGAGGTGATGGAATTCCAGTTGAGCTATTTCAAATCCTGAAAGATGATGCTGTGAAAGTGCTGCTCTCAATATGTCAGCAAATTTGGAAAACTCAGCAGTGGCCACAGGACTGGAAAAGGTCTGTTTTCATTCCAGTACCAAACAAAGGCAATACCAAAGAATGCTCAAACTACCACACAAATGCACTCATCGCACGCAACAGTAAAGTAATGCTCAAAATTCTCCAAGCCAGGCTTCAGCAATACGTGAACCGTGAACTTCCAGATGTTCCAGCTGGTTTTAGAAAAGGCAGAGGAACCAGAGATCAAATTGCCAACATCTGCTGGATCATCAAAAAAGCAAGAGAGTTCCAGAAAAACATCTATTTCTGCTTTATTGACATGCCAAAGACTTTGATTGTGTGGATCACAAAAAACTGAGGAAAATTCTGAAAGATACGGGAATACCAGACCACCTGACCTACCTCTTGACAAACCTGATTGCAGGCCAGGAAGCAACAGTTAGAACTGGACATGGAACAACAGATTGTTTCCAAATAGAAAAGGAGTACGTCAAGGCTGTATATTGTCACCCTGCTTATTTAACTTATATGCAGAATACATCCTGAGAAGGCAATGGCAACCCACTCCAGTACTCTTGCCTGGAAAATCCCATAGACCGAGGAGCCTGGTAGGCTGCAGTCCATGAGGTCGCGAAGAACTGGACACGACTGAAGCCACTTGGCAACAGCAGCAGTAGAGGACATCATGAGAAATGCTGGGCTGGATGAAGCACAGGCTGGAATCAAGTTTGCCAGGAAAAATATCAATAACCTCAGATATGCAGATGACACCACCCTTATGGCAGAAAGTGAAGAAGAACTAAAGAGCCTCTTGCTGAAAGTGAAAGAGGAGAGTGAAAAAGTTGGCTTAAAGCTCAACATTCAGAAAACTAAGATCATGGCATCCAGTCCCATCACTTCATGGCAAATAGATGGGGAAACAGTGGCTGACTTTATTTTTCTGGGCTCCAAAATCACTGCAGATGGTGATTGCAGCCATGAAATTAAAAAATGCTTACTCTTTGGAAGGAAAGTTATGACTAACCTAGACAGCATATTAAAAAGCAGAGACATTACTTTGTCAACAAACGTCCATCTAGTCAAGGTTATGGTTTTTCGAGTAGTCATGTATGGATGTGAGAGTTAGACTGTAAAGAAAGCTGAGCGCAGAAGAATTGATTCTTTTGAACTGTGGTGTTGGAGAAGACTCTTGAGAGTCCCTTGGACTGCAAGGAGATCCAACCAGTCCATCCTAAAGGAGATAAGTCCTGGGTGTTCATTGGAAGGACTGATGTTGAAGCTGAAACTGCAATACTTTGGCCTCCTGATGTGAAGAGCTGACTCATTTGAAAAGACCCTGATGCTGGGAAGGATTGGGGGCAGGAGAAGAATGGGACGAGCGAGTGAGATGGTTGAGTGGCATCACCAACTCAATGGACATGAGTCTGGGTAAACTCTGGGAGTTGGTGATGGACAGGGAGGCCTGGAGTGCTGCAGTTCATGGGGTCGCAAAGAGTCGGATATGACTGAGCGACTGAACTGAACTGAACTGAACATATTGATGTTACTTAGATTTTATTTTTTGTTTTAGGAAAACTCTGCCTAGGTAATATAGTACTATATATCAGTAAATAACTTTACAGACTGCTTCAGGAACTTTCTTCAGTTCAAGTTTTTAGAACCATTTATTTGTTCCCCTAATCAAACAGCTTAATCATCAGGTTAGTTGTCAAGACTAATTTCACAGTATCCACCAATTTTAAACTTTGCCCTATTCTCCACTTTCCATCTTGAAAGACTGCTTACACCTCTCAGGCCAGACCTCAAATCCTATAAATATCTCACCTCTAAGTACCTCTTTCTGAAACACTGCTAAGACCCTGTCAAGACTTGTTCTACCTATTTTAATGAGTTTGGAGTACTTTATTAACAGATTGAAGATATTTTGAGGAGCTCAACAACAAACTACAGGAAGTATTTTCATAAACGTTGGCCTAGTCATACAATGAAACATATGAAGAATTAAATTATGTTGCAGCAAAGTACTGGCATTGAACAACATGACAATATATTAACTAAAAATTCAAGTCACTAAAGAGTTTACTTTAACCCCAGTGTAATATGCTTGGTTATTTGGACACATAGATAGACAGAGAGAGAAATTTATCAAAGGACAATCTTCTAAATTTTCACTGTGCTTATCTTTTGGGATAAGAATATGAATGAATTTTTCCAGTATTTTGAAATTTTTCTTCACTGAATACATTTGTGTAATAAAATTAATGAATGCTATAAAGAGATAAAACTTTTGAATTTGCATATATTTGGGAATTAAAATATGTATTCCAAAATCAAAAAAGTTAACTCTGTGATTTCTTCCTTAAAGTTTTCTTGCTTTGGTGGTAGAGAAAATGGATGGAGGAATAGTAATTACTATTCCTTCCATGGTACAGTTTCATGGTAATCCTGTAAGACACATGATACTTTTCATCTTATGAGTGAAAAAATGGGACTAAGAATTTAAATAACATTACTTCTCACTAGAAACAGGGCCAGTGCAAGTTTTACTCTCAAGAGTGTCTAAAATACTAATTGGTAGCATCTGCTGAGTATTTACCATGACTCATAACTCTCTGAGATGGTTTTCTATTGCATTAATTTTACAAATGAGTCAACAGGAACAGATCTGTTTGTCTCAGGGAAGTGACAAGCAAGATAAGGAATCAAACCCAGGTAAGCTGAGCCACAGAGTCTGTATTTTTAATCATTACATGTTATCTTCCATATTTTTATTTATTTTTACTTTACAGGCCACAACTAAACATTCATACATATATTTTATATTTTTCAAATGGCTAACTCTGAAAATATTTAGCTGCTTAGGACTGGCTGCTCTTTAAGTGGAGGGACAGTGTGGAAAGAACAAATGGACTTCAGAAGTCACTTGGCTTCAGGGGAAAAGCAGCTGAATTTTCTGCTTCACTAATTAAATACACCAATCCCCAAGTGTCAAATAATATTAACCAGTCAACAGTTGCTTTTCCAGAGAGCTAGGTGACTCATTTTCTAAACATACTGCTGATGCAGCTATCACCTCTTGCTGCAGAATTTTGGCTGAGCCCAACTTTCCTCTCTCTCTTGGAGGTCTCATCTCCAGTTTTTGCTTCTTCCTGGCTCTGGTACCGTCATTCCTCAACTTCGTTTCTTATTTAACCTCAGGGCTAATCCAGGTTAAGATATAGCTGCAAATGTGACTAAATGTTAAAATGGGGAATTTAATGATAATATCCTAAGTCTTTGTTATGTGGCAGCCTGGATGGGAGGAGAGTTTGGAGGAGAATGGGCACACACACATAAATATATAGCTGTGTCACTTTGCTGTCTACCTGAAACAACATTGTTAATCAGCTATACTCCAATATAAAACTAAACGTTAAAAAAGAACGCTAACTCATAGCTAGATATTACAGTGACTAGAGGGAAATCCCTTTCCTAGGGAAATGTTAGGGAAAATAATCCTTGGAGACCATCTCATTTCCTTAGCACATTTCCAAGGTCTTCTTCCTGAACTTCAATCCAGGCTCTTCCAACAGGCTGGTAAAGCCATATTAAAGGTAGTACTCAGACACATAGCAAAGGATTCACTGTCATGTGGCTTTGTCAACAGCGACCACTGCTACCTGCTAAATTCTATGTGATCTGGAAGTGTCCCAACCACTCTGAGGGTCCTACTAACAACCAAGGACTCCCAATGATTGGAGCTTCCTTGGTGACTCAGACTGTAGGGAATCTGCCTGCAATGTGGGAGATCCAGGTTTGACGCCTGGGTTGGGAAGATCCCTGGAGGAAGAAATGGCAGCCCTCTCCAGCATTCTTGCCTGGAGAATGCCATGGACAGAGGAGCCTGACCGGCTACAGTCTGTGGAGTCACAGAGAGTTGGACACGCCTGAACAGATAACCCCTTTCCAGTGACTAAATCCAGGCAACTTGACCCAGTCATCATCTTTGTGGGAATCTACGTAACCAATTATGTAGATTTCTTAAAATTGCCTTTCTTTGACCTCTTCAATTCTACTTCTGATTTTCTCGCTGCTACTTAGCATTCATTTTTTCTGCCTGTTCTTCTCTTGTTTTCTTTTTCCTTAAATGTAGGCCTTTCCCACTACTTTGGAGTGGATAACACTGCTAAAGCCCTTGACTCTTGCCTCCATGTAGATAACTCCCACATCATGATCCCTAGCCCCATAGGCATCTCCAGAAATGTTCATCCTTATATCTTACTTCATGCTTTGATGCCAAAGTATATCCCTCCCCAAGATTCAACTTATGTTAATGGTACCATTTCCCCAGTATTCAAAATCAGTCCTTGGAGTATCATTTGATTTCTTCCTTATAGTTCCCACTTCTAACATTATCACATCCTGTAGATTTTATATTAAGAATATCTGTATTAAAAATTCCTGTTGGGATTTATTTCTTCCTATTTACAAGCCGTCATCATAGGACTGTTTTACTTACTGAGCCTTCTCCTCTAACCACCAACCCATTTTTCCCAGTCTTCTATGATTTCCATTAGTCATCTTCTATATTAAAAATATGTGTGTTTGGGTTAGTTGCTAAGCCATGTCCAACTATTTGTGACCCCAAGGACTGTAGCCTGCCAGGCTCCTCCATCCATGGGATTTTCCAGGCAAGAATATTGGAGTGGGCTCCCGTTTCCTTCTCCCAGGGATCTTCCCAAGCTAGGGATTGAACCTGCGTCTCCTGCATTGCATGCAGACACTTTACCAAGTGAACCACCAGGGAAGCCATTAAAAATGAGGCCATTATAAAAAATGAGACATTAAAATAAATGTTCAGGCTCATCTGCATTTGTCCCATAATAACTATTGTTTATTTAGGGTCTACAATGTGCCAAAAACTTTGCTAACAACTTTATATATATTGTTTTTAATACTTTCAATAATCATGAAAAGTCAGGTTTATTATATAATATCTATTTTACATTTGGGCAAACAATTCAATTAATGGGATGTTTGCTTTCATAAGGTCACACTTTAGGAAGCAAATAGAGCTGTCGTTTGATTCAGGTCTCTTGAATTCTAAAGCCTGTTCTGAGAATTTAATACATGACACTACAAACATGTATAAATCAGATAATAACTGGATAAAAATTAAACTTTTGTTTTATATGTTACTGTATATCAGGAAAAAATTTTAAGTCAATCTCATGAAGTTAAGAAACTCATTCCCAGAATTCTTATTGATACAGAAGGAGGTTAAGTAAAAATACAAGAAAATAGATATCACTGTAACCTATTCTAAATTTCTTAGCTCAGATTCAAGAAGTGGTAATTTCTTTAATCTCTCCCCAATGGTGAAAGTGTTGCAGTCAATATGCCAGCAAATTTGGAAAACTCAGCAGTGGCCATGGGACTGGAAAAGGTCACTTTTCATTCCAATCCCAAAGAAAGGCAATGCCAAAGAATGCTCAAACTACTGCACAACTGCACTCATTTCACACACTAGTAAAGTAATGCTTAAAATTCTCCAAGACAGGCTTCAACAATATGTGAACTGTGAACTTCCAGATGTTCAAGTTGGTTTTGAAAAGGCAGAGGAACCAGAGATCAAATTGCCAACATCTGCTGGATCATAGAGAAAGCAAGAGAGCTCCAGACAAACATCTATTTTTGCTTTATTGACTATGCCAAAGCCTTTGACTGTGTGGATCATAATAAACCGTGGAAAATTCTGAAAAAGATGGGAAGACCAGACCATCTGACCTGCCTCTTGAGAAACCTGTATGCAGGTCAGGAAGCAACAGTTAGAACTGGACATGGAACAACAGACTGGTTCCAAATAGGAAACGGAGTACATCAAGGCTGTATATTGTCACCCTGCTTATTTAACTCATATGCAGAGTACATCATGAGAAATGCTTGGCTGGAAGAAGCATAAGCTGGAATCAAGCTTGCCAGGATAAATATCAATAACTTCAGATACGCAGATGATACCACCCTTATGGCAGAAAGTGAAAAGGAACTAAAGAGCCTCTTGATAAAAGTGAAAAAGTTGGCTTACAACTTAAATTCAGAAAACTAAGATCATGGCATCCAGTCACATCACTTCATGGCAAATAGATGGGGAAACAGTGGCTGACTTTATTTTTGGGTTCCAAAATCACTGTGGATGGTGACTGTAGCCATGAAATTAAGACACTTGCTTCTTGGAAGGGAGGTTATGACCAACCTAGACAGCATATTAAAAAGCAGAGACATTCTTTTGCCAACAAAGGTCCATCTAGGCAAGGCTATGGTTTTTCCAGTAGTTATGTATGGATGTGAGACTTGGACTATAAAGAAAGCTGAGCGCAGAAGAATTGATGCTTTTGAACTGTGGTTTTGGAGAAGGCTCTTCAGAGTCCCTTGGACTGCAAGGAGATCCAACCAGTCCATCCTAAAGGAGATTAGTCTTGGGTGTTCATCGGAAGGACTGATGCTGAAGCTGAAACTCCAATACTTTGGCCACCTGATGTGAAGAGCTGACTCATCTGAAAAGACCCTGATTCTGGGAAAGATTGAGGGCAGGAAGAGAAGAGAATGACAGAGGATGAGATGGCTGGATGGCATCACCAACCCAAAGGACATGAGTTTGCGTAAACTCTGGGAGATGATGATGGATGGGGAGGCCTGGCGTGCTACAGTCCATGGGGTCACAGAGAGTTGGACACAACTGAGTGCCTGAACTGAACTGAATTGAATTTCTTCAATGACCATGTGTTTATTTATACTCAAACTGTGACTGAAACTGCAGGAAGGAAAACTGTCTACCTTACAATTAACAAGGGCTAGGACACCCTCTGGATAATGTGCGAAATGGATGCTTGTCAACACATGATTATATGAAAGATATCTGTAATGACCCAAGTGCTAGAGTGAGTTTGCCTCTCATGTAAAATAACAGAAAGATAGCACAAAATAAATAAACAACTCCCTATTTGGCCACCTGGGAGGAAAGTAAATATGTCTATGAACACTGTTCTGTAAAGACTCAAGATGCTACAGTTTATGAGAAAGCAGAGGTTTTCTCCACCCTATAAAAATGAAACACAACAGGATAAAACAAAACGCTAGTGAGGTATAAGCTACTTCCCAGAGAGGTCTTTTTAATAAATCAAGTGGTCCCAGTCTTGCTCTTATTCATTTCTTTGTTTCTATCTTTTTTGCCTTCATGTCATTACACTGTTTTTATATAAAAGTTCTGATTCCTTCTTTACCACCTTTTGATTCTATATTTATAAATTGTTCCAATGAAAGAAAATGCATTTTATATCAAATGGTACAGTTTATCGTCCACCTTGAGGAACTCATTATGTATTGGAGGTGAGTGAAAATTAAATTCACTGTGGATGCAGTTGAAGGCAGTCTTTTTGTTCACTGAAGAATTTGTCAGCCTCTGAAGCCAAGATCAATCCAGAAGTAAAAAGAAGGCACATTGGTGTGTTCAAATGTCAGTTGAATACAGATTATTGCCAGAATTTGATCAGACTGCATCAGTGATTCCTAAGATATTATTTTAAAGCCATTATTTATGTAACTAATTACAATTTTCTCTTTTCAAATGTCAAGAATGAGCTTGAACTTCCTTAAGCAAAATGAAAGAATTTATTACACAAATTCAAGGATATTTTACAAAACACAATAGGAATAAACTTTTGTCTCAGAGAGGTTTGGAATTTAGAAATGAAAAAACCATCAAAGAGTTAACAGTATTCATACTCCATCTCTCATTTATACATCTTTCTGTGCTATATATTCTATTTCACATGGCATAAAATGGCAAGGCAATCACATAAAATTGCATAGGTTTCTGATAACACAAAGGTATCCAGTGTTGGCTACAGTCTAAAGCACAATCTAGCTCTGCTAGCCAAGCTGTGAACCCTTAGGGTTGAGTTGTCCTTAAAAGGGTGATCTTTTTCTAGTTTCTGAAAAGCAGCATATGGGTAAGTGGAGACTCCATCAAATACAGCAACTTTGCATATTTCAGGTCCAGTCACACAAAGAAAATATAATTCTAACTACAAATCTCTAGTAAAGAGATTTCAGTTGAATGTGTTATCAACTTCTGGTTCAGTTAGCTATGATTTAGAAAGTAAGGATGTATATTTTAAAATTGTGAATTAGTCTCTAGTGGGTAGTGCAGTTGTCCACAATACCTCTAAATTTTTACATTTTAGACTGCCCATTACTTTCTAACTCTCAGGATTTCCTGAGTCAATTATTTATGAGATTTATATCGGAACTGAAAGTATGCCAGGAGCAATAGAAACAATCTAAATTTGGAGCAAAACTAGTCCTTTTTTTCTTTCCACATATGTAAAATTCTTTATGGGTTGGCTTTGCATTTCTAGGGGACTAGAGATCCATTGATTCTTCAATTAAAATATAAGATGTGGTTTTTGAAATATTTATTTTATATGTATCCTGCAAAATAATTTTTGTCTTCCTCTAATGGTTACCAGATTCAGCAAATAAAAATATAGCCCACTGGTTAAATTTTAATTTTACTAAATATTAGATAATGAATAAGTATGCCCCATGTATGAATTTCAGATAAATGAAGCTCCAATATATGAGCCATCTGATTCAAAGAGCAGATTCATCGGAGAAAAACCCTAGTGCTGGGAAAAATTGAGGTCAGGATGAGAAGGGGGTGACAGAGGATGAGATAGTTGGATTTCCTCACCAACTCAATGGACATGAGCAACGTATGTGAGCAAACTCTGAAAGTTAGTGAAGGACAGGGGAGCCTGGCGTGTTGCTGTCCATGGGCTCACAAAGAGTCAGACACATCTTAGTGACTGAACAACAATGTATGAATTTCAGATAAATAATGAATAATAAATAATAAGCATGCATGCCCCATGTAATATTTGGGACATAAATAAATATACACTAAATAATCATTCATTGATTATCTGAAACAAATTGACCTGAGATGGCATCACTGACTCGATGGACATGAGTTTGAGCAAGCTCTAAGAGTTGGTGAAGGACAAGGAAGCCTAGTGTGCTGCAGTTCATGGGGTTACAAAGATTCAGACATGACTGAGCAGCTGAACTGAACTGATCCTTCATTTTACCTGGCAATGACAACCTTATTTCCTTTTGTTTTTTTTTTATAAGTAGAACCCTAGAGAATTACTTTTAGACATTTTTAAGATCTAATTTTGGCAGAGGGATGGAGTTAGAAAATAGAAACAGGTATTTATCTTTACACATGAAGGATATAAAAGCTTGACCTGGAAGATTTACAGTGAAATATGATAAATAGTCATCTGGTCCACATGAGTAAAAAGGTCTAGGTTCTCTTTGGGGGAAGAAAATGAATGAAGGCTATGTTGTATTATTTTTATAGTATTTACATATACTCTGTCACATAAAGAAGCAAGGATATTTTATAAGTAAAATATAACTAACAAAATAGTACCTAATTTCATCAGAAAGCCAATTTACATTTCTAGAACTAAGAGAAATCTGATGATTTCCCATATATTAATACTGTCACACCCCTTTTTACTTCTCATTTTCATTTAAATTAATTATATAAAATTACTTATAGTTAGTAATTAAAAAAAAAGTCATCTAATGTTGCCTTTAGTCCTTGAGACTTAGTCCTGCTTTTGAAAAATGGCACACTGGCTGGTGTCCTTGGTGGTCTAGTGGTTAGGGGTCCACCTGCAAATGCAGGAGACACAGGTTGGATCCTGGTGTGGGAAGATTCCACAAGCCACAGAGCAACTACTGAGCCCAGTGCTGCATCTACCAGAGCCCAGGCTCCCCAAGAGAAGCCACTGCAATGAGAAGCCTGAGCACTGCAGCTAGATTACAGCCCCTGCTGACTGCAACTAGAGAAAGCCCATGGACAGCAACATGGCCCCAGCACGGCCCCCCACCCCATGGCACACTAGTATGTGTGTTAAACTTAAACACTTATGTCATGGGATTCTGAAAGAAGGTAACTATCTTATTAAGTCATTTATAACTTCAAAGTTGGAATAATTATTATTTAAGTACACATAAAATGTACTTGAGTTTAGACTTAATCAAGTAATTACAGCAAGAGTATGATTTTTTAAGAAATTAGAGAAATATCTTAATTTTCCTTTATTACTCAAGGGTAACACTACCATGATTTTTTAGAGATTTGATGAGCAAATGTTCTGTTCCATACAGTACACTAGTCAAAATATACATTTTAATCTTTTTTCTTGTTCATAATTTTTATAAAGTAGATATTATTGTCTATATTTTAAAAAAAGCTACTGGAAACTGAAACTTAGAAATATTTATTAGCTCCTCTAAGCCACACACATAAATAATAAGTGCTCATATCTGGTCCTAAAGCCTATATGATATACCATGATAAAAAAATGAACTTATTGCGTTACTAAAATATTTGACCCTCACTCAAGGCAGGAGGTATGATAATTTATCTTGGCTCTAAATTCTTTTTCACTATAATAGAGATAAATATATGATTTTAGGAACTAATTAACATGAGTATTCAACTTTTTTTGATAGAGTGAATTACTCACCTTCAAACATAGTAAATTGTTTAGGGGACATAAATTATGACCTGTCATCTTTTGGTGGAAATATCTTTATAAGTTATAGTAATTTTTTTATCTTTGAAGAATACTGTCACTCTTAAAAACTGATTGATGTGGGGACCACTAGTGGGCTTAAAAGTTGCACTCCTTGTTAGTAATCTAGTAGCACTGATTGACATTTTATGAAGGGCTTCTGGTAAATTTTGAAAAGTGAAATTGACTGAAACTGAAGTAAACTAAAAATAAACTGACTCGATGGAGCTCATGTGACAAACAAATGTTATAATTAAATCTAACTTTAATATTTGTTGGCATCTTTACTTCTAAACAATTATACTATTAGGGCATTTTCCAATTACAATTATTGTAAAACTGCACAAGTATTTTATAATTGCTATTTGATAAATTTCCCAGAGAATCTTAGTGAAATTGGAATATAATGTAACTGAAGTATTGGAATTAATAATATGGAGAGGACTTTAGAATGTCTACTGGGAAGAAAAGCCATTGGAAGCCTGAAGGAGAACCTCTGGAGAGCAGGAAAGCAATAGATGACAAAGGAGCAAAGAAAACCAACCAAAAAAAAATTTGAGTATTCTTCTCTTGGAGAGGTTGGCATGTACTTGGCCATGTGAAGCCAGGGGTTGAGTGATTGATTTAAGTAATAATTATAAAAGTGGAATTTATTGAATTTGTACTATGCCAGGACTCTACTAAGGCATTAACATATGTTAACTCACTGAAACGTCTCATAAACCTCAGATATTTTCTCTATTCTTCTTTTTACTTTACAAATAAGGAAACAGAGCCTTTCTTCTTATACCCCAAAATAAGAAATATTTGGTGAAGGCTATAGCAAATACAAAGCAGCTTTTCTAAGCAGATGAATTCTGTAAAGACTCGAGATTTGGGGCTTATTGAGTTCAAGATCTAGGACAAAGCAATGACCATAGAGGAGCAATACTCTTCACGAGCTTTGGGAGAACTGAGGCCAGGGCATTGAATAATATCTGACAGCAGGAAGTTAAATGTCATGGAAAAATATCTGATAATTGGAAGCTGGGAAATTGAACATGGTCTAAAGTCTTGTTTATGGGCCAAAAGAGAGAAAAAGACACCTAAACTACACTGTTAGAGGACTAGACATTTAAAAGCTGATCTTGCCATAGGTTCTTAATGGCTTTAAATAATGAAACAAAGCAAAATACAACAGAAAACAAATGTCTGATATACTACTTATGTGTTTTGTAGAAATTTCCAGCAATTAAATTTCTTGGCCCAGCTAGTAGTGAGGAAATCCTGCATTTTTTAAAAAAATATTTATTTATTTAATTTATTTATTTGGCTACATTGGATTTAGTTGGGCATGGGAAATTTTTTGCAGCACGAGGGCTTCTCTATAGTTGCTTCTTGCAGCCTTTGCTGCCCACAACCTGTGGGATCTTAGTTCCCGGATCAGAGATTGAACCTGTGCCCCCTGCAGTGGAAGCTGGGATCCCTAACCCCTGGCTTGCCAGGGAATTCCCTTATGATGGTTTTAAATGCAAACACACTCAAGGCTATCGTATAAAGTATGAGTAATATACCTAGGGAAAAAAACATTTCAGAGGAGAAAGTGATGAAGATGTTAACTTAGCCATTGTCTCTGGCAAGAGGTCATTCATGGGTGATGCCAATTGCATAATTATGCAATATTTGCTAGGAGTATTCAGCCACTTAAATGCAGGAACAGATTAATGGATAGCTGGATCTGACTTTGGTTAAGTTTTGCTAGGAAAGAATGTTTAAGGAAGAAAGGGAAAAGGGAGTTAAAGACATTTGTTGGGAAGCAGTTACAGGGCAAAATCATGAAAACAAGCTGGATTGAGTGACATGTGAAGACAGGGGATTATGATGAATAAGTGTCAGTTACAGGGTCAGTGAATTGATGGTCTTTTAGAATGGAGTACTAGAGTGAGTAGACTGGAAGACCAGAGGATGATAGAATGAAGTGATTTAAAACAAATTCAGAGATGGTACAGTTTGAGGCGATGGCAAGATCTAGGTGTGACATGTGAGTGGTAGGTAATTGGAGCCAAGGAAACAAAAGCATTTAGAGGCTAAGGTGCTAGTCGGATCATCTAGTTGGATTTTGAAAATAGATAGCCATGATGACAGGAAAGCAAAATGACATAATGAGCAAAAATCAATTACTCAAGAGGTCCATACACGTCTCAAAAGGAGGGATACAGAGTGGCAAAATATGAGACTTGACGTTTCAAAGGACGTGGAAGTTTTGAAGGGGGAAAGAGGAGGAACGGTTTGGGGCAGAGAGGCCACTCTCTCAAGCTCCAGGCATAAATGGTACTCGGAGTATGAGAGGGAAATGTAAAAATAAATGCTTCATTTGAAGGGCTCGAGGGAAAGCAGTGTTTCTAAGAGTCAAAGTTAAAATTCAGCAACACTCTGAAGAAAATGTTCAGTGACAAGGCTAATGAAGGAGAAGCGTTTTCTGATGACGATAAATAAGCTTGGGCAGAAGGGCTTAGGTGGCCAAGAGTTTAGGAGATGTGTGGTCAGACTAGTGGGGCTGAGAGAAGGGTGGAGATGAATATCTGTCTGAAACTGAGCGATCTAGGAAGCATGGACTGCTCATGGGTGACACAGGAAAGCGGGTTTTGGAGGCGTGGAGGGATTTGTTTCAGAAGCCACAGGACACAGTAATTAAAGGTCATGGGGTGGCTTGTCTTGCCTGCAGTTGCAGGCGGGACTGCTGGTGGAGTCATAGTCTCATCTCTGGGTTGTAGAGCAAGTGGTAGCTGTAGATCTTTTTTTATACAGTTCATGAGGTTCTCACGGCAACTATACTGGGCTGGTTCGCCATTCCCTCCTCCAGAGGCCTGGCGGAACCCCAGAGGCCATCCATGGGGTTGCAAAGAGTCAGACATGACTGGGTGATTGAACAATAACAACAGCAGCTGGAGATCTTGGGCCCTAAGTCGCTAGAGAAAAGCAGCAATTCAGTGCTCTTTGCTCCCCATGAAGGGCACTCTTTACTATGTAATTGCATTTATTAGAAAAAAAATCTACATAATCTATAAGACCAAATGTCCTCTGCTCTGTGAACCTTTCCATACTTCCACATCTCATAGTTAGTCATTTCCTTTATAACCCAAGTCACTTTGCATAAATGGCTCTTTGAACCTGTATGACATCTTTGTAATTATTCGTGTATATCTGTTTCTCCCAGTATACAGTGAACTCCTTGAGCCACAAATTGTGGCTTACTTTGTATCTGTACTACAAAATAGATCATAATGGCACAACTCAGGAACAAATTTAGGAGCTATTAAGTGCTTTAATAGCTTTTTAGAAGTGACTTAAGGTGAATTAAGGGCTTCCCTGGTGGCTCAGTGGTAAAGAATTCACTGGCCAATACAGGAGACGTAGGTTCAATTCCTGGGTCAGGAAGATCAACTGGAGTAGGAAATGGCAGCCCACTCCAGTATTCTCACCTGGAAAATCCCATGGACAGAGGAGCCTGGCGATCTCTAGTCCATGGAGTCACAAAGAAGACCACTTCAGCAGTATTGTGGCTCAGCTGGTAAAGAATCTGCCTGCAATGCAGGAGACCTGGGTTTGATCCCTGGGTTGGGAAGCTCCTCTGGAGAAGGGAAAGGCTACCCACTCCAGTATTCTGGCCTGGAGAATTCCATGGACTGTATAGCCCACAGTGTTACAGAGACAGACATGACTGATTGAGTTTCACTTCAGCAGTATTGGTATTGTGATTAACGGCCAAGAGTTTTCTATGGGTGAGTACTATGCTAGATATAGTATGTACCCCATCCTTATTTGGTAGGTGTCTTAGTCAACAGAGGCTGCCATAACAAGTAAACCACAGACTAGGTAGCTTAAATAACAAACAATTACTACTCATCTTTCTGGAGGTTGGGCATCTGAGATCAGAGTACCAACACAGTTGGATTCTTGGTGAAGGCCCTCTTGCTGGTTTACAGATGGCTCTCTTCTCTTTGTATCCTCACATGGTTAAGAGCAGAGAAAGTAAAGAAGCAGATTGTTTCGTGTGTGACTCTTCTTATAAGACCATTAATACTATTCATGAAAACTCCATGCTCATGGCCACATTACCTCCCAAATGCTCAGCCTCCTAATATTATCACATTGAGGATTAGCATTTTAATGCATAATTTTAGAGAGACACAAACATTCAGTTCATAACAGTAGATGCTATTACTGTCATTTTACAGACCAAAAAACCTGGCACTCAGTCTCAAAGATTATACAGTCAGTAGGATGTAAAACCAGGAATCAGTCCTAGTTGCTGTGCTGTGCTTAGTCACTTAGTCATGTCTGACTCTTTGCAACCCCTTGGACTGTAGCCCACTAGGCTCCTCTGTCCATGGGGATTCTCCAGGCAAGATTACTGGAGTGGGTTGCCTCCTCCTGCAGGTATCTTCCCAACCAGGGGATCAAACCCAGGTCTCCTGCATTGCAGTTGGATTTGTTTCCATCTGAGCCACCAGGGAAGCCCAGGAATATTGGAGTGGGTAGTTTATCCCTTTTTGGGGGTATCTTCCTGACCTAGGAATTGAACCAGGGTCTCCTGCATTGCAGGTGGATTCTTTACCAGCTGAGCTACCAGGGAAGCCCCTCAGTCCTAGTTTATCTAATACTAAATAAAGTCCTTGAGTTCTACCAAATTGCTCTCTTGATTCCATTTATGTTCTCATCCTAAACTCCTAAGATAAAGGAATTTAATTATTGCCAGTGCAGATATAATATTGCAGTGGCAAACACAGAGAAAATGAAGATCGTTAATTTCATTGTTATAGTTACTCTTTAATAATGTGATTCTATAAAAAAAAAAAACACAACTTTTTGGAGAGTGAAGTGAAGTGAAGAAGCGAAGAGAAGTCATTCAGTCGTGTCTGACTCGTTGCAACTCCGTGGACTGTAGCCCACCAGGCTCCTCCGTCCATGGGATTCTCCAGGCAAGAAGACTGGGAGGCTGATATAATTAAAATTTGATCAAAACTTATTTTGGTTTATATGCCAAAATATGCAAATGATACTCTGAGCTAGGAATATGCAAAGAACTCTCAAACACTAATTTCATCCAGACAAAAAGAAAGATGGAAATGTCCCAAAGTGTCATGAAGTTTCACAGAAGTTCTGACATCAGCAGTAAAATATGAAACTCTATTTTGCATTTAAATTATTTAAATTATAGCACTTTTTGTTTTTTAAGAATATGAGAGACCAAGAAGCCTCATGCACTTTTAACTTTGTAACACTCTTCTCTAAGTTGAAAGCTGGTGAATATCCTGAGCCCCTGTTGAGTTTGCCCAGATCAGAATCCCAGAGGATCTCTGAAGTGAATTTTGCTTTTAAAGTGACACAAGAAAATCATAGAAACTTCTTTCATTTGTCATAGCTTAGGTGTGCAAGCCTAGAGCAGGTGCTCTCTGTCATTTCAGAGAGAGGAAGATTTGAGCACATCTTCGGACTTCAGAAGCAACAAACAATCCCACAAGTAAAAGAAATCTCAAAACATTCCGTTGCTGGTACTGTACATGTAACAGTAATTTCACTGCACCTGAGAGATAAGAGAAGCTACAGCAGCAGCAGCAGCAAGTCTTTTTTGGAACCAAGGATGTTGGTAAGGGCTGGTGTCCATGAACAGGTCCTTAATAGGTGAAACATTTATTTAATTACCTTGAGCCAAGTGGCCAACTAAATCAGATAATTCCATAAAATAACTAGAACCAGTAAAACATTAGGTCTTGAGTTAATAATATACAGTTGGGGGTTCACATCCAGGTATGCAGGTAATTTGCAAATATCCACTTCATTTTATGCTTCATGGCCATATCTTGAGGTTTAAGGACACATGGAGCAGTAGTTGGTTCATTAGATAATCAATGGCCTTTTGAAGAGGCTATCAAAATTGGAATTTAACTCTGTGGGTCACAACCTCTGATAGAATATCACTTGTTTCATTGGCTAAGCTGCCAAAACTACTGGACTCTGAAAGAACCTTCAGAAGCTTACCCAGGTTTGACTCTTTTAACACTCCACAATTTCTGTCTAGACTAAGTAAGATCAGGTAGATTTTTTCACATAACTGCCAGATGTATCTCAATAGAATTTATCGCACTGAGTTTTTAAAAAATTTGGGTAGAAAACAGGAACAATAGTTACTAGGTATTAATAGGTATTACTAAATTTATCAACTATGGTCTCAGATTCTTTACCTTTAAACTTTACTTGCTGATTCTGTTAATTATAGCTTTAAGCCTTTTCCTAGAACCAACAATCCTGCTAAGGCTTGAGTGCTGAGTGAGTAGGGTAAATTAGGAGAAGTCAGGATTTGGGGCTGACCATATGGGAATGATGAGGAGGGCATGGAAACACACTCCAGTATTCTTGCCTGGAGAATCCCATGGACAGAGGAGCCTGGCGGGCTACAGTTCATGAGATCACAAAAAGTCAGACAGGACTGAAATGACTTGGTACGCCTATTGGAATGATGCTGGCTGATATTAAATAACATAGGCAAGAGCTTGTGTTTGGAGGGGTCAACTGAAAAACAGAAAGCTAATATGAAAAATTCAGAGTTTAGGACTGTCAGGTGGTAGGGAGCAGAATACCAGGCAGAGAAATTGGGAAGGAGATCAGAGACTTCGAAGGGATGGAAAATAGAGATGGATCTGGTACTTATGAGTATATGTAGCAGTAGGCTAGACTGTAAAGCACAGGGTATAAATAGTTGTAGCTCATTACCATCAATAATAGATATTCTTAGCTATTTTTATTAGCTTTATACTAAAATTACTATAGCAGAGATTCTTACAGAGCTTTCATGTAATGCCTCATATTATGAAAATATTGGGCTTGAATGAATGGTTAGCTAGAGGCTAGTGAGACCTTTAGGGAGTAGGAGAATGAGGGGTGGGGGGCCAGCCAGTTTTCCTATCTGTAGGACTCGAGGAGGAAGTGGACTTCAGTTTGCATTCCAGCTCATCACATTGTTTGTTATTTAGTCGTTCATCTAGTTCATCTAGGTCCGACTGTTTGTGATACCATCTACTGTAGCCTGCTGGGCTTCTCTGTTTATGGGATTTTCCAGGCAAGAATATTGGAGTGGATTGCCATTTTTTTTTTTCTTTTTTTTTTTTATTTTATTTTTTTTTTAATTATTGTTTTAGCCATACATTGTTATGATATCTCTACATTTAATATATTAAGTTGCTGTGATAATAAATGAAATAGTATGTGCACCATATCTGATTTAGAATAGCCATCCAGTAAATGTTAACTTCCATTTTTCCTCATCTACCACTTAAGCATCCCTTATAGAACTAAGTATAGTCTTGTACATCTCACTAGACTCTTTACTATTTGATGATAAGAAATATGTACTGTCTCTGTGCATTTTGGTTTGTTCTGGGTTTTTTTGGCTGTGCAGCTTGTGGGATTATAGTCCCCCGACCAGGGATGGAACCCTTGGCAGTGACAGCCTGGGAGTCTTAACCACATGACTGGCTGGGAATTCCCTGTGCTATCTTTGTATCACCAGTATCTGCCTTGATGTCCAGATGATCAAAACTGTCAGCACAGTTAATTATTTATTCTTTTTTTAAAGCACTTTCTTCACTTGGACTTTTGGACAACATTCTCTCTTCTGTCTCACTCACCATTTTCCCCCCTAACTCCTGGAGATCCCTCTTCACTTTCTTAGTCTCTAAATTTTGGAATTTCCCAACACTCAGTCCTTGGAACACCACTGTTCTTTAATTATACTTAGTCCTTTAGTGATCTTAATCCAATTTTATGACTTCAAATGATATTTATATGGGATAGATTCCAAATTTCATAATTCTAGCCTAGATCTTTTTTTCCTGAACTTTACTTTCATATACCCAGTTATTTGCTTGACTCCATTTTAATCTCCACTTGGATTAGGATGTCTCAAACTGTACTTATCTCAAATTGACTCCTGATTCTCCCATAAAACATTCAGATCAGCTCTTTCAGTGGTCTCCTCCAGAAGTCATTACACAGTTAATGAAAATTCCATCTTTGCAGTTGCTCATGGCAAAACTCTAAATCTTCCTTGCTTCTTTACTCTATCTCACATCCTATCCACCAGCAAATTTTGTAGGTTATATATCAAAATATATCCTGAATCTGTTCATTTCTCAGCATCTCCATTGCTACCACTCTGGTTTAAGATATCATAAACTCTCACCTGAGTTACTGCCAGAGTCTCTAACCAATCTCCTTATTTCTGTTGTAGATACAGAGAATTTGTATTTTTCTGTATTTGGTGTGAATTTTAAACACATTTCAAATTATGCCGTCTGTTTCTGTACTGAATGAAACTCAAAGCCTGTTATCCGACCCTCAAAGTCCTACATAATTTGCCTCCTGGTCTCTCCTTGAGTCCAGCTGCTCCCACTCTCTGCTTTGTTAACTGTGCTCCAAACATACTGGCCTCCTTGCTATTTCATTACCTTTGCCTGAGACGGAAGATAGCCAAAGCATGATTTTCTTCCCTCAGTTCCATCTTGCCTCTGTTTAAATGTGCTCTTATCGTGAGGCATGAACATTCTTCCCAGACCCTACCTGTCCATGGAGAGCTCTAGGGTACTGGACTGCAGCCCTCCCTGGCTGATTGGCTTGAAGCCTAGGCCTCATTGAGTACCTGGCTTGCAATTTATCTTTCCTGACTGCAGTTAACCTACAGCTAGCTGCAGTCCTACTCTTGGTCCTCCCTAACTTTGACCAGAATTGAAACCAGCTGTCCAATGGGGCAGTTTCTCCAATTTGCAGCTCAACTCTCTGACCTGTTCTACCATCATGCTATGATGGTTACTGCGCCTCCGAACTCTGATGATGAAAGAAGGCGTCTGCCTGGGTTGTAGGAAAGATAGCAGGGAGTAAGAGGATAAACAGAGAATTAGATGGCCCAGGTGACTAGGCTAGGCTTTAAAATAGGTCTTGGACTGACTAGTCTTTTCTTAGAATTTCTTTTGTAAATCAAGTGAATTATACTTGCCCAAGAAATAAATGCCTTCCTTTGACATAATTCAAATAATATATTTCTCATAAATGGGAATGGGAGTTTACAGCATTGGGAATTGAGCAAAGTAGAAAATTACTTTATTATTCAAGAAGAGAAGAGTTTAATCAGTGTTAATTAAAGCATGATGATTCATATTAGCATTCCCAGATTATATAAAATTAGAAATAGCATGGGCAGGTATATTAAAATGAAAAGTCTATTGGTGTTCATGGTGACTTTAAGTTCAGAGATAATGAGCCAAATGGAGAGTCGGAATGATAAAGATTTTTTTTTTTTAATGTTGGTCAGAAAGAGAGGTTTCAAGAAAAATAGAGGAAATAAATTCTGATTTTTTTTATGGCCCAAATACTTCTACCACTGTTGTTTGAATAGCCATTTAAATGGCCTTTTCTGCTGCCATTATTTTTTCTCTCTATTAGCAAACCATGATTTGTCTGTAACATGTCATTGCTGTTCTTAAAAATATTGATATCCGCTGTCCGTCAACTCCCAAAGAATCAATGCCACAATCCTTTGCATGGCATTCACACCCCTACTTCTTTAGAAGTATTTCTAGTTGTCCACTTCCGCATTTCTAGTTGTAAAATAGGAGTCTCCTAACTGTCCAGGAAATTTTGTTCTTTCAGACCTTTGCTAGGGTTATTTTCCATCCAGCAATTTCTTTCCCGGCTGGGAGAATTCTGCATATTTTTTAAGTCCAGGTAAAAATTCACTCCCTAAGGAAGGTAGTTACTTTCCTCAAGCAGGATTTTTAAAAATTTTTCTCATTGACCAAAGTGAAATGATAGTTTAGGTGTTAAAACATATGTAAGTCTAGTATTTGCAATGTAAAGAACACATGGCATGCTTACATAAAATTTCTCAGTTCACAAGCTTAAATTATTTCATAAAGAATGAATTCTTTTTACTTCCAGAGTAGGAAAATAAAATGGAGTTAAATGTGATGATGTGATTAAAAAGAATACCCACTTAAATTATTGATGTTTAACACACCAATAACCCCTAGGAATAAATTATACTCATCCAAATGTTTCCAAGAGTCTGAAACAAATTATGATCACTGAAGTGATTCCTTATTTTTGGAAATGTTTAAAAATTTCTGCAAGATTCATTTAATTAACAGTTTTGTTCTGTGTGTGTTTAAAGGATCTCAGACACAGATAAAAACATTCAGGTAAAAGACAAACTGATAAAATAAGACAGTCACCATGCTGCACTCTGCTTTTAAAACTGGCTGTGCATGTGACCTGATATTGCTTGCTAGTGTGGTCAAGGACGAAGAATCCTGAGGATTTCTTGAGTGCCCAGGTAGAAAATCCAGCCACCAAACCGAGTTCATCTTTGTCTTGCTGATTCTTGTATTACAGCCAGAGTTACAAAAAAACCAATAAGATCCCTGCTTCCTGTGCACTGGCAGGTCCTGGTTAGCTGGCAGACAGGTCTCTGGCAAATTTCAGACCTCTCATGTTCTAGGAAAGAAAAATGTTTTTTATGGCTGACCCATAGGCCCTGATTCAGAAATAGTCTGAGTCATGATGGATGTATTTTTTAAAAATGTATGCCAGCATTGGAGCTATCTATTTCAAAACTGTTAAAAAAAAAAAAAAAAAGGAGAGGGCACAAAAGTGAAAAAGCAGCTTTAATGACATCTGCTACCTTGGACACACCAGGCAGTGCATATCTGTTGTTTTCCTTGTTAAAAGGAAAAGCCCATTAGACAAAACCATGACACAGGGAAAAAAAAATCATGATGTGATTTAACGAGCTTATTTGGTAGTTTTCATTATAGATGACATGTTTTTCAACAGAGTTATGAAAATGTCAGAAGATACACAGGGCTCTAGGTAGAATTATTTCCATTAAATTTAATAGCTATGTTTTACAGTTCAGGATATAAACATCTTAATCATTGCAATAAATATTTGTAATAATATACAGATTAACTCATTTCCCTTCCCAGTTTCATTTATCACCCTCATATTAAATTCTTAGGGGCCTTATGTCTAATAATATCCAGAAGAATCTTATATGCATTCTGTATTTCAAATACTATTATTTAGCGATGTTATTCTAGGAATTTAATTTAAAATGTAAAATATCTTAAAACAGTCCATAAAATTAGGTATTTATAAATTTTTAAAAATACATATATTGCCTAGGGAAGGAAAAAAACTAAATAAATAAAGTTGTGATGGGACCAAACTGCTTTTGGGAAGACATGACAGAAAAGAACTCAAATCAATATAACATCAATGTTGCTGCTGCTGCTAAGTGGCTTCAGTCATGTCCGACTCTGTGCGACCTCATAGACAGCAGCCCACCAGGCTCCCCCATCCCTGGGATTCTCCAGGCAAGAACGCTGGAGTGGGTTGCCATTTCCTTCTCCAATGAAGGAAAGTGAAAAGTGAAAGTGAAGTCACTCAGTCATGTCAGACTCTGTGCGACCCCATGGACTGCAGCCTACCAGGTTCCTCCGTCCATGGGATTTTCTAGGCAAGAGTACTGGAGTGGGGTGCCATTGCCTTCTGTGATAACTTAAGTAAATGAAGTTAAATTTAACTCTAGTAGTCAATGTTTGATAGAAAAAACAATGTGACATTCGGATACATAAAGAGATAGCAAGTAGGAGCTGAGTTTATTTTTATAGTGATAATTACTTCAGTTTTATACCAAAGTCATGATAAGTTTGGGTTCTGCAATTGTAGAATATAGAAATTTTGCAATGAGAGTCAAAGAACAATCCATTTACAGCTTAATCCTGAGGAAAAATTTCTTGGGTTAAATACCACAACCAATGGGTCTAGTGGTAAAATTGGGGAGATCACCTAGAAATTATGTATCTGTTCATACCTTTAAAATTAACAAGCTTTCTTCTGTTGTCAGCATTTCTAATTCCTCTTGTATTTAAAAGCACAGATGTTAGGAAGGCCACTTCAACACTTCTGCGGATCAGAGATTGCATTTCTTACTCAATTACCTGAATAATTTTTAACATTAAATTCTAAATTCTATACAAAATCAAAAAAACTTTTCACCAGCTAGCAACGTTAAACATCTTTTAAAGGTCATATACTCTGTAGTGGATAATACTCTGCATTAGGTATCTATTGCTGCATAACAAATAATCCCCCCAAATTGTGCATTAAAATAACAAGTTTTTATTATCTCTGTGGGTGCAGAATCTATTCATGGTTTAGCTGTGTGTTTTTGCCATGAACACTGTATTCAAAATGGAAGTCATGGGTATGATTTCTTCAAAGTCTTGACTTGCGGAGGATGTAAGTTCAAGTTCACTTATGTGGTTGTTGGCAAGATTCAGTCCTTTGTTGACTTTTGGACTGAGGTATCACCTTCTTACTGGCTGTAGGCTGGTGACCTCCTTTAGTTCGTAGCCATGTGAGTTCCTCTAAAGGGTAGCTCACAACCTACCAGCAGCTTCTATCAGCAAGAGTGGACAGGCAAGTAAGAGAAAGCATCAAGGAAGAAACCATAGTCTCTTTATAATCTAACCTTGAAATCATTCCATTATTTTTGCAATATTCATTTAACTAGAAGCAAGTTAGCAGGTCCAGCCCGTACTCAAGAGGAGAAATGTTACATAAAGGCATGAATATGAGGAGGTGGGTCACTGGGGGCCATCTTAGATGTCACTTGCCTTATGCCCATTTATCGATGAGAACACAGCACATTTTCAAGAAAAACAGTGAATGTAGAAGCCAGAATTAAAATTGAGGTCTGATTGATTTCCCAGAGTGTTTCCATTGCAACACATTGTACCCTTGTGATAATGAAAGAATAATTTCAAGTGACCTGGGAAAGCACTGGGCAATCAAAGCATCAATATTAATAAGAATTTTAAAAAATGAGCTACATTGTAGCAAAGAGTTAAGCCCAGGAACAATGTATTATTTTTGCTTATAGAAGATAAAGAAACCAAATGTATCAGATAACATGGTTGGATATAAATTAATTGAGCTATAATTTCCAGCAAAATTATATTAAGAAAATAAAATAAAAGTGCAATACTATTTGAAGAAGCATAGCAATTAAATATCTAGTAGTAAATATAATGAAACATGCAAGATCTACATTTAGGAAACTACCAAACCATTACTGGGAGAAATTCAAGAGGACCAAACGAAATGGAGTGATAGACCACGCTCATGGTTTGGAAGGCTCCACAATGTAAAGAAGCTATTAAAATTCACCCCAAATTGCTTTATAGAGTAAATGCATTCCACATCTAAATGCCAATGCTTTGTGAGCATGTGTACATTTGTGCAAATTAATCAACTATTGTAAAATGTATATGGAAATACAAGAATGACCACAATAATCTGGAGGAAGGAGAATAAAGTGGAGGATTTATCCTTGATATAAAGCTCATAAAATGACATGTGGCATTGGTCCAAGGTTAGTTACACAATTAAATCAAAGACACAAGCCCCTAAACAGACCCACACATATATAGTCACTTGGTTTTTAATAATTTTGACACTTCAGAGCAATGGATAAAGGAGTGTCTTTCCTGGCAAATGGTACTTGAATGAAATAAAGTGAATCACATCATACACAATTATCAATCTGTAAATATAAATTTGGGCTTCCCATGTGGCTCAGTGGGTAAAGAATCTGCTTATGATGCAGGAGATGGGGCTTCATTCCTGGGTAGGGAAGATCCTTGGGAGAAGGGCTTGGCAAATTGTTCCAGTGTTCTTGCCTGAAAAATCCCACAGACAGAGGAGCCTGGTGGGCTACAGTCCATAGCATCTCAAAGAGTTGGACATGACTGAAGCATCTGAGCATACAGGCACACAAATATAAATCTAGAGAGTAAAACACTAATGTTTTAGAGGAAATCATCAGAACGTTTCATCACAAATTTGGAATAGGCAAAGATCATGAAGGATACAGTGCTGAATTGGGCTACAATGAAATTTAAAACTTCTATTAATCAACAAACACCACCAGAAAATGAAAACACAAACCACACAGTAGAGAAGATACTAGCATCATTTATGACTGATATGAGACTGGTATCCAGAATATAAAATGAATTCCTTACAAATAAATGTGAGTGCAAAAGGTAGCTCAGTTTTTAAAATGTGCTAAATAATTAAGCATATGCTTCAGAAAATGATACTCTGTGCATGCACGCTAAGTCACCTCAGTCATGTCTGACTCTCTGTGACCCTATGGGCTAGAGCCCTCCAGGCTCCTCTGTCCATGGGCTTCTCCAGGCAAGAACACTGAAGTGGGTTGCCGTGCCCTTCTCCAGGGGATCTTCCTGACTCAGGAATTGAACTCACGCCTCTTATGTCTCCTGCATTGGCAGGCGAGGTCTTTATCACTAGAGCCACCTGGGAACCCGCGATATCCTAATAGTGAATAAATAGATGAAAAGAAGAGTTAACTTCAATGGTAATAAGACAAAGCAAATTAAACTATGGTGAGATACAACTGTACACCTATAAAATGATTCATATTAAACAAAATTAAATTGATAATCTCAAGGATTGGCTAGTAGGATTGTACTTTAGTGGAATCAGTTCTGAAAAGCCTTTGGCATTATTTACTGATGCCAGGATCTAGTGAACATATAATACACTACAACCTAGAAATCCTAGATTTACACCAAACAAAACTAGCACAAAATAAATAACCCAATAGTATTCTTCTCAACATAATTTTAATAGCCCCAAACTGAAAATAATCTAAGTATATATCTATAGTTGGTAAAATGGACAATCAATATAATACAGCAAGGAAAAAGAACACACACTACTGCTATTCAAAACAATGTGGATGATTTTACAAACATTTTAATGAAATGAAATAGAAAGCAAGATGTTCTACGTGATTTGATCTATTTAAAGTTTAATAAGAGGTGCTGGCATTGAGGAAAAAGATAATCTAGTCAATGGATATCTAGTAAAATAATTGAGAGGTCATGCTTCTAAGCAGCAGAAGAAAAGTCTTTTCCACTAAAGAAATGCTGTTATGAAAACGACAAACCAAATTAAGGAATTAAAGAAAACTAAGTTAATGAAAAAATGAATATTAAAATTTTTCCTACTATTACATAAATATAAGCAGTTAATATATTCAGAAGTTTTTCGTTTCTTTTCTTTTTTTTTTTTTTAAGTTTTTCGTTTCTGAATGGTAGTATTTTAAACTGTCTCAACCTCTTGCATTTTTAGTGGTAAATTTTTTATCTATGCAGACAAGTCTGATGAATACACTTGAAGATTTTTTAAAAGTATCTAAAATGTTAAAGAGTTACAAATGAAACGAAGTGAATATTCTAAAGTAAAAGTTAAACTACAGTAACTTTTAATAACAATGATATAGTCCTAAGATTTGATAGCAAACTTTTTACTACATGTCACCAATGCAAGTTCATGGACAAAGCGTAAAAATGGTTACAAAGATTAGTACATAATATTGTCTTTTGTGTATATGTGAAGGGTGATTAAGGAGTGAATGGCTATTCATTATGAAAGATTTAATGAATTTATAGACAGACCTGACAGAAGATCCTGACTTTCCTGCTGCTGCTGCTGCTAAGTTGCTCAGTCATGTCCAACTCTGTGTGACCCCATAGACGGCAGCCCACCAGGCTCCTCTGTCCCTGGGATTCTCCAGGCAAGAACACTGGAGTGGGTTGCCATTTCCTTCTCCTAACAATGTTCTATCATATTTTAAATATTTCTGAAAATAAATATCTTTAATTATGATATTAGAAAATTGCAGTTCAGTTTGCAGCCAAAGATGGAGAAGCTCTATACAGTCAGCAAAAACAAGACCGGGAGCTGACTGTGGCTCAGATCATGAACTCCCTATTGCCAAATTCAGACTGAAATTGAAGAAAGTAGGGAAAACCACTAGACTATTCAGGTATGACCTAAATCAAATCCCTTATGATTATGCAGTAGAAGTGAGAAATAGATTTAAGGACTAGATCTGATAGGCAGAGTGTCTGATGAACTATGGACGGAGGTGACATTGTACAGGAGACAGAGATTAAGACCATCCCCATGGAAAAGAAATGCAAAAAAGCAAAATGGCTGTCTGAGGAGGCCTTACAAATAGCTGTGAAAAAAGAGAAGCAAAAAGCAAAGGAGAAAAGAAAAGATGTACCCATTTGAAAGGAGAGTTCCAAAGAATAGCAAGGAGAGATAAGACTTCCTCAGTGATCAATGCAAAGAAATAGAGGAAAACAATAAAATGGGAAAGACTAGAGCTCTCTTCAAGAAAATTAGAGATACCAAGGGAACATTTCATGCAAAGATGGGCTCAATAAAGGACAGAAATGCTGCACTCAATATGCCAGCAAATTTGGAAAATCCAACAATGATCACAGGACTGGAAAATGTCAGTTTTCATTCCAATCCCAAAGAAAGGCAATGTCAAAGAATGCTCAAACTACCGCATAATTGCACTCATCTCACAAACTAGCAAAGTAAAGCTCAAAATTCTCCAAGCTAGGCTTCAGCAATATGTGAACCGTGAACTTCCAGATATTTAAGCTGGTTTTAGAAAAGGCAGAGGAACCAGAGATCAAATTGCCAACATCCATTGGATCATTGAAAAAGCAAGAGAGTTCCAGAAAAATTCTATTTCTGCTTTATTGACAATGCCAAAGCCTTTGACTGTGTGGATCACAATAAACTGTTGGAAATTCTGAAAGTGATGGGAATACCAGACCATCTGACCTGCCTTTTGAGAAATCTGTATGCAGGTCAGGGAGCAACAGTTAGAATTGGACATGGAACAACAGACTGGTTCCAAATACAAAAAAGAGTATGTCAAGGCTGTTATTGTCATCCTATTTATTTAACTTATATGCAGAGTACATCATGAGAAACACTGGGCTGGAAGAAGCACAAGTTGGAATCAAGATTGCCGGTAGAAATATCAATAACCTCAGATATGCAGATGACACCACCCTTATGGCAGAAAGTGAAGAGGAACTAAAAAGCCTCTTGATGAAAGTGAAAGAGGAGAATGAAAATGTTGGCTTAAAGCTTAACATTCAGAAAACTAAGATCATGGCATATGGTCGCATCACTTCATGGGAAATAGATGGAGAAACAGTGGAAACAGTGGCTGACTTTAGTTTTTTGGGCTCCAAAATCACTGCAGATGATTGCAGCCATGAAATTAGAAGATGCTTACTCCTTGGAAGGAAAGTTATGGCCAACCTAGCATATTGAAAAGCGGAGACATTACTTTGCCAACAGAGATCCGTCTAGTCAAGGCTATGATTTTTCCAGTGGTCATGTATGGATGTGACAGTTGAACTATAAAGATGGCTGAATGCTGAAGAATTGATGCTTTTGAACTGTGGTGTTGGAGAAGACTTTTGAAGGTCCCTTGGACTGTAAGGCGATCCAACCAGTCCATCCTAAAGGAGATCAGTCCTGGGTGTTCACTGGAAGGACTGATGTCAAAGCTGAAACTCCAATACTTTGGCCACCTGATGCAAAGAGTTGACTCATTTGAAAAGACCCTGATGCTGGGAAGGATTGGGGGCAGGAGGAGAAGGGGACGACAGAGGATGAGATGGCTGGATGGAATCACCAACTTGATGGACATAGGTTTGGGTAGACTCTGGGAGTTGGTGATGGACAAGGAGGCATGGTGTGTTGTGATTCATGGGGTCACAAACAGTTGGACATGACTGAGTGACTGAACTGAACTGAACTGAACTGAACTGAATGGAGAAATGGACATAGAGACTAGACTTGTGGACATGGGGAGAGGGGAGGAGAGGGTTAGCTGTATAGAAAAAGTAACATGGAAACTTACATTACCATATGAGGCAGGTAAGGTGGTCTGTTATGCCCATCTTTTGAAGAATTTTCTGTAGTTTGTTGTAATCCACACAAAGGATTTTTCATAGTCAATAAAGCAGAAGTAGATATTTTTTTCTGAAATTCTGTTGCTTTTTCAATGAACCAATGGATGTTGGGAATTTGATCTCTGGTTCAGCTGCTTTTTTTTTCTTTTCTTTTTTTAAAAAAATTTTATGTGTTTTTTTTTTAATAAAGGATAGTTGCTTTATGGAATTTTGTTGTTTTCTGTCAAACCTCAACATAAATCAACCATACCTATACATATATCCTCTGCCTTTTAAACCTCCCTCCCATCTCCCTCCCATCCCACCCCTCTAGGTTGATACAGAGCCCCTGTTTGAATTTCCTGAGTCATACAGCAAATTCCTGATAGCTATCTATTTTACATCTGGTAATGTAAGTTTCCATGTTACTCTTTCCATACATCTTACCCTCTTCTCCTATCTCCCTATGTCCGAAAGTCTATCCTCTGTGTCCATTTCTCCATTACTGCCCTGTAAATAAATTCTTCAGTATCATTTTTCTCGATTCTGTATATATGTGTTAGAATATACATGTATATCTCTCTCTTTCTGATTTTCTTCACTCTGTATAATAGGTTCCAGGTTCATCCACCTCAGTAGAACTGACTCAAATATGGTCCTTTTTATGGCTGAGTAATATTCCATTATGTATATGCACCACGACCTTTTTTATCCATTTACCTGTCAATGGACATCTAGGTTGCTTCCATGTTCTAGCTATTGTAAGTGGTCCTGCAGTGAATAGGGGATACATATGTATTTTTCAATTTTGGTTTCCTCAGGGTATATGCCTAGGAGTGGGAGTGCTGGGTCATACAGTGCTTTTAATCCTAGTTTTTTAAGGAGTCTCCACACTGTTTTCTATAGTGGCTGTATCAGTTTACATTCCCACCAACAGTGAAAGAGCATTCCCTTTTCTCCACACCCTCTCCAGCATTTATTTTTTGTAGAATTTTTGATGATGGCCATTTGGAGTGGTGTGAGGTGATATCTCATTGTAGTTTTGATTTACATTTCTCTAATAATGAGCAATATGGAGCATCTTTTCATGTCTTTGATATCCATCTGTATGGCTTCTTTGGAGAAATGTCTGTTTAGGTCTTTTTCTCACTTTTTGATTGGGTTGTCGGTTGTTCTGGTATTGAGTTGTATGAGCTGCTTGTAAATTTTGGAAATTAAGCCTTTGTCAGTTGTTTCATTTGCTATTATTTTCTCCCATTCTGAGGGTTGTCTTTTCACCTTGCCTATAGTTTCCTTTGCTGTACAAAAGCTTTTACGTTTAATCAGGTCCCACTTGTTTACTTTTGTTTTTATTTGTGTTACTCTAGGAGCTGGGTCATAGAGGATCTTCTTTTGATTTGTCATCAAGTATTCTGCCTATGTTTTCCTCTAACAGTTTTATGGTTTCTGGTCTTACATTGAGGTCTTTAATCCATTTGAGTTTACCTTTGTGTATGGTGTTAGCAAGTGTCCTAATTTCATTCTTTTACTTGTAGCTGTCCAGTTTCCCCAGCACCATTTATTGAAGAGGCTGTCTTTGCCCCATTGTGTATTCTTGCCTCCTTTGTGAAAAATAAGGTACCCATAGGTGCATGGGTTTATTTCTGGGGTTTCTAACTTGTTCCACTGGTCTATATTTTTGTTTTTGTGCTAGTACCATACTGTCCTGATGACTGTAGCTTTGTAGTATAATATGAAGTCGGGAAAGTTGATTCCTCCAGCTGCATTCTTCTTTCTCAGGATTATCTTGGCTCTTCTGGGTCTTATGTATTTCATATGAATTGTGAACTTTTTTGTTCTAGTTCTATTAAAACATGACACTGGTAATTTGATAAGGATAGCATTGAATCTGTAAATTGCATTTGATAGTATAGTCATTTTTACAATATTGATTCTTCCTCCCCAGGAACATGGGATATCTCTTAATCTGTTTATGTCATCCTTGATTTCTTTCATTAGTGTCTTATGATTTTCTGTGTACAGTTCCTTTGTCTCCTTAGGTAAGTTTATTCCTGGATATTTAATTCTTTTTGTTGCAATGGTGAATGAGATTGATTCCTTAATTTCTCTTTCTGATTTTTCATTGTTAGTATATAGAAATGCAAGTGATTTCTGTGTATTGATTTTGTATCCTGCAGCTTTGCTAAATTCGCTGATTAGCTCTAGTAATTTTTTGATACTATCTTTAGGGATATCTATGTACAGTATCATGTCATCTGCAAACAGTGAGATCTTTACTTCTTCTTTTCCAATCTGTATTCCTTTTATTTCTTTTTCTTTTCTGATTGCTGTAGCTAGGACTTCTAGAACTATGTAAATAATAGTAGTGAAAGGGGACACCCTTGTCTTGTTCCTGATCTTAGGGATGATGCTTTCAGTTTTTCCCCATTGAGAATAATATTTCACCAATGAGAATAACAGTGTAGGCTTACCATATATGGCCTTTACTATGGTGAGATAAGTTCCTTCTATGTCCATTTTTTTTAAGAGTTTTGATCATAAATGGGTGCAGAATTTTGTCAAAGGCTTTTCCTGCATCTATTGAGATGACCATATGGTTTTTATCTTTCAATTTGTTAATATGGTTTAGCAAATTGATTGATTTGTATATATTTAAGAATCCTTACATCCCTGGAATAAACCCAACTTGATCATGGTACATGAGCTTTTTGAAGTATTGCTGAATTCTCTTTGCTAAAATTTTGCCGAGGATTTTGCATCTATGTTCATCAGTGATAATGGCCTGTAATTTTCTTTTCTTTGTGTTGTCTTTATCTGGTTTTGGTATCAGGGTGATGGTGGCCTCATAGAATGAATTTGGAAGTGTTCCTTCTGCTGTAATTTTTTGAAAGAGTTTTAAAAGGATAAGCATTAGCTCTTCTCTAAATGTTTGACAGAATTCACCTGTGAAGCCATCTTATCCTGGGCTTTTGTTTTTTGGGAGACTTTTGAGCACAGCTTCGATTTCAGTCCTTGTAATTGTGTTGTTTATAATTTCTGTTTCTTCCTCGTTCAGTCTTGGAAGATTGAACTTCTCTAAGAATCTGCCCGTTTCTTCCAGATTATCCATTTTATTGCCATATAGTTGTTCATAATAGTCTCTTGTAATCCTTTGTATTTCTGCATTTTCTGTTGTAGCCTCTCCATTTTCATTTCTAATTTTGTTGATTTAATTCTTCTCTAATTTTTTCTTGATGAGTCTGGCTAAATGTTTGCCAATTTGTTTATCTTCTCAAAGAACCAGGTTTTAGTTTTATTAATCTTTACTATTGTTTCTTTCATTTCTTTTTATTTATTTCTGCTCAGATCTTTATGATTTCTTTCCTTCCACTAATTGTTATATGGTTGTTCTTCTTTTTCCAGTTGCTTTAGGAACTGGAACGTTAAAAAGTTGTAAAGTTAGGTTGTCTATTCAATGTTTTTCTTGTTTCTTGAGGAGGATTGTATTGCTATAAACTTCCCTCTTAGAACTTCTTTTGCTGCCTGTCATAGGTTTTGAGTTGTCTTATTTTCATTGTCATTTGTTTCTAGAAATTTTCTGATTTCCCTTTTGATTTCTTGAGTAATCTGTTGGTTATTTAGAAATGTATTGTTTAATTACCATGTGATTATGCTTTATATATTTTTTCTTTTAATTGATATCTAGTCTCATAGCATTGTGACTGGATAAGATGCTTGTACAATTTTGATTTTCTTAAATTTACTGAAGCTTGATTTGTGACCCAAGATGTGGTCTATCCTGGAGAATGTTCCATGTGCACTTTGAAGAAGGTGTATTCTTCTGCATTTGGATGGAATATCCTGAAGTTATCAGTGAGATCCATCTCATCTAATGTGTCATTTAAAACTTATGCTTTCTTATTAATTTTCCCTTTGATGATCTATCCACTGGTGTAATGGGATGTTAAAGTCTCCTGCTATCATTGTGTTACTGTTAATATCTCCTTTTATATCTGTTAGTGTTTGTCTTATGTATTGAGGTGTTCCTATGTAGGGTGCATAGATATTTATAATTACAATGTCTTCCTTTTGGATTGATCCCTTAATCATTATGTAGTATCTTTCCTTATCTCTTGTACCATTCTTTATTTTAAGGTCTATTTTGTCTGATATGAGGATTCCCACTCCAGCTTTCTTTGGTTTCCTGCTTGTATGAAATAAATTTTCCATCCTCTCACTTTCAGTGTATATGTGTCTTTAAGTCTGAAGTGAGTTTCTTTTAGACAGAATATATATGGGTCTTGTTTTTGGATCCATTCAGCCTGTCTGTGCCTTTTGGTTGGAGCATTTAATCAGTTTACATTTTTGTACTTATTGATATATTCTCTGTTTTTCCTAAATCCAGCTTTAACATCTGGAAGTTCATGGTTCAAGTACTGTTGAAACCTGGCTTGGAGAATTTTGAGCATTACTTTGCTAGTGTGTGTTCAGTTCAGTTCAGTTGCTCAGTCATGTCTGAGTATTTGCAACCCCATGGACCGCAGCACTCCAGAACTCCCTGTCCATCAGCAACTCCCGGAGTTTACTCAAACTCAGGTCCATTGAGTCAGTGATGCCATCCGACCGTCTAATCCTCTGTTGTCCCTTCCTCCTCCTGCCCTCAATCTTTCCCAGCATCAGGGTCTTTTCAAATGAGTCAGCTCTTTTCATGAGATGGCCAAAGTATTGGAGTTTCAGCTTCAACATCAGTCCTTCCAATGAATATTCAGGACTGATTTCCTTTAGGATGGACTGGTTGGATATCCTTGCTGTATAAGGGACTCTCAAAGGTCTTCTCCAACACCACAGCTCAAAAGCATCAATTCTTCGGTGCTCAGCTTTCTTTATAGTTCAACTCTCACATCCATACATGACTACTGGAAAAACTGTAGCCTTGCCTAGACGGACCTTTGTTGGCAAAGTAATGTCTCTGCTTTTTAATATACTGTCTAGGTTGGTCATAACTTTCCTTCCAAGGAGCAAACGTCTTTTAATTTCATGGCTGCAATCACCATCTGCAGTGATTCTGGAGCTCAAAAAATAAAGTCAGCCACTGTTTCCACTGTTTCCCCATCTATTTGCCTGAAGTGATGGGACCAGATGCCATAATCTTAGTTTTCTGAATGTTGAGCTTTAAGCCAACTTTTAATTTTTCCTTTTTATATTGTAATAATTTCAAGAAAGACTTTTTTCTTTACGTTATCATGTTGGTTTTGCCATACATTGACATAAATCCACCATGGGGATTTTAAAATCTCTATAAATGACCATAACTTTCTCAATAAAAATAAATTAATACACAGTTTTCTACCTAGAAATGATTTCAAAGATGCTCACTCTTTTTTAAACTAATTTTTACTGGAGTGTAGTTGCTTTATTTTTTTAAAATTTTATTTATTTAATTACATTATCGTATTGGTTTTGCCATACATTGACATGAATCTGCCATGGGTATACATGTGTTCCCCTTCCAGAACCCCCCTCCCACCTCCCTCCCGATTCTATCCCTCTGGGTCATCCCAGTGCACCAGCCCTGAGCACCCTGTATCAGGCATCAAACCTGGGTTGGCGATTCATTTCACATATGATCATTTACATGTTTCAATGCCATTCTCCCATATCATCCCACCCTTGCCCTCTCCCATAGAGTCCAAAAGACTGTTCTACAGATCTGTGTCTTGTTTGCTGTCTCGCATACAGGGTTATCATTACCATCTTTCTAAATTCCATATATATGCGTTAGTATACTGTATTGTTGTTTTTCCTTCTGGCTTACTTCATAGGCTCTAGTTTTATCCACCTCAGTAGAACTGATTCAAATGTTCTTTTTAATGGCTGAGTAATATTCCATTGTGTATAAGTACCACAGCTTCCTTACCCATTCATCTGCTGATGGACATCTAGGTTGTTTCCATGTCCTGGATATTGTAAACAGTGTGGTGATGAACATTGGGGTACACATGTCTCTTTCAATTCTGGCTTCCTCGGTGTGTATGCCCAGCAGTGGGATTGCCGGGTCATATGGCAGGTCTATTTCCAGTTTTCTAAGGAATCTCCACACTGTTCTCCATAGTGGCTGTACTAGTTTGCATTCCCACCAACAGTGTAAGAGGGTTCCCTTTTCTCCACATCCTCTCCAGCATTTATTGCTTGTAGACTTTTGGATGGCAGCCATTCTGACTGGTGTAAAGTGGTACCTCATTGTGGTTTTGATTTGCATTTCTCTGATAATGAATGATGTTGAGTATCTTTTCATGTGTTTGTTAGCCATTTTTATGTCTTCTTTGGAGAAACATCTGTTAAGTTCTTTGGCCCATTTTGGTGATTGGGTCGTTTATTTTTCTGGAACGGGCTTTATCCCAGGGATGCAAGGATTCTTCTATATCAACAAATCAAGCAATGTAATACACCACATTAACAATTTGAAAAATAAAAACCACATGATTATCTCAGTAGATGCAGAGAAAGCCTTTGACAAAATTCAACACCCATTTATGAGAAAAACCCTCCAAAAGGCAGGAATAAAAGGAACATACCTCAACATAATAAAAGCTATATATGACAAACTCACAGCAAACATTATCCTCAATGCTGAAAAACTGAAAGCATTTCCCCTAAAGTCAGGAACAAGACAAGGGTGCTCACTCTCACCACTACTATTCAACATAGTTTTGGAAGTCTTGGCCATAGCGATCAGATGAGAAAAACAAATAAAAGGAATCCAGATTGGAAAAGAAGAAGTAAAACTCTCACTGTTTGCAAAAAAGAAGTAAAACCCTTACTGTTTGCAGACGACATGATCCTATACATAGAAAACCCTAAAGCCTCCACCAGAAAATTACTGGAGCTAATCAATGAATATAGTAAAGTTGCAGGATATAAAATCAACACACAGAAATCCCTTGCATTCCTATACACTAACAATGAGAAAACAGAAAGAGAAATTAAGGAAACAATTCCATTCACCATCGAAACAAAAAGAATAAAATACTTAAGAATATACCTACCTAAGCCAAATTTTTCACTGTCCTTTCACTTTCTTCAAGAGGCTCTGTAGTTCTTCTTCACTTTCTGCCATTAAGCGTGGTGTCATCTGCATATCTGAAGTTATTGATATTTCTCCCAGAAATCTTGATTCCAGCTTGTGCTTCATTCAGCCCAGCGTTTCTCATGATGTACTCTGCATATAAGTTAAATAACTTATAACTGACAATATACAGTCTTGACATATTCCTTTCCTCATTTGGAACCAGTCTGTTGTTCCATGTCCAGTTCTACCTGTTGCTTCTTGACCTGCATACAGATTTTTCAAGAGGCAGGTCAGGTGGTCTGGTATTCCCATCTTTTTCAGAATTTTCCACAGTTTATTGTGATTCACACAGTCAAAGGCTTTGGCATAGTCAATAATGCAGAAATAGATGATTTCTGGAGCTCTCTTGCTTTTTCGATGATCCAGCAGATGTTGGCAATTTGATCTCTGATTCCTCTGCCTTTTCTAAAACCAGGTTGAACATCTGGAAGTTCACAGTTCACGTATTGCTGAAGCCTGGCTTGGAGAAGTTTGAGCATTACTTTACTAGTGTGTGAGATGAGTACACTTGTGCAGTAGTTTGAGCATTCTTTGGCATTACCTTTCTTTGGGACTGGAATGAAAAGCGACCTTTTCTAGTCCCATGGCCACCCCTGAGTTTTCCAAATTTGTTGGCATATTTAGTGCAGCACTTTCATAGCATCATCTTTCAGGATTTGAAATAGCTCAACTGGAGTTCCATCACCTCCTCTAGCTTTGTTCATAGTGATGCTTCCTAAGGCCCAGTTGAGGCATTACATTTCAGGATGTCTGGTTCTAGGTGAGTGATCACACCATTGTGATTATCTGGGTCATTAAGATCTTTTTGTATAGTTCTTCTGTGTATTCTTGCCACCCCTTTTTAATATCTTCTGCTTCTGTTAGGTCCATACTATTTCTGCCCTTTAATTGAGCCCATCTTTGCATGAAATATTCCCTTGGTATCTCTAACTTTCTTGAAGAGATCTCTAGTCTTTCCCATTCTATTATTTCCCTCTATTTCTTTGCATTGATCACTGAGAAAGGCTTTCTTCTCTCTCGTCGCTATTCTTTGGAACTCTTTGGGTACATCTTTCCTTTTCTCCTTTGCTTTTCACTTCTCTTCTTTTCACAGGTATTTGTAAGGCCTCCTCAGACAGTCATTTTGCTTTTTTGCAATTCTTTTTCTTGGGGATGGTCTTGATCCCTGTCTCCTATACAACGTCACAAACCTCCGTCTATAGGTCTTCAGGCACTCTGTCATATCTAATCCCTTGAATATATTTGTCACTTCCACTGTAATCATAAGGGATTTGATTTAGGTCATAAGTGGTTTTCCCTACTTTCTTCAATTTAAGTCTGAATTTGGCAATAAAGAATTCATGATCTGAGCCACAGTCAGCTCCCATTCTTGTTTTTGCTGACTATATAAAGCTTCCCCATCTTTAGCTGCAAAGAACAGAATTAATTTGATTTTGGTATTGTGCATCTGGTGATGTCCATGTGTAGAGTCTTCTCTTGTGTTGTTTGAAGAGGGTGTTTGCTATGACCAGTGTGTTTTTTTTTTGGCAAAACTCTGTTAGCCTTTGCCCTACTTCATTCTGTACTCCAAGGCTAAAATTTCCTGTTACTCCAGGTATTTCTTGACTTCCTACTTTTGCATTCCAGTCCCCTATAATGAAAGGGATATCATTTTGGGGTGTTCGTTCTAGAAGGTCTTGTAGGTCTTCATAGAACTGTCAGCCTCAGCTTCTTCAGCATTACTGGCTGGAGCATAGTCTTAGATCACTGATATTGAATAGTTTGCCTTGGAAATAAACAGAGATCATCCTGTCATTTTTGAGGGTGCATCCATGAACTGCATTTTGGGGTCTTCTGTTGACTATGGTGGCTACTGCATTTCTTCTAAGGGATTCTTGCCCACAGTGGTAGATACAGTGATCATCTGAGTTACATTCCCCAATTCCAGTCCATTTTAGTTCACCGATTCCTAAAATGTTGACTTTCATTCTTGCCATCTCCCATTTGACCACTCCCAAATTACCTTGATTCATGGACCTAACAATCCAGGTTCCTATGCAGTATTGTTCTTTACAGCCTTGGACTTTACTTCCATCACCAGTCACATCCACAACAGGGCATCGTTTTTGCTTTCGCTCTGTCTCTTCATTCTTTCTGGTATTATTTCTCCAGCAACATGTTGGGCACCTACCTATCTGGGGCATTCATCTTTCATTGTCATATCTTTTGCTTTTTCATACTCTTCATTATCCTAAACTCACTACCCTATAAAATTTTCAATTTCGTTTTCTTTAATATTTTCCACCTCTAGGAGCAAATAGTTTCCCTCAAAGTGTTAGCTGAATCTCAGTACAACATACTTATAAGGGAGAAAACTTGCTTATTCTTTTTGTACTTTTCCCCCAACAGGTGTTTAAGATAATTTGTGTTATCTTTTCCTGCTTTTCTCCTTTCTCTTAATTTTATTTAACTTCAAGTATAAGAACCAGAATCTGCCATCTTTTGTTGTGAATTGCTAAATCTCTACATTTCTATATTTGGTGAATATTTCTGGTACTTTACTGTCCTCATGTAATAACATATTCAGTGATATGCAGCATTTTAGGTTATCTATTTTTTTCCCCATAGCAGCTCATGAGTGCTATTTCATGTTACTTGTATATAACTTGTGACATCTTCAATGCACATCTAAAAAAAGTTTTAAAAACCCTCAAACTGAAAGCATATTAGATAAATAAACTTAGGCTCAGATGGTAAAGGTCTGCCTGCAATGAAGGAGACCCAAGTTCTATCCCTCTTTGGGGAAGATCCCCTGGAGGAGGAAATGGCAACCCACTCCAGTATTCTTGCCTGGGAAACCCCACAGACAAAAAGGAGCCTGGTTGGCTATAGTCCATGGGGTTGCAGAGTTGGAAACGGCTGAGGCGACTTAACACTTTCACACAACAACTGTGTTGGAGCCCAGGAGTGCAGCAAGGGGAAGTGTTGAAATGGCTAGTTTGGGGTTTTGGTTGCCTCCCCTGTGGACAACCAGACTTTGTCACTTATTTAAATTCTGGTGAGGTAATCTGATCGGTGTTGCTCCGCCCACAGCCTGCGTGTCCTTGAGCCAGAGTCCAATGCTGGAAAAGCAGTTGCGGTTGGGGTGGTGGAGTTAAATTAAGTGTGACCACCTGAAATGCCCAGGGACAGTGAACGGGATAGTCTCCAGTGAAAGGGGCCATGAATGGGAGCATACTCATTGAGGAAATTGCTTAGCATGGTTTAATGTGCCCAGTATCATGCAGTGGAGTCTGAAGACAGAAGATGCTTATGATTTGCCCAAAGCTGAAAAAATAACAATGCTAAAAATTAGTGAATGTACAGGATCTGTGAACTCCCAATTGCAAGTTTCACCTCAAACCCTGCGTATGTTTTTGGAGTGCAAATTATATATACTGTAATCGTTCTATGCTATTCCACTGATGTACCAGCACTGGTCATATTTTCCTCATTTAGTTCTGTTTATCATGTTAAAAATTGAACACACATGAATACCTTTTTAAGTTAAAATTTACCCAAGTGTTAAAAAATCTCTTTTTTTCTATGGGAGTTAAAATTTTGAAAATGTATAATATACTTAGAATATAGAAAGACACAACTAAAACTCTAGTGAATTAAATATGTTTCAATTATTCTTTAAACTAAAGTCCAAGTTACGATTATGTTCTAACTGGAATATATTACTTACTTTCATAACCTCACTGACTTTCATAGATATGCTCTTCTGGCATTTGTTTGATTTTGAAACCCAGGAAAAGAAAACGAAGGAGACTGTGTTTCCTAGGACGGCTGCAGAACAATAAATTATGCATGGTATAGCACCAAAATATTGGCTTCCTTTATATGAATTTAGAACTGACCTAAATAACTCAAAAAGCCTAAAAAATTCTCTGCTCATAGCTACCAGTCTTCCCCTAGTAGTGAGTAGTGAAAATTGCTCAGTCATGTCCTATTCTTTGCAACCCCATGGATTATACAGTCTGTGGAATTCTCCAGGCCAGAATACTGGAGTGGGTAGCCTTTCCCTTCTCCAGGGGATCTTCCCTACCCAGGGTTCGAACCCAGGTTTCTTGCATTGCAGGCAAATTCTTTACCAGCTGAGCCACAAAGGAAGCCCAGTCTTCCCCTAGGGTTGCCCTTTAAAAGGGAAGTAGGAAAAAAGCTCTTAGGGTGAAGAAGGAAAGGTTGCTGAAGGTCAGGGAGGCTACTGCTATCCTTAGATGGGGCAGCCCCTCTCTTCCCCTTCCCGTCACGCGGGGCCTGTGGCCAAGTGTCCTCTCGCCAGGTAAGTGGACTGTGCTTGTCACCACTTTAAAGCTTTGACCAATCCCAAAGTTGGCATGCTCTCAGTGAGACATTTCTTGGGCATGGAAATGTTTTATCTGCCAAATCAGATTTGCAGCTGTAATCTCATTGGCTCTTCAATGCTGCCCTTTAAAAGAGAAGAGTAGTTTTGAAAGTTACCCAGTATGATGTTACAGGGAAGATATTTTTTCACCCAGATTCTTTTTTTTTAAAAAATCTAAAGGTGTATATAGGGAAAAAGTTATGTTTTTAGAATACATTATTTTATGAACCAGAACTCATAGTGTCTGAATTCCCACTATTAGTTATTATTTTATAGATACCAAGCTTTAAAATAAATTCTAATATATTCCTTTTTTTTTTGGTTAAATTTTGACAGAATTCTTTTTTAAAAAAATTTAAATTAGAGGATAATTACTTTACAATATTGTGATGGTTTCAGCTATACATCAACATAAATTGGCCATAGTTATACATATGTTCCCTCCTCTTGAACTCCGCTCCCACCTCCCTCCCTATCCCACACTTCTGGGTTGTCACAAAGCACTGACTTTGGGTTCCCTGTGGAATTTTGACAAATTCTTTATGCTTGACTTTTCAAGGGAGGAAAAAAACCTTTCTGCCTGGAGAGTAACATATAGCAAAAACCTTTTCATGATCTTGAGAAATGGTAAGCATGAAATTCAAATTACGGCAGTTTTCAATGTAATAGCACTGAATAATCACCTCAGTAGTGATTATCTGGATGTTAATAGAAGTTCCTGACCCACAGCTTCTTTTTGCAAATGTTTAGTATGATCTGCAACAATGTATATCAAAAATCCAGCTATGTATTTTCTACTTTGCTTTAGTATTGAAAGGGTGAGTCACACAAAGATTTATGAGATACTGAATGATGTAAAATTTATTGACTGTCAAGAATCTTGTCTTAAGGAATCACGCTACTCTTTTAACTTCTGGAACCATTCTGATGCATTGGAAATAGGAGTGTGTGTGTGTGTGGTGTCTTTCTTCATCATTTGTTTTTTTCCTTGTATTATTACACACTGAATCAAATTACATACTGAAATGGATACTACCCTTAGGAGAAGTACTAAGCATTTTGGTGGAGAGTGATTTTGTATGTTATAAATGGTTAGTGGTAACTCTGTTGTTATTGAAGGGTTTTCCTGTATCTGAAAATTTAATTTTTCAAATACTGAAAGGTAGAATTTCTTTTTCATCTATTTTGTTGCTTGTTTTGTTAAAAAAAAAAAGTTTCTCTTTGCTAATTGCCTTGGAAGAAATAATTTGGTAAGGAATGTGAGCCAACATATTGTCTACAAAAACATTTCCCCCTTTTTACAGGTAATCATTTTTCATAATTTAAATAACTAAGCCATTCAATGATACTATTTTAAGTTGAGAGATAAAAATTAAAACAAAATATACTATTTATTTGTTTATCCTCTGCTTGTTTTGCCTTGACTAATATTTTAGCACACTTCTTTATGATGTTATTAGTCATTGCCTGAATTAAATAAGAAATTCACAGGAAGAAAATAACTAAGAAATAAAAATATCTAGTTGTCTCATTTCTAACACATTTTAAACATTTTATTTGCTAGAAGCAAAAGCCAAGAATTAAATCTTTCTTCTTTAAACGTTTCTTTAAAATGTTTATATGAGTCAAATTTAGTACTTCGAAAAAGACCCTGGAATAATTACATCATGCATGAACCTTGGAGTCATCCCCACATTGGTTGAAATGAATACTTATTGTGTGGAAAGTGTTTTGGAACAAATGTGTTAGAAAGATGCATTTCAGGGAGATAGCTGGCAAAGCACTTAGGGTTATATAACCAAGGCTTCTCTTTAAATGCATTTCTATTCTGCCAATTCTATCATATAAAATTTTAAATGTCTCTTTACAGAACCAATTCATTATATCTTCTTTTATACTTTTTTTTTTAAAATAAACTGACAAGAATATCAAAAGTCTCCCAAATGCCTGTTAGGGATCATATCCAACAGTCCTTTATGTGGTTTTACTGAAAATTAGATAATGTTCTGCCAACCTTAGAAATCAATCTGATTTAGGAAATCTTTCCATGGCAGAGTAGTCTTTATTTAGGAAGACAGAATTCTCTGAGCTCCCCTTTCACACCTTCAGGTTTCCAGTTTCTTGTGACATTTTTGGAGAAAACCTATCAAGAATAAAGTTCAACACTGGAAATCTAAATATGAATTCTAAGTACCTTTTAGAAAAGAATTAATTCACTTCTGGAAGAGGACCTTGTCTAGGCAATTTGCAAATGCAGTCAGAGTGTCATAGGCTTTTTGTTTTCTTCTGTCCCAATGATGCAAGAGATATGAACCAATCTTGAGCCAATTCAGGAACAATGATCAAAACATGAAACTGCTTAAGTATTTTATTTAAACAAGGAAGAGATTACAATGAAAGGAAGAGATTACAATGCCAGAAGAGATTCCACAGGATAAACCTTTGTATATGTTAGATATTTAACAAACCACTTGCAAATAGTTTTAGAACTTTAGGGACTGTTACATACAGATATAAATTCAGCTGAATTATAGTTCTATTGACACAGACAATTTGTCAGCATTTAAGAATTAAGACTTGGCAGGCCTGTAATGAAAACACAGGTTGCATTCTCTGAAGTGGAAAGTTGCAACATCTGATCATTGATTTTCTGCCTCTTGTTGAAGAGAGATAGAAGTCTGAGGAAAGCAGGAGTTGAAACATCAGTTATCAGGAAATAAATTTAGTTTCTCCAAGGGATGAGCACATTTACCTCCAGGTCTGGGTTTCCTTATTTCTTTTTAATGTTTAAATATTTTAAAATTAACAGATATGTACTCAAGTATGCAAGTCGTGTGGAAAAATTGAGAGGAAACCAGATAGAAAATTAATATTCTCACAAAAAAGCAAGGGCTCTCCTCAAGAATCGATTGGACACAAGACTTGTGTCAAGGTGTGTTTTGAATTATTGGTTTTCCTGACTATTTTCTTGTCCTGTACTATTTAACATTTTTTTCCTAGAGACAAACCAACAAATATAAACAACCACAATGGAAAAGCTATCCAGCCCCAAACTCTAGTTAGTCTGATTAGTTTGTGCCTTAACTCAGTAGTTTGACTCCTAATGAATTCAATATTAAATAATTTTCCTTTGTACAGCAAACTTAAATTAGGGATTGGGACTCATGGGTAGCAGTATTATCTTTATTTTGATTACTGGGATGTTTTGGAAGAGTCTCATATTCATTGGATAGGAAAAGGGATCATTTCAGGGAAAACTAGTGCTTTTGATCCATAGTAATCTACATGTAGCCTTTCATGATGTTTCCTATGTTGCTGCAATTTAATACTCTTAAATTATTTTAAAAATTGAAGCATTTGGAAAGAGAAATGAAACTTTGAAATGACCTTTCTTTTCTTTCATTATATGGGCTTGCCTGGTGGCTCAGATGGTAAAGAATCAGCTTTCAATACAGGAGACCCAGGTTTGATCCCTGGGTTGGGAAGATCCCCTGGAGAAGGGAATGACTACCCACTCCAGTATTCTTGCCTGGAAAATTCCATTGACAGAGAAGCCTTTAAAAATTTGTTTAAAAAGTTAAGCATTTGAAAAGAGAAATAAAGCTTTGGTATGACCTTCCTTTTCCTTCATTATATATGTAAAGATAAATGAGACCTCTCCAGATGTTTGTTCTTGTCAAGAAAAAGAAAGTTGTGATCTAATTCAAAAGGCACAAGATCCTAATATTTTAAGCAGTTGGTGAGGAAAAAAATAATCATCTAACCAACCAGTCAAAGATACTTTGTGAAGAATTATGATTATTTACTGCTGTGAGAACATTATTCAAATAACTTCAATTCTCAAAACTAATTTCTCTATAAAAGAAAAAATAATGGTGGAATCTACTTAACGGATCCTTGTGAGGATTAAATGAGATAAAGCGTGTAAAGTGAGTTATATATATATGGCAAGTGTGTTGTTACCTGTCATGATGCTGATGGTGATCATGGGGGAAAGAGTTCATCTGGACTCTACATAAGGCCCCAGTCTCCACTTTCCTTGATTCATTCTTTTATAAAGCTAATTAATGATACAACATAAGGTTCTCTGAGATGCACTTATTTTATTTACTCTCTTATCTTCCACAATGAGTAGTCCTAATTCTATCTACGATCAATGCTCAGATTAGAAATAAAAATGTGACTTTGTGCTTACCTATCCTTGGATTGGCTTCTTCATCCATCTACTCGACAACCTTTCTCTATTTCTACTTTATTATCTTAGCCGTTTTTCACACCTATTTTAAAAGTTAATTCTATGTCAAAGGGGAAAGAAAAGGGTTTCTTCATTGCATTTACTATATGTGAATATGCACACTGATTGTGCTGTAACCCACTCGGCTGCAAGAACATGTGTGTTCTTTCATCAGGGATAAGTGAAAGGACTTGCAGTTGTCCAGATCAGAATGCATGGCTTACGTAGGTCTTGGCTTATTAAACGTTGATTCTTTGGATTATTTTGTCTGTTCTCAAAGCCAATTAAATTTAAATAGTGAAAGAATAAATATTCTAAATATTTCATTAGTCTCTCACTGTGTAAATGATAGAAATGAAAAAGCTATATCCTACCTAGAGTATAGGTAGGGCAGTGGTAATTAGGAAAAATAATTCAATGAAAACGTACTTTGGGGGCACTTCCCTGCTGGGCTACTGACTAAGACTTCACACTCTCCATGCAGGGAATCTAGATTTGATCTCTGATCAGGAGACTAGGTCCCACATGATGCAACTAAGAGCTCACCTGCTACAGCGAAGATCGAAGATTCCGCATGTGACAACTAAGTCCTGGTGAAGCCACATAAATAAGCAAATATTTGTAAAAATTAGAAAAATTGCTTTTTAAAACCAAATGACGCCCTTCACTATGTGTATTGTACAATATCACAGTAGATTATGAAAACTTTTTAAAATTCTAAATCCCACTATGTGGTTAACATCAAATGCCCAGTTTCTCTTGCTCTTTCTTTCCTGTTCTCTCACACTTGTCATGTGCAGCAGGGCCGAGGACTAAGAAAGAAACATCAGGGAGAAACTAGCCTGTGTATTCGCCAAAGGCTGTTCAACCAAACATCAGTGGTTTGCTAACAGCAACAACAACTGCAGGATAATATTTACTCGATGTTTTCTGTGAGCAAAACCTGTGAAGGGTTAAGGAAACAGAAATGTACTTTTTACAATAGTTCAATGATATCATCTCCATTTATATATTAGGTTACTAAAGAGTACATGCTTAGCTGCGTCTGACTCTTCGTGACCCCCTGGACTGCAGCCTGTCAGATGCCTCAGTCCTCAGTCCATGGGATCCTTCAAGGAAGAACACTGGAGTGGGTTGCCATTTCCTTCTCCAGGGGATCTTTCCAACCCAGGGATCAAACCCCCATCTCCCATGTCAGCAGGCAGATTCTTTACCACAGAGCCACCTGGGAAGCACAGCTGAGGCATAGAGAGATTAAATAATTTGTCCAAGTTCACACATACAGTAAATTGATTTGAACGTAGGCTCAAATCCAGCCCACAAGAAGTAGCCTGTCTAGTAAATGAGATTAATGTGAACATAAAAAGACACCACAAAAGGCCCAGTGAGATTTTGCTTAATAGTGTCCCTATTGTTTGAAATACCTCTATCTGGGTCACTTAAGACATATTAATTGCTAACCAAGCTAATGGAGATGATGAAATGCCAGCTGAGCTATTTAAAATTCTGAAAGATGATGCTGTTAAAGTGGCGCACTCAATAGATCAGCAAACTTATCAAACAAGGTAGTGGCCACATGACTGGAAAAATTAGTTTTTATTCCAATCCCAAAGAAGGGCAGTGCCAAAGAATGTTCAGACTATCAGACAGTTACACTCATTTCGCATGTTAATAAGGTTATGCTGAAAATCTTTCAAGCGAGGCTTCAGGAGTACATGAACTGAGAACTTCCAGATGTACAAGTTGGGTTTGGAAAAGGCAGAGGAACCAGAGATCAAATTGCCAACATTCATCCATTGGATCATAGAGAAAGCAAAGGAGTTCCAGAAAAATATCTACTTCTGCTTCATTGATTATGCTAAAGCCTTTGACTGTGTGGATAACAACAAACTGGAAAATTTTTAAAGAGATGGGAATACCAGACCACCTCACTTGTCTCCTGAAAAACCTGCATGCAGGTCAAGAAGCAATAGCTAGAAGCTGGCAAGGAACAACTGACTGGTTCAAAATTGGGAAAGGAGTATGACAAGGCTGTATACTGTTACCTTGTTTATTTAACTTCTGTACAGAGTGTGTGTGCAAGTGCTAAGTTGCTTCAGTCATGTCCTACTCTTTCTAACACTATGGACAGTAGCCCACCAGGCTCCTCTGTGCATGGGATTGCCCATGCCCTCCTCCGGGGATCTTCCCAACATAGGGACTGAACCCGTGTATATGCAGAGTACATTATGTGAAATGCCAGGCTGGATGAATCACAAGCTGGAACAAGATTGCCAGGAGAAATATCAACAACCATAGATATGCAGATATCAATGCTATTTGAGTGATACCAATTACTCAAATAGCAGAAAGTGAAGAGGAACTAAAGAGCCTCTTGATGAAGGTGAAAGAGGAGAGTGAAAAAGCTCGCTTAAACTTCAACATTCAAAAACCTAAGATCATAGCATCTGGTTCCATCACTTCATGGCAAATAGAAGGGGAAAAAGTAGAAGTTTTGACATATTTTATTTTCTTGGGTTCCAAAATCACTGCGGTTGGTGACTGCAGCCAAGTAATGAAAAGACGCTTGCTCCTTGGAAGAAAAGCTATGACAAACCTAGACAGCATATTAAAAAGCAAAGACATCACTTTGCTGACAAAGGTCCATCTAGTCAAAGCTATGGTTGTTCCAGTAGTCACATATGAATGTGAAATTTAGACCACAAAGAAAGCTGAGCACCAAAGAATTGATGCTTTTGAACTGTGGTGTTGGAGAAGACTCTTGAGAGTCTCTTGGACAGCAAGGAGATGAAACCAGTCAATCCTAAAGGAAATAAGTCCTGAATATTCACTGGAAGGACTGATGCTGAGGCTGAAGCTCCAATACTTTGGCTACCTGATAAAAAGAGCCAATTCATTGGAAAAGACCCTGATGCTGGGAAAGAATAAAGGCAAAAGGAGAAGGGGGCAGCAGAGGATGAGATGGTTAGATAGCATAATCAGCTCAATGGACATAGTTTGAACAAATTCCTGGAGACAGTGAAGGACAGGGAAGCCTGGCATGCTGCAGTCCATGGGGTCACAAAGAGTCAGATGTGACTCAGTGACTGAACAATAACTATATTGAATAATTCTTTTCTTTCCTCAATGCAAATATGCATAAAATAAGGCTATAGAAAATAATCAATGAGAAATATCACTTATTTAGCAAATATCTGTGAATTCTACTTGGAAATTAATGATGCCTTCTACTCAAATCTCACTGTGGAGAGGCAATATGGCCTAGTGGTTCAGAGCAGGATTTTAAGGCAGTCAGTCACCTATTAGCTCCAGTAAGTTACTTAACCTTTATAGGTATCAGTTTTCAATCTGAAAAATGGGTATAATAATAGTACCTACTCATAGAATTGTTATACATAAATGAGGTAGTAATACCTAGGAAAGGAGAAGGCAATGGCACCCCACTCTAGTACTCTTGCCTGGAAATCCTGGATGGAGGAGCCTGGTAGGCTGCAGTCCATGGGCTCACTAAAAGTCGGACACCATTGAGCGACTCCACTTTCACTTTTCATTCTCATGCATTGGAGAAGGAAATGGCAACCCACTCCAGTGTTCTTGCCTGCAGAATCCCAGGGACAGGGGCGTCTGGTGGGCTTCTGTCTCTGGGGTCGCACAGAGTCAGACACAACTGAAGCCACTTAGCAGCAGCAGCAGCAATACCTAGAAAATAGCACGGTGATTGACACATAATAAATACTTAAAAATTAGTTGTTATTGTATTATCATCATTATATCTAAGTGATTTATAGGAAACATAGAGTCTTGCTTTTTTTGTGTGTTTCTTTCCAAGTTTTCAGAAACCATATTGGATGTTCTCTTCAGTATTTGGGGCATGGGCATCCTAGTGACATTCTTTTGTTTTCCTGTGGCTCATTTCCTTTCCTGGTTAGCATCATTTTTCTTCCTCTTTGCCACTGACCTATCCGCTCCCTCTTTCTGGGGGAAAAAACAACCCAACAATAACGACAACAACTTCTCTCTGCTGTATGTTGTTGCCCAGAGTCTGGCAGCACCAGACCATTCCACAGGTAGCTTTTGAATTCTCCCTGTCTTGTCTCCTCAGATTCCCTGTATTTCACTCAGTGATAAGAGAAGGGCCCATGGGAAAGCACATAAAGTGCAGAATAAGTTAGAAAAGGGAAAAGTTCTTTCCAGTTGGGAATTTTAAGAAAGCCTTCATGGGGAGATAGTCTGAGCAAAATTGGAAGAGCATTGTGGAAAGTGGACAGACAATCTCATTGATTGTGCTACGAGTCTCCTAAAAACTTTGGAAAAATGATCCAGTGTTATTCCAAAAAGAAACTGTACAACTTATAGTTCTATCAACTTGGAATAAGTTAAGTCCTTGCTAGTTGACTCTTGGCAAACTGTTTAATGTTAATAGCTGTTACTGTCAAATTTAATTGATTATTAATGTTTCTATACAATTAATACCTATACTATAAATAACATTGTTATTCCACTTTCCAATCACAAAATGATCTATGTAACGACTTTTTTGATCTTTAAATAATTCCATGGAAAATTTAGGCAGCTAAGCATCATTTTGCCATTTTATAATGAGGAAACAGAAGGCTACTGATTAAAAAAAAAACATTTGGCTATGGAATGGCAGATCTAGGACATAAATTCAGATATTCTGATTTTATCCTTGTGTTTTATTACCATCCTTTTTCTGAAAAATGTGAACATTCATAAGAACAGTCTGGAGTCTTACCAGATTGATTCAACAAACATGTGTGGAGCCCTATAGTAATTCAGACACTGTACTAACACAGGAGCTAAAGCAGTGACCAAAACAGATGTTTCTATGGTACTTAAGCTTGTGAACTACTTGGAGGAGAAAATAAAAAAGCAAATTAATACATAGCGTTTTTACAGATTGATTGTGGTAAATGCTATCTATGAAGGAAATAACCTGGTAAGATATTAAGGAACTAGAGGAGGCCTTTTATGGTAGGATGATTAGGTGATCTGATGACATTCTCAGTTAAAAGATGAGAATATATTACCATTTAAAAAACAAGTAGACACAAGATTCCAGGCCAAACTGAAACTAGAAAGACTTGAATATAAGAAAAGACTTGTTATCAGAGAACAGATAGTAAGCTACTATGGATGGATTTGTGGGCAGTGAGGGAAGAGAGTGGTTGGAAGCTGGAGAGCGAACAGTAGCCACATTAAAGAGTAGCTATAGCTGGTACATTTTGGAGGATCAGTCTAGCTCATGAATGCTTTTTTTTTTTTTTTTTACTTGTTTTTGCCATACAATGTCATGAT
>ML662441.1:5995752-6076643 GCA_007570785.1 Antilocapra americana
GCAGAGAGTGTTTTGCCTATGTTATCCTCTAGGAGTTTTATAGTTTCTGGTCTTATGCTTAGATCTTTAATCCATTTTGAGTTTATCTTTGTGTATGGTGTTAGAAAGTGATCTAGTTTCATTCTTTTACAAGTGGCTGTCCAGTTTTCCCAGCACCACTTGTTAAAGAGGTTGTCTTTTCTCCATTGTATATTCTTGCCTCCTTTGTCAAAGATAAGGTGTCTATAGATGCGTGGATTTATCTCTGGGCTTTCTATTCTGTTCCATTGATCTATGTTTCTGTCTTTGTGCCAGTACCATACTGTCTTAATGACTGTGGATTTGTAGTATAGCCTAAAGTCCGGGAGTTTGATTCCACCCGTTCCATTCTTCTTTCTCAAGATTGCTTTGGCTATACGAGGTTTTTTGTATTTCCATACAAATTGAGAAATTATTTGTTCTAATTCTTTGAAAAAGACCTCTGGTAGCTTGATAGGAATTGCATTGAATCTATAGATTGCTTTGGGTAGTATACTCATTTTCACTATGTTGATTCTTCCAATCCACGAACACGGCACATTTCTCCATCTGTTTGTGTCCTCCTTGATTTCTTTCATCAGTGTTCTATAGTTTTCTATATACAAGTCTTTTGATTCTTTAGGTAGAAATACTCCTAAGTATTTTATTCTTTTTGTTTCGATGGTGAATGGAATTGTTTCCTTAATTTCTCTTTCTGATTTCTCACTGTTAGTGTATAGGAATGCCAGGGATTTCTGTGTGTTGATTTTGTATCCTGAAACTTTGCTATATTCACTGATTAGCCCTAGTAATTTTCTCGTAGAGTCTTTAGGGTTTTCAATATAGAGGATCATGTCATCTGCAAACAGAGAGAGTTTTACTTCTTCTTTTCCAATCTGGATTCCTTTGATTTCTTTATCTGCTCTGATTGCTGTGGCCAAGACTTCCAAAACTATGTTGAAAAGTAGTGGTGAGAGTGGGCACCCTTGTCTTGTTCCTGATTTCAGGGGGAATGCTTCCAGCTTTTCACCATTGAGGATAATGTTTGCTGTGGGTTTGTCATATATAGCTTTTATTATGTTGAGGTATGTTCCTTCTATTCCTACTTTTTGGAGGGTTTTTATCATAAATGGATGTTGAATTTTGTCAAAGGCTTTCTCTGCATCTATTGAGATAATCATGTGATTTTTATTTTTCAATTTGTTAATGTGGTGTATTACATTGATTGATTTACGAATATTGAAGAAACCTTGCATCCCTGGGATAAAGCCTACTTGATCATGATGTATGATCTTTTTGATGTGTTGTTGGATTCTATTTGCTAGAATTTTGTTGAGGATTTTTGCATCTAAGTTCATCAGTGATATTGGCCTGTAGTTTTCTTTTTTTGTGGCATCTTTGCTGGGTTTTGGAATTAGGGTGATGGAGGCCTCATAGAATGAGTTTGGAAGTTTACCTTCGTCTGCAATTTTCTGGAAGAGTTTGAGTAGAATAGGTGTTAGTTCTTCTCTAAATTTTTGGTAGAATTCAGCTGTGAAGCCATCTGGTCCTGGGCTTTTGTTTTTTGGAAGATTTCTGATTACGGTTTCAATTTCCGTGCTTGTGATGGGTCTATTAAGATTATCTATCTCTTCCTGGTTTAGTCTTGGAAAGTTATACTTTTCTAGGAATTTGTCCATTTCATCCAAATTGTCCAGTTTATTTGCATATAGTTGCTGATAATAGTCTCTTATGATCCTTTGTATTTCTGTGTTTTCTGTTGTGATCTCTCCGTTTTCATTTCTAATTCTGTTGATTTGGTTCTTCTCCCTTTGTTTCTTGATGAGTCTGGCTAATGGTTTATCAATTTTATTTATCTTCTCAAAGAACCAGCTTTTGGCTTGGTTGATTTTTGCTATGGTCACTTTTGATTCCTTTGCATTTATTTCTGCCCTGATCTTTAAGATTTCTTTCCTTCTACTAGACCTGGGCTTCTGCATCTCTTCCCTTTCTAGTTGCTTTAGGTGTATAGTAAGGTCATTTATTTGATTTTTCTCTTGTTTCCTGAGGTGAGCTTGTATTGCTATGAACTTTCCCCTTAGCATTGCTTTCACAGTGTCCCATAGGTTTTGAGCTGTTGTGTTTTCATTTTCATTCGTTTCCATGCATAACTGAATTTCATTTTTAATTTCTTCTGTGATTTGTTGGTTATTCAGCAGTGTGTTGTTGAGCCTCCATATGTTGGAAGTTTTGAGAGGTTTTCTCCTGTAGTTGATATCTAATCTCACTGCATTGTGGTCAGAAAAGATGCTTGGGATGATTTCAATATTTTTGAATTTATCAAGGTTAGATTTATGGCCCAGGATGTGATCTATCCTGGAGAAGGTCCCGTGTGCACTTGAGAAAAAGGTGAAATTCCTTGTTTTGGGGTGGAATGACCTATAGATATCAATTAGGTCTAGTTGGTCTATTGTTTCATTTAAAGTTTGAATTTCCTTGTTACTTTTCTGTCTAGTTGATCTATCCATTGGTGTGAGTGGTGTATTAAAGTCTCCCACTATTATTGTGTTGTTGTTGATTTCCCCTTTCATATTTGTTAGCATTTGCCTTACATATTGTGGAGCTCCTATGTTAGGTGCATAAATATTTATAATTGTTATTTCTTCTTCCTCGATTGATCCTTTGATCATTATGTAATGTCCATCTTCATCTCTTTTCACTGCCTTTATTTTAAAGTCTACTTTATCAGATATGAGTATTGCCACTCCTGCTTTCTTTTGGTCTTTATTTGCATGGAATATCTTTTTCCAGCCTTTAACTTTCAGTCTATATGTGTCCCTAGGTTTGAGGTGGGTCTCTTGTAGACAACATATATAGGGGTCTTGTTTCTGTATCCAATCGGCCAATCTTTGTCTTTTGGTTGGGGCATTCAGCCCGTTTACATTTAAGGTAATTATTGATAAGTATGATCTCGCTGCCATTTATTTTATTGTTTTGGGTTCCAGATTATAACTGCATCCCGGATTCAGTGCACAAAGACAGACTCCTGGCCGATACATTTGTTCATGAGTCTACTTGTCTGATCACAGTTGATCAGACCATTCATTCATGCAGTAAACATTTAGTGAACATTGGCTATGTGCACTGTGTTATAGGTAATCAAAACACATGCAGTTACTGCCCTTGTGGAGTTTTGCAGTTCAATGTGTGTCAAGACCCAAGTCAGGTAAGTTAGAGTTTCTTACCAAGGAGCTTGACACTGGAACTAGAGAGGGATTCAGTTTCTGTGTGACTGGAGCTGTAACATGGAAACTAGGAACTGCTGAAAATCAAATTCTACCACATTAACTAGGGAATCCAAAGAGAAGAATGAAGCACACAAAAAGAAAAAATATCCTCATGATTATTAATAGGTTTCCATTTATGGATTTTAGTCCTTCTAGAAGCGGGGTTGCATTCACCCACTTGTTCTTTGAGAAATGCTACAAAACTAAAATAATATTCCTCATCTTCCTAATATGTTCTGAGCCATTTTGTTGTTGATGCTGCTTGCAATAATATAAATTTAATTAATAGTCTAGACTGGATAACTAAGGTAGCACCGACTCGAGAAGAAACAGGCTCTAGGTTTGGGGTTGAGAGTTGGGTGAAATTTATAATGTTAGAGAGTGAAAGAAATCTCTTCATATGGTCCATACAAACTCAGAACCTCAAGTGGAGGGAAACAATATTTCAAGAGATGAAGTACTCCATTGCTGATGATTATATTAATGATGCTGAAGATAATGAGAGGGTGACTTACATATGCTAGATTAGGACTAAATGTAGTGAACGTTTTTGAAACATCTGCCAGGCTCCAAATTACCTCCCTATTTGTACTCTTCACAAGGTGGGGAGATTCTACAGAGAAATATTTGAACCCTACATTCATACTTGCTAGGATTTTACACTCGTTAAACAGATGCTTATTGAACACTTACCATAAAAGAGTGGTGAGTCAAACAGAATTCATTGTTTTTGTTCTCATGGAGTGGGCATCTGATCCAAGATCCTGTGCTTGATGTTTCAGTGTAGATTCACTTAAATCTTCCTTAAAATCCTTAGAAGTACTGTTATTATATTTATTTTACAGAAAAGGGAACTGAGTCCAGTTTCTTCCCCTTAGGATCCAAGAGAGTTGGACTAATGACTGCAAAGCGAGTAAGAGACAATGGCAGAATGCAGAACTCAGGTCTATTCTAAACTTACACCCTTCCCATTTCTGTCCTTCAACCTTCACTAGCAGTAAACAGAAGCACGTAGCTGTGGTCCGCGGGACAGAAAGGCACAACTACGGCAGCTGCTGGGAGGAGAGGAAGCTTTGCACTGGATTCCTCCATGAAGTACTGGCTTGCCAAAGTCAGCTCAGCTGACCTCTCCATGTGTGGGAGAGACAAAAGCCTAAACACCTCCAGGACTATGCCTGTCAGCAATAGCAAACTAATGAGCCTAAAAATGGCTTCTTCCTCACTTCTGCCCTCCGTTGTTTTGCGATAGTACAACTTACTGTCAGCGCCTAATTTGTACTCAGAGTCCTAACTGCAAAAGACTCGGAGTAAATGTATTGATACCTCTCTGGGTTCCAGCTTATACATGATGACATCCCAGGAGGAGGGGTTACATTCTGAGCAGGCCAGTCCTCCGTGTTTGCCATTACTTACCTCATGGTACCTTTTGTACTTCATGCTTGAATGTTCACTCGGAAATGTGATACTTCATATTGGTAAGTCTGGACAAGTAGAAGGTTTGCCTGAGGTCTTTTGGGGTTTGAGTTACCTACATTTTTTTCCACGTGATTAATTGCCTGCAACATATAAAAGCAAGGTGAACTTCACAGATACCTATAAGCAGAGTGGAGAAATGACTGAAGTACCTCAGAGTCAGAAGCCCGAAGTTTGTGTGTATGTTTTTTCCCCCCAGGCTCCCAATAACTGTGTGTCATCTACAACAAGATATCTAACCTCTCTGGGTTTTTCAGTGTGTTTTCCACTGAAACCAGAATAATGGTTCTCGTCACTTCCTTGCCTCTAGGGGTGTTGTCAGAATTAATGAGACACCAGGGTGAAAGCTTTCCACTTACTTTTTTTTCCCTTAGAGAATGCAGAAATGTAAATAAAAGTAATATCTCTATTTTGTGAACACATTTTTTCCTTCTGCACGTCTTAATAACATTCAGAAAAGATTTTTTGAAGCAGCAGCAATTACCGTAGGTGTGACATGTAATAAAGGAACTGTATCTGCCAGGAAAAACAAAGGAGGAACCAAAAGCTTGAGTCAGAAGAATCTGCTCCTGGCTTACTCTTTGATAGAATCGGTAGGAGGGCTGGGATAATCACAAGTAAAATATTTCTGTACAGAGAGCATATGAAAGTAGGAGGACAAGCCTCTAATTGAAGTTGCCATCCTAAAAGCAAAAAGAGAAAAGAGATGTTGATGCTGACATGTTGCTGAGATGTTCTTAGTCATACTGGAGAGAGAAGATGAGAATTGGAGATAAAAATGTTTGTGGATTATGGTTGAACCAGCCAAAGCAACCAGAAGAGTCTCACTGCTCAATATATCCAGCTAAGAGTTAAACTTTGATGAGATAAAGATGTTCTCAGCAGTGTCTTTGATTAATTAGCCATGAATTGTCTGTTAACACAGGCAACACATACTATATCAATTCTGTCACTTTCATGGAATACAATTCTCTGGTTTTGATTGATGTAATGATATCAGAAATGCACATCTAAAAAGATTTATTCTTTACCATCTGTAGGTGATGAATTTCTAAATAAAGCCATTCTCAGGGGTAGAAAATAGTCTACTTCTCTTGTAGGTCAGCTTTCTTTATAGTCCAACTCCCACATCTATACATGACTACTGAAAAAACAATAGCCTTGCCTAGACGGACCTTTGCTGGCAAAGGAATGTCTCTGTTTTTCAATATGCTGTCTAGATTGGTCATAACTTTCCCTCCAAGGAGTAAGCATCTTTTAATTTCATGGCTACAATCACCATGAAATTGTATTTATATATAAATATATATGAATTTATGTTCAATAATTACATTATCATGTATGAAGTAAAGTCCACACATAATTATGATACATCTGTATTTATCAATTGCACTCATCTCACATGCAAGTAAAGTAATGCTCAAAATTCTCCAAGCCAGGCTTCAGCAATATGTGAACTATGAACTTCCAGATGTTCAAGCTGGTTTTAGAAAAGGCAGAGGAACCAGAGATCAAATTGCCAACACCTGTTGGATCATCGAAAAAGCAAGAGAATACGAGAAAAACATTTGCTTCTGCTTTATTGATTATGCCAAAGCTTTTGACTGTGTAGATCTCAACAAACTGTGGAAAATTCTTCAAGAGATGGGCATACCAGACCACCTGACCTGTCTCTTGAGAAACTTGTATGCGGGTCAAGAAGCAACACTTAGAACCAGACACAGAGTAACAGACTGGTTCCAAATAGGAAAAGGAGTATGTCAAGGCTGTATATTGTCACCCTGCTTATTTAACTTATATGCAGAGTACATCATGAGAAACGCTGGGCTGGATGAAACACAAGCTGGTATCAAGATTGCCAGGAGAAATATCAATAACCTCAGATATGCAGATGACACCACCCTTATGGCAGAAAGTGAAGAGGTACTAAAGAGTCTCTTGATGAAAGTGAAAGAGGAGAGTGAAAAAATTGGCTTAAAACTCAGCATTCAGAAAACTAAGATCATGGCATCTGATCCTATCACTTCATGGCAAATAAATGGGGAAACAATGCAAACAGTGAGAGACTTAATTTTTTCGGGCTCCAAAATCACTGCAGATGGTTGCTTGCAGCCATGCATTTAAAAGATGCTTGCTCTTTGGAAGAAAAGCTTTGACTAACCTAGACAGCATATTAAAAAGCAGAGACATTACTTTGCCTACAAAGGTCTGTCTAGTCAAAGCTATGGTTTTTCCAGTAGTCATGTATGGATGTGAGAGTTGGACTATAATGAAAGCTGAGCTCCAAAGAATCGATGCTTTTGAACTGTGGTGTTGGAGAACTCTTGAGAGTCCCTTGAAGTGCAAGGAGATCCAACCAGTCCATCCTAAAGGAAATCAGTCCTGAATATTCATTGGAAGGACTGATGCTGAAGCTGAAACTCCAATACTTTGGCTACCTGATGTGAAGAACTGACTCATCTGAAAAGACTCTGATGCTGGGAAAGATTGAAGGCAGGAGGAGAAGGGGACAATAGAGAATGAGATGGTTGGATGGGGTCACTGACTAGATGGACGTGAGTTTGGGTATGCTTTGGGAGTTGGTGATGGACAGGGAAGCTTGGCATGCTGCAGTCTATGGGGTTGCAAAGAATTGGACATGACTGAGCCACTGAACTGAAATGTTTGTAATATTGTGTTACATATAAAATATAGTATGTATATTATATTATATATACAAATATGTAGCATGTAATATACATCATGAAGTCTCTACATTATATACAATTAAACATACACACACACATGCCCAGTATTTGACATAATTGGCCTATATCAATTTTATTTATTTATTTTTAATATTTATTTATTTTTCTTTACATTATCATGTTGGTTTTGCCATACATTGACATGAATCCGCCATGGGTATACATGTGTTCCCCTTCCAGAACCCCCCTCCCACTTCCCATCTGACCTATATCAATTTTAAATAAGAAAAAGTAAGCATTAAAAAATTGTTGTGACATCAATCAGTATTTTATAATCTAGCTAAGGATTTATAAATTTTAAAATAGTAGGAATAAACATGCATTTAGATGAAAACTTTATGTTTTTAGGCCTTGACAAATACTAAGAAAGCATGAATTTCCAAAATTTTAGATCAATTATCCTTTATATACCTAAGTAAATGATATATGAATTGAAAAACTTAAATGTAATACTGGCTTAACAATGCTTCAAGTAAGCACACTGAGCATGATTTAGTGGTTCTTTGGGGCTATTTTCTTATCTTAATTTTTTGCATGCTTTTGAGAATGGAAAACAACACACTCTAAATGTCAATTATATTTTATAATATGAATTGGAGAGAAAAATGTTTTCATTCATTCATTCATTCATTTCATTCATCACTTTTAAAATCAAGTCATTTCAAAAGAAACAAACCGAGGGGCTCCCTGATGGCTCAGTGGTAAAGAATCTGTCTGCCAATTCAGAGGCATGGGTCTGATTCCTGATCTGGGCAAATCCCACATGTGGTGGAACAGCTCAGCCCCGTGCACAACTGGCGAGGCTGTCGTCTAGAGTCCAGGACCTACATCGACTGAATCCCGTGTGCCCTAGAGACTGAGCTCAGCAAGAAGAGTGTAGTCCCTGCTCTCCACAACTAGAGAAAAGCCTGCACAGCAATGAAGACCCAGCACAGCCACAAATAAAAAATAAAGAAATAAAAAAAGAAACAAATGAAAATTAAACGCATGGTTTCAAATCATAGTATGGAAGGGAATTTCTGAGATAGTCAGAGGAGCACTGCCTGAATTTTGAAGAGCAACCATTCTCCAAGAGCAGTGACACTGGTGTGGAGAGGGGAGCAGGAAGCGCCCCGAGAGCAGGCTTTCTGTCCTCTCTGTGCTAAGCCTATGCAAACATTCTGGCAATTGTTATACCAGTCCCAATAAGGATTCCTGTTTTCCCTTCCCTATTTTCTTTCTCTCCTTCCCAAATTGCAAAGTTGTTTTAAGTAGATTAAATATAGAAGTTTGAGTTAAAAATGATAAGGAGGATTGTGGAGAAGAGGGAAAGTGCAACATTCTACTTTATTCTGCCTAACCACAAAGACGAAACAACCAAAACAAAACATTTCTTTAAGAAGAGCTTATGGAAAGATGCCTGTACTGCATGGCTAAAGTGAACGATGCGACTGACAGCTGCTTTATAAAAGCAGAATAATTGCTTTTGAGTCCCTTTCTCTCCTTAACGAGTATAAATACTTGCTTTGAGATTCTAAAAGATCTAGCCTAGCTTTAAGCCCTTTGTCAAGGAAAGAAAAAAAAAGTCTGGTTAGCTGGGCTTCAAGGTCAAAGGAGGTATGCCTGGCTTTCACATAAGAGCTCATATACTAAACAACTCCTTTAAAAATTACTCCTATTCAGATAAACAACTCACACATCATTTGATTAAGTGCTTCAAATAACAAAAAATGGAATGGAATCAACTTCTTTGATACTATCAACGTTCTATTACTTCAAATATTCAAACTGGCTACAAAAAATATTTAGATAAATGAATAAATAATTTTTAAAAAGAACCTCTTGAGATAGTCCAAAAATGAGTTTTGGAACAGAACCTAGGTATGATGGTTGGGAGCAACCTGTGTTGGCTGACCCTGGCTTCTTGTGTAACACTCGGCTTATCCAGACTTGGACCAGTCTGTGTTTGGGCTCCGCCTGTGCAGTTCTTTCTGCCAGGATGCCCCGGGGCTGCTGTCCCTGACTGGGCTCTATGCTGGTGGCCTCCAGGTGGTTGAATGCTTCTATTTAGTTCCAATATGTCTGTTTTACAGTGCCTAACTAAGTAGGCTATTTAATGAAGTGTTATGAGTACAACAAAGTTGTAGTTGAGGAAAACTCAAACATTATGAGGAAGTATATACCGGTGGTCCTATTAGTTAACTTAAGCATCCATGGATAGCTACTTACCTCTTCTTGAATATCTTGTAATCTCTTCACACTAATATCATTTATTTTTCATACTACATACATTCAACCAGTATTTGTTGAATGCCTACTTTGTGTCAGATACCGTTCTAGGTGCCTAAGACACAGTGATAAGTGAACTGGACCCAGTCCAGTCCGTTCCTCAGGAAGCATAGCCTGAGTTGGAGAGAGGCATACAGGAATCCAACAGTTACACACAAATGTAAAAATCACAGTTCCACAAATACTACAGAGGAAAGGTACAGAGCTAGACTTTTCAGGGCACTGCAAAATTATTCTTGTGATTGTGGGTCTTCTTATGACTATAGCCAAGCAGTAAGTTTTCCTCGTCTTGAGTCTTCTTGTACCTGTTCCTGACCTATTTCACCCCGCACTACTTTTCCCAGATTCCACCCACACTTTGAAGACTCTGGCTTCTCCACCTCTTCCTCTCCAGTCTGAGGTGCCTCTCAGCTTTCTCAGTCAAAATTCCTCCCCTCTCATGGCCTCTGAATCGTCTTGTTTGTAGGAGCAGAAAAATTCAACCTTCAAGTTGCCTTTCAAATCTTTCTGTCTCAAACAGTGAACATTGGTCTTTCTTTGGGTCTTGGCTCACGCGGGCTGTGGGTTAGGGAAAATGCCCTCAGGATACTATTTAGAAAGAGAGGAAGAAAAAAATATTCAAAATATACACCAGCAAATACCTTAAAAGATACTCCGGCCATATTAGTAAAGCGAATAGGTTGACATCTGGTGCAGAAAGAGGGAAAGTGAAGTTTAGGTACAAAGATGGAGTTCAAAGCAACCAGAGATGAGCCAGTTCATGGGAGTGCAAGGTCAGGATAGTAACAAGATGGATCCTTAGCTCCATAACTACATGCATATATGAAGTTCTAATATGCCTTCTAAATATTCTAATGGTTTCCTGTGTCAGGAACAGATCCTATTAGACTCCCTTTGATAAAGTAGGCAGAGCAGGTGACTGAGGGTGTTTAGAAGATGAGGAAGAATGAGGATCAGCCACAACTCCTAGTGAAGACTTTTAAAGATCATTTGGTCCCGATAGTATCTAAGGCTTTTGAAATAATTATATCCTTTAATGCTGGATTATAAGTAAACCCCTTTCTCAGAACACTTTGGAAAAGAAAAGGCATGATAATTGTATTCAAACAATTAAAGGATTGTAGTAGTATTCAGAAACATCAGAGCAATTGTTCAAGACTCTAGAGGACAGAGATAGGATTTTGTTCAACAAAGAATTTTCTGACAGTGGAAGCTGTTTGAAAGTAGAAGTAGTTACCACATTAGGCACTCATGGCAAGGTTCAGAGGCTACGTGGCCTCATCAGTGATGAACAGAAATTCACACATCAGCCAGAGGTTTGAAATGAACTCTCAGCTTTTGTCTCACTCCATAACTTCTAGTGTGGACATTCCAAATCAAAAAAATCTTAAGAGGACAATGGTTTTAAAATATTTTTTAAAGCACAGCTTTAAACCATTTAAGAAGAAACATAGCTAAAAATGACTCATTTTGAATTTTAAGTTGCTACAGTGAATTTTTCTGACTTTATATTGTATGTGTAAGGCTGGTATGCCTCAGGAAAGGAGTTGGGGGTTGAATAAAAAGTAAGGAGCTATTTATTTTTAACATATAATGTTCTAAATGATGTTTTGTTTTGCTGAAATTGCAGAAATTCAGTTCTCAGTTCCATTATAAGCCATAAATTCAATTTACCATTTCACACAACACAGACATCATGTTTTTTTGGCATGAAGCATGGTTATAGTAGGTAATGTAGAAAAATTTGGAAATGATTGCTTCTCTTTCTCTCCAATGTTGACTGTTAAAGATCCAGCAAATACTCTTTAATTAAGATAGACTCTCCAAAATAAATCCCTTTCTGCCTGAGTTGTAGCTTCTGGAAGATAAATAATTGAACACAGTCACTGATGACTAATATATAACACTATATATATGAGGCATAAATGTCAATTCAAGCTTTACAAACTGTTCATTTCTATAATTTATATATCTTTCTGAAGGTATGCTTGATGCCTGAATTTCTCTTTCATGCTCATTCAAGCAGTGTTTGATTTCCTACTATGTGCAAAGCATTATTTTAGATACTCTAAAAATTATGAAGATGTATAAAAGATTTATAAATAAAGGAATTTTCCCTCCTAGTAGTTACAGTGTTACAGTAGAAAATAAGACAAACACGCAGAAGTAGAATTTAAGATAGTATCAGATAAGCACATTAATAGTAGTGTGAACCAAATAGTCTGGAAATTAGAAGAGGAAAAGACCTCTTCTTAAAGGGAAAACTCAGTTGGGCTTCATGGAGGAAGGAACATTTGATTGTAGCTCTCAATGATGAATAGGATTTCATGAGTAAAGATGGATGTTAGATTTTTACGCAATGACATGAAAAAAGGCAGAGGAGAGAAATGTAAAAAATAGCAATTAGTTCAGTTTAGTTGGATTTTTTTTACAAGGGAGTAATATAAAATATGCCTCTGGGTAGATCTAGCATATGCTTGCAGCATCGGGTTAAGGGGTGTAGATTTGAGTTTAGAAGAACACGATGACTAAAATAGTGCTTTAAGAGGCTCAGTCTGGGAACCATGTTCAGGGAGAGAGATGTGAGATGAGAGTGAAATTTGGGGAGGCTGCTCTGGAAGTATAAGCATGAGGAAAATGGTAGAAGAAACAGAATGGAAGCACTGGGTAGGAAATATATTGCAAAGAATGAATCTACAGAATTTAGTGTCTGGGGTTGGGGGCAGTGGAAGGAAGTTGGAGAAGTGTATAATGATTCTAAGGTTTTAAGACTGAACTATTAACCAAACATTAACATATAAATAGAAATAGTGAAGAGAGGATAAAATGTTGGCTTGGGTTTCAATTTAGATATGATCATTTTGAGATGCTGATACTGTGTCCATAAGAAAAAATTTAAAGCAGAAAAATAAGGTGATCAGGCCCTAAAATAAGACATACCAGGGCTTGAATGCTTCCTCTACCTACCATAAAATAGATAAATGACTTAATCTCTCTGAAGTTTACTTCCCTCTTCTGTAAAATGGGAATAGCTTTTTTACCTAGTCACTTACGTAAAACTCCTCTGGGGCTTGGTATAATGTGGCTCAGTAGCAGCCAGCTGTTTCTGCTCATAAGCTTGTTGTTAAGAGGAAAGAGGAAATGTGGGTCTAGAAGCCAGCACTTAAAGTGTAGCTTTATATTGTCTGAAACGTGACTGGTTGAATCCATTTTACTGGATGACAACAGATTTTCAAATCTTGGGAAAGTAGCCAGTTAGGAGATGGGAAAGAAGAGGATTCATGAAAAGTATCAGAGAAAGAGTAACAGGAGATACTGGAGGGGAAATTCTTAAAGTCATGGAAACCTAAATAGATGCATTTTAAAAAGAACTGGTAAATAGGGTCTGGTTTTGCTAAAATCTTAACAAGGATGTGGGTGGATAGGAGACTGTTAAAGTATTTAGTTCATCAGTATCATTCAAAAGCCCTTATCAGAGGAGTATGTCTCTGGATTTTAGTCCTTGGCAAGACTTCGTGCAAAGTGTATTTAATTGGTGGCCTCACAATTTGGAAAACTCAGCAATGGCCACAGGACTGGAAAAGGTCAGTTTTCAATCCAGTCCCAAACAAAGGTAATATCAAAGAATGCTCAAACTACCACACAAATGTACTCATCACACACACCAGTAAAGTGATGCTCAAAATTCTCCAAGCCAGGCTTCAGCAATACGTGAACCGTGAACTTCCAGATTTTCAAGCTGGTTTTAGAAAAGGCAGAGGAACCAGAGATCAAATTGCCAACATCTGCTGGACCATTGAAAAAGCAAGAGAGTTCCAGAAAAACATCTATTTCTGCTTTATTGACTATGCCAAAGCCTTCGACTGTGTGGATCACAATAAACTGGGGAAAACTCTGAAAGAGATGGGAATACCAGACCATCTGACCTGTCTCTTGATAAACCTGATTGCAGGTCAGGAAGCAACAGTTAGAACTGGACATGGAACAACAGACTGGTTCCAAATAGGAAAAGGAGTATGTAAAGGCTGTATGTTGTCACCCTGCTTATTTAACTTTTATGCAGAGTACATCATGAGAAATGCTGGGCTGGAGGAATCCCAAGCTGGAATCAAGATTGCCAGGAGAAATATCACTAACCTCAGATATGCAGATGACACCACCCTTATGGCAGAAAGTGAGGAATAACTGAAGAGCTTCTTGATGAAAGTAGATGAGGAGAGTGAAAAAGTTGGCTTAAAACTCAACATTCAGAAAACTAAGATCATGGCATCCAGTCCCATCACTTCATGGCAAATAGATGGGGAAACAGTGGAAACTAGTGGCTGACTTTAATTTTCTGGGCTCCAAAATCACTGCAGATGGTGATTGCAGCCATGAAGTTAAAAGATGCTTACTCCTTGAAGGAAAGTTATGACCAACCCAGACAGCACATTAAAAAGCAGAGACATTACTTTGCCAACAAAGGTCCCTCTAGGCAAGGCTATGTTTTTTCCAGTAATCATGTATTGATGTGAGAATTGGACTATAAAGAAAGCTGAGCACCGAAGAATTGATGCTTTTGAACTGTGGTGTTGGAGAAGACTCTTGAGAGTCCCTTGGACTGCAAGGAGATCCAACCAGTCCATCCTAAAGGAGATAAGTCCTGGGTGTTCATTGGAAGGACCGATACTGAAGCTGAAACTCCAATACTTTGGCCACCTCATGCGAAGAGCTGACTTGATTGAAAAGACCCTGATGCTGGGAAGGATTGAGGGCAGGAGGAGAAGGGGATGACAGAAGATGAGATGGTTGGATGGCATCACCAACTCGATGAACATGGATTTGGGTGGACTCCAGGAGTTGGTGATGGACAGGGAGGCCTGGCATGCTGCATTTCATGGGGTTGCAAAGAGTCAGATCCGACTGAGGGACTGAATTTAACTGCACACATTCAGTAGTTTTGATTATGCCTGTCATTCACCACCTTGTACCTGAAAGTCTTAATCATCTGAGTTAAGCCATATTCTAGGTTGAAAATTTCTAAAGCCTTCTACAAACCTTCTAAAGGCATCAGAGATTCTTTACCAGTAAACATCATTCTTATGCTTGGTTGAAATGATTGTAATACTAATACTTTGTAGCTGATTGGCACTTTCTACATTTAATGCATTTTTACTTAGACTAGTCAATTTTATTCTTACAACTACCTTATTAGTAAGGTAGGGAAAGTAGTATATTTCCCCATTTTATATTCAAGGAATCTGAACTTGCAAAATGAAAGAAATCGAATACATGAAAACATCTGGGGACTGATTTGCACCAAAACATACACTGATCATTCCCTCCTTTATTAACCTTCTTTTTCCTTCTTTGAAATCCTTCCCTATGTTCTCATTTAACCAGATCCTCTCTTCCTTCTAACATCATTCTTTTACTTCTTATTCTCCTCTTGATTTTTTTTTTCAACAAATATCTCCCAGTGATACCTCTTGTGAGTAATCATTTCAAGCCAGAGATGTGAGTCCAGGGTTTATGTTTTATTTGACGTGAAGAAGAAATGATGTGCTCTCTATACAAACCTGATTTTGGCTTTGATAAAGAAAAGACAGAAAGAGAAAGGTAGGGGAAAAAAAAAACCCTCATGATTAGAGGTTTAGCAAAAGCGCTAGATAGTTTTGGTTGTCATGGAGACCACCTCAGCCACTACTTTATATGCAGATAATGTGCAGGAAGGGTAGACAGGAAGATTAGCTATAGACACAGTTCTTGAATACTGAAATGGAAGCAATAAAAAAGCTTCTGGCCTCAGGAAGTAGGAAGAATGATCACAGGTCATAGCAGAAGAGTCAAAACCAAAGGTTGAGGTAAAGGGTTTAGCTGGGATGCCCAGATGCTCAATGCCTATGAAAAAGCTTGTATAGTAGTCATTAGTGCTAATTCCCAGTTATTTCTGGCTCTCTTTCTCTAAATGCATGATAGAGTTAACACTTTTGGCAGCTTTGTGTCGGGGAGAAGCCACACGACTAGTTCTGGTCAACAAGTTATAAGAAGTGGCTTGTGTCATTTTCAGTCTTAACATTTACCTGCTGGTACAAGCTGAAACTCCAATACTTTGGCCCCCTGATGCGAAGTGTCAACTCTCTGGAAAAGACCTTGATGCTGGTTAAGACTGAGGGCAAGAGAAGAAGGGGGTGACAGAGGATGAGGTGGTTGGATGGCATCACTGACACAATGGACGTGAGTGTGAGCAAGCTGAGGCAGAGAGTGCAGGACAGGGAGGCCTGGTGTGCTGATGGGGTCGCAGAGAATTGAACACAACTGAGCAACTGAGCAAAAACAACAAGAGCCTCTAGAACTCTGTTTGCCTTCTAGCCCAGTGACTGGCCTCATCCATTAGCTTGAATCCCTGAGAAACTGTGATGAGTGAGCTTCACAGTTGGCCCACAGTGGGTGTGCAGTGTGAATAAGGAATGTTATTTAAAACTGCTGTAATTAATTTTTTAAATTAGTTCTATTTCTTTATTTAACCCCAGTGTTATCTATCAGAATCCCTATAGCTCAGATGGTAAAGAATCTGCCTGCAATGCAGGAGAAACTGGTTTGATCCCTGGGTTAGGAAGATCCCCTGGAGAAGGCAATCCACTCCAGTATTCTTGCCTGGAGAATCCCAGAGATGGAGGAGCCTGGTAGGGTACAGTCTAAGAGGTTACAAAGAGTCGGACACGTCTGAGCGACTAACAGTACTACTAGTAGCGTTACCCAGCCATCCTGGCTAATATAGCTAGTGAATTGTAAGGGAAGTATTGGCAGGCTGTATGTGAGAAGGTTTTCTAGTTATTTATTGCTGTATAGTAAACCACCCCCAAACTTGGTGGCATAAAATAGTAAGTGTTGTATTACACTCATGGATTCCATGAGGTAGGAATTCAGAAAGGCACTTTGGCCACGTGATGCAAAGAACTCACTCATTGGAGAACACCCTCGTGCTGGGAAAGACTGAGGGCAGGAGGAGAAGGGGACGACCAAGGATGAGATGGTTGGATGGCATCACCAACTCAATGGACATGAGTTTGACTAAACTCCGGGAGTTGGTGATGGACAGAGAAGCCTGTCGTACTGTAGTCCATGAGGTCACAAAAAGACTGAACTGACTGACTGATGAAAGAGTAAGATAAATTCTGAGAGGAACCAGAAATAGATAAATACCATACCACCTAATGAATAGCTGTTTTCTTCTGTCTTCTAATATTTCACACTATACCCTACACCTCATTCTGAATAAAGCAAATAATACTGAACACTTACTAGATATGAAGCACTCTCTTAGGTGCTGTGAACACGCATAGACAAGCAAACTATCTTTGTAAGCTAGTGGAGAGGACAAACTTAAACACAGAAAATAAAACAAAAGTGGAGACTAATAACTGTCCATGACAAAGACATACAGAGGGGCATTTAGTTGGGACTCTGTATTTTTAAGCTGAGTTTTAAAAAATGAGATATATTTAGATTGGTGGGAAAAGGGTGGCCGAATTGCTCCAGTGAGAACAAAATGTGAACTTAAACATTCAGTTGCAGAAGAAGAAACAGTGGCTGGAGTATAAAGCAAAGAAAGAAGAGAGGAAATCTCATATTGCACATTAGTCAACTCACCTTAAAGTGTCTCAAGGCTAACCTATGATGTCTTTATTCTGAGAACCATGCAACAGGAAATATTAAATGTTTCTCATGTATACATCATTTCCATCTCTGGAGCTTAACTCATCATCACTAACCTCTTCATAGCCTCATAAAGTTCTTCAAAGTCGTCTTTCCACTGATGGCTTCACTCTCATTGAATGCTACTCTTTTTGGTTACAAACTGCTTTTCCTTCTGACAGAGTCTTTGTTAGTCATTTACCTCCTTATATAGACTAGAGCAGGCATTAATATCAATTTAGATGGTCTTAAAATTTTCCAGGAAAACTTATGGAAGGAATAGAAGGCATTATTTCAGGAACAGATAGAGAATTGTTAGCTAATTTTATAGAATCACTCCTACTATGATCTAACTCTAAAATAACATTGAGAAAAATAAAGCATATTCCTTCTAGGCCAACTTCCAAAAGGGTCTTTTTTCTGTTCAGCCCTTACCACCCTTCTTGAGGCTGCACCCTCTTGCCCCACCCTTAGCTCCTGCTCTCCTCTCCTCTCTCAAATTACTCAAAATCCATTACCTACTTGTCTATTTCCTGTCACCCACCAGTAAATGCTCTTCTGATTACAACAGGGATTAAAAGCTTCGCACTTACAGAAAAATATTATCTCACCAGGATTTTGCTTTGTAACTTTTCATGACCACTAGGAGATAGTGAGCATGAAATGATTAAACAGAAATGACTTTGAACTACTGTTATTAGGAATATTTAATGTATTACATTGAAAATATAATGGCACTGAGCACACGGATCTGATTTCTTTTTATGTTCCAACAGGAAATTACTTCCTCGCATAAAGGCGTTTAAACACTTGTGAATTTCCCACAGCATGGAAAAGAATATTGGGTCCTGCAGAGACAATGAAACAATTAAAGCAGAAGACACTGATCTTGGCCCTAAGAACAAAGCATCATGCCCAGTGTATTAGGGCAGATATGACAAGTGCAGACCTTTCTGTAGAAATCAACTGATTCTGAGAAAATCAACAAAACTACAGTATCTGACACATAATAATAGCCAAATGACTATCTATTAAGAGAAAAACCAAGACTGGAAGGCTATATTTGGGGCAAGTACATAAACATAATTAAAACCTGCTAATAAGAGCCTGAAGGATAAAAACAGATACCCTAGCCCCAACTTAGTAGGACAGTGAACCACAGGTGACATAGAAATAGAATTCAAACCCTACACACTATGGTAAATCAATTATATTTAAATAAAAATTAAAAAGAAAGAAATAGAATCTAGTCTAGCAACAAGAGTTTAAAAAAGTATCAAATCTTTTACGAGAATGTGCTAATATATTATGTACACAGAATGTATATATAAGGTTACATGTTAAACTTGGTGTATTTCTCATAATAGAGTATGGAGGAGCGTGTGTGTGTGTGTTCAGCTGTGTCTGACTCTTGCGACCCCATGAACTATAGCCCACCAGGCTCCTCTGTCCTTGGGATTTCAAAGGCAAGGCTAGGGGAGTGAGTTGCCATTTCCTTCTCCAGGGGATCTTCTCAACCCAGGGATCCAATAGAACATGGGTTCAGTTAATTTAAATAAACATTTTGGTCATATTCATTAAGCTCATAATGAAACAACTTACTGTTTAACATGGATTCCTAAATGCAATGATCATCAGTTCAGTTCAGTCGCTCAGTCATGTCTGACTCTCTGTGACCCCATAGACTGCAGCATGTCAGGCTTCCCTGTCCATCACCAAGTCCCGGAGCTTGCTCAAATCCTGGAGCTTACTCAGTGATCATATCTGCCATTAGATTTAAGATTCTTGTGCTTTGACTGGCAAAACCAGGAGAAAGGAAAGTAACAGAATTAGGTCTTTATGCTACATGTAATTCTGTTACATTAGAGAATAATTTGAGGCTTGGAGAGCACAGGTAGCTTGTCCAGCGTTACCCTCACTTGTAGAGGAAGAACCAGTCTCCAGGAACAGAACTGTCTCGTTCTAATGCTCAGATTATTTCCTGAATAATGGAGAATGATACTGCTGCTTCAAGTTCATGAGCCTGTTCTGTGTGTAAGGCACTACTCACTTATTGCCTAGAGGATAAGTAAAATTTTCCTAGAGGATAGAAGCAAAATTTCTGCATTTCCACTCTAAGTATTTTTGTCTAGACATTGACCCCTCTTGTAATATCACACTCTTTTTTTAAAAAGAATTATACACTTGTGATGACAGGAGTTTACAAATGGTGTTGCTGAAAATAACAATTCTTCACTTTAAAATCAAAGGAAAACAGTGAAATTGCATATCTATCAGCATGCTTAGAACTTTATGGTCTGGCTAAGTGTAAAGCCTTTTGCTGAATGTCTGACTGAAAATGACATGCAGAAAAAGTATTAAAGATGGTGATAAACATAATAAATTCTACCTCTGAAAGGTCATTTTGGTTCAGAGGAGAGCATCTTTGCTTATGATTACATAATTATGCCAAAATGTTTTTGCAAGAATGAATAGGCAACTATGTCTCCATCTTAAGAGTTATGACTTTGGCAAAATGTATAACTTTCAGGGACTCTTAGGATCTAAGGGAAAATTATTCTTTAGAACTGTAGACATTAATAATATCTAGTTGGAAAGATATTTTCAACAATTAGCACTTTTAGAATAGACATTAGCTTAAATGTTTTTAAACTATTCACATAAAAGAAAATATATGTCAAATGCTCAAAGCAATGATTTTTCTTAAAGTCTCACATTAGGGAAATGATACAGACCAAAATTAAGTACAGAAAAATAAGCAAATTGCTTTAGGGTCTCTAGCCTCTCTCTTCCACTTTTGGCAGCATCTAATTTTATGTAGTTATCTTTAATGTTAAGTCAACCACTCATTCTTTTTCACAAATACACACGAAAGTCATATGGTAAATATTTTTTAGGGCATGTTTGATCTCTTGGACCACATTCTTAACAAACTACTCCTATGATAGTCCCAAGAGCACTAAAGAGGTGTCTGCTATTTTTAAGGGCAATCAGCTTATTAGAAGTGGATTTGCTATGATCAATTTCAGGCATTTTTAAGTCAACGCTGACTGAAATGGACACAACTGGATTATCTTTGCTGAATTTCCCATAGCTAATTCAAAATGCAGTTTAATGATTTACAGACAAAGCACCCTATCTTGTTAAGCAATGCAGGTGGACATCCACTGACTTAGGAATCATGTCATTCAGGAGCAGCCAAATGTGTATGTATCCATGAAAGAAAAGCATTAAGACACTATGATAAAGATTAACAAGTAGTCTTTAAGACTAAGTATGTTGCAGATGTGTGCTTGTATCAGTAAAGATATTTTGGTGAAAGTTTTTTTCTATTTCTTGGTTTATTGAAACATGTTAATACTGCTATTAACATAATATTGGAGAAGGCAATGCAACCCAATCCAGTATTCTTGCCTGGAAAATCCCATGGACTGAGGAGTCTGGCTGACTATAGTCCATGGGGTTACGAACAGTCAGACACAACTGAGCAACTAAGCACACATATGAGGAAAGAAAAGGAAAGGAAACTCAAGTCGCTCAGTCGTGTCTAATTCTTTGCGACCCCCTGGACTAACTTACCAGGCTCCTCCTTTCATGGGATTTTCCAGGCAAGAATACTGGAGTGGGTTGCCATTTCCTTCTCCATACATATAATAAAAATGTAATTCATATGCCTATATGTAACTTAAATTAAACATGTTGATAAATAGTATCACTTTGAATTATTTTAAATTAAGAGTATACTGTGTATGGTTGTAGAAACTTGGATCATTTGGGCCAGAAGAAGTACTGGTCTTCAGTGCTATAGAATAGTGGGAAAAGGAAAGAAGCTGGGGCCAGGGCTGAGGAAATTAACCCTGTTTCGTGGCTGGGTTCCCGGCAGAGGGATGGCCAGCATCCAATATCTGCTGTTCAAAGGGTGATGAAGGCAGCCTGAGATTCCGGCTTGACAGAGTAAGGCAGGAAGGGTTTGCAAGAAGACCCGTAGTCAGCACAGCGTAGATGGCCACGTCATGGTTCCAGATGGCCTCTCCCTAAGCCAGGATTACAGAGAGCAAGACGCAGCCAGGACCCCCATGCTCTAGTCTCCATGGGAGACAGTGCTGTTAAAGGCCAGAAAATCACAGTTATTACCAGGATTGTGGGCTTTGGAGTCAGTCAGACCTGGATTGTAATCCTGGCACTCCCAGCTACTCATCGTGCTTTGTAACCTCTTTGAACTTAACCTCTCGAAATCCCAGCTTTATCACTGGTTAAGTAGAGCTAATAATATTTATTCCAAAATATGTTTTTGGAGGTTAAATGATATATAGAATCTAATGACTAAGGCAGCAGGAATGAAGAATGTAACGATAAAAAATGTAGGTTTGGAGCTGGACTCCTTAGGTTTGGATGCCAGCTTGTGTCTTGGGGGCAGTTTACCCTCTTTGGCTTCAGTTTTCTCCTCTCTATGTAGAGAATACTAAGTAAACCTATCTTTTAGGGTTTGTTAGAACAGTGCCTGGTATATAGAAGCAATTAATAAAGTTAATTATCTGTAATGTTAAATCAACATACAAAATATTTTTGATTGTTGCTATTATTTCGGTTAATAGGGCCAGTCATATAGAGAGCTAAACACGGTGGTGATGAAGGGAAAACTGACTAGCAAGTGTCTGTGAAACCAGGGCTCTGTCTAGATTGTAAATGGAGGATTCTTAGATGGAATGAGGAATCTGTGCTGTTCATGTGCTATTTGCCATCACCAAGAAAGAGTCAGCATCTGAGTAGTAAGACACACTTCTAAATGAAATGTCCATAAACTAAGACTCAGCAGGGTAGAGGAAGTGAGGCAATAAAGACCATGTGATTGATCGGTATTATAGTTTTAGGAAGAAAACCACATGGGTCTGCTTAAAATTTTGTTATATCTTTCTCAGAATTACTGCTTCAGTCCTGGCTTGTTCTGTTCTGCTAAGAGCCTCTTGAAGATGTGTCAAAAGAAGTCATTCCTCACTGGGACCATCACTTTAATTGCATTTTTAAAAAGTGTATACTAAAGAATATTACTATACACTCAGTTTCTCGATGTCCTGGCTCCCTTAGCTATAAAATGGAGGGGTTGAATGAGAAATTTTGTAATAACCTTTTAATTCGTAAATTGCCTGATTCTATGATCATGTACCATATTTGGCATTCCTTAGGCCACCTTCAGAGACTAGGACATATGATTGTTGTAACCACCTTTTAATAAAGTCCTTATGGAACGCCATGTAACTAAAAACCTTTGGATTAGGTCCAGGGTCATTAAAATAAATTCTGTGATACAGTGGGCTCTATTCTATAGAGATTTTAGGTTATAACATGTGTGCTTTAAATAAAGTAATTTATAATGAACTAAAGCCTGAGGGAGATCTGACTTTTTCAACATGTTCTGTCTTACCATGTTCTATTAGATGGTGGAAATGCCTACAAAGGAAGTTACCTTGACACTTACATCAATGATTCCTACTGGGAGCTTCTCACTTCACCTCATTCTTTAAGTCTTTAGCTATTCTGAATTCTGTGTCAGGCAAAACTCTGAAGTACTCTTGGTTTTGTAGATACCACATGTCTCAATAATTATCATTACTTTTTCAAAAGCATTTTACTTCTTCCTCCTATAATGTATTGAGTCACGGTAACAACAGCTGACATCTCCTGGATGTGTGGTATGTGCCAAGCTCTGTGCTCGGTGTAATGCACTGCATTTCCTCATTCAGTCCTCAGGAGAACCTTTTGAGGTAGTATCATTACTTCCATTTAAGCCTTTGAAAGGTTGAGGGTCTTGCTCCAGGTCATATAAGTGGTTAAGTCAGTACCTCAGATACTAAGTTTATGCTTTTCATCACGCAGCTTTCTTGATGAGCATGAGGGAGAGGCTGACAATGAGGATGTCAAAAGCTTTTGAATTTAGATATCTGATCTTCACTAAGAGAAAAATCTCAAGATACACAAGTGTACTTTATTTGAGCATTGTAGCTCTTTTGTAGAAATTGTGGATTCTTTCTTATGGCAAGTCAGATAGAGTTTAAATCTATTTTTACAAAACCATAATTCATCCATGCTTTCAGAAAGTTTGGCTTATACAACTTTCTATTTGGAAATGGCTTATACAACTTCCCTGGAGGATCGTTGCCTTTTATACTCTTGAAAAATAAATTATTTTGAGTTCTCTCTGTCCTCAAAGAGCTATTATTACTAATTGAATCTTTATCCTCCCCAATAGGCCAAAGGGTAAGAGGCTTTTATTGATATTGTTCATTAAAATATTCATAACTAGGAATTTTAGATGCATTCCCTGATAAGTGTAATCAAGCTACTGTTGCATTTGTGTGTCTTTTACCTACTTATTTTGCTTAAAAGTAATTTTCTAAAGTATAAAAAGTATTAGACTTTACATGTGTATTTTTGTTTTGATATAGGATGGGTGATGGGAAGAGGGCATGTAATATAAGATTTTTTTTCCTCTGAGATGCATGTCAATTAACTATTTAAGCAATAAATTGAGGCATTGGGTTAGGTATAGTGCTATATACATGGGAATAAAAGAATATTTTGTCTCTAGGGCAACAGGATATATAATTAAAGGAATAAAGTGCAACTTGCAATGTGGCAAAAGAATACCGACAATACTATATGCTTTAAAAAGAGGGGAATTTGTGTAGGGTTGTTATGGAAGATAAAACAGAAAAGGTAAGAGTTCATTTTGTACCTAAAGGATGAACATGAATTCGATGCAGGGAGGGATACAATGAACTACAACCACAGGCAGGACCAGGACATAAAGACACGCTCAGGACAGCAACCAAGTCCTCCTGGCTCACAGGGAAAGTATACGCAAAGGCTAAGTCAGAGAAAAAATGAGAGGTGTAGCTTGCATTCAGATAGTAAAGAAGTTTGAATGATTGATGATGAAACTGAATCCTACTCAATAATTCTAATTCAATTCTAATGTAGGTGGGGGTTTCCCACATCAAGTAATGTTCCAACACCAGCTGGGTGTTTGCAATCCAACTCCACTCTGACACTGTTTACCCAAAGATAGAGTCAGATCTCACAGGATGAGGGCTCAGTCCTATAAGACTACCCTCTTCCTACTACTTTAGGTGTCAAATGCAATTCCAAGTTGACACCTATGCTTTGACTGATCAGTTACAGGTTGAATGTTCCAACTACTCCTCCCTGGGTTTTATTAATGTGCTAGAGTGGCTCACAAAACTCTGAAACATCTTACTCACTACATTGCCAGAAATGATTATAAAAGGATATATGACTCAGGAACAGCCAGATGGAAAGATGCACAGGGCAAGGTATGGGGGAAGGGGCACCTCCCTCCTGTGCCACCTCCAAGGGCTCCACTCTCCCCACATCTCTGCATGTTCACCAACCTAGATGATTTCTGAACCCCTCCATCTGAGATTATATGAAAGCTTCAATACATCAGCATGATTGATTCAATCATTGGCCATTGGTGATTAATCTGACCATTTAGACCCTTTCCCTTCCTAGGAAATCAAGGGGTAGGATTGAAAGTTCCATCCTCTATTTATAATTGGTTCCTCTGGCAACCAGCTCCCAATCTTAGGTGCTTTTCACAAGTTACTTCATTAATGAAAACTCTGATGTGACTGAAAGGGGTTTACTATGAATATCAGGACACCTTTGCTAGGCACTTTCCTTTCAGGCATTAGTTCCTATTACCCTCATAGGATTCATTTGTGGTGGGTGATCTTATATTTCCCATTCATCAATGAGGAAGCTAAGAGTGTGTGTTACTTGTCAGGGCTCACGGACCCAGTAACATCAGAACCAAGTCGGAGCTCAGATTTGTGACACGAGATACAACACGGATTCCATCAGACTCTACTGCAACTTGCAAACAGTGGAAGAGTCTCAATTATGGCTTTTTCAAAGGAAGGCAGGCATAGGATGAGGGTCACAGTGAGATATTGTTCAGAAATGTGAGGATATTGAGGTATTTGGGGATACAGAAATCAAGGTGCAGAGTGAAAGAAAGACTATTCCAAGCAGGGGATCAGGGAGATTTGAACTCCAGAAAAAAATGGATATGATATTTGATTTTAGTATCATATCTTTGCTGAGTATTGTTCTTTTGCTGAAAATCATTATTCTAATAGTTAGGTGGGTGGTCTATGAAATACAATACATGACTTCATAAATGTCTCTGCTACTTACTGAGTTGTTTAACCCTGAATGTCATGCCCGCTCTGCCCTCAACTGTAAAATAGAAATGATAGTTTCACAGTGTGTCTGCGAGGAATCAGTGAGTTAAACTGTAAAGTAATACTTAGAATGAGTCCTAGAACTTAGGAAGCATTCAGTGAATATTTACTATTATACCTATCATTACTTATAGTAATAAGACAATCCACTTTCCAGAGTATTTGAATGCTTTGGGGTTGTTTTAGTCAGGGTTCTCCAGAGAAACAGAACCAATAGGACATATATATGTAAAGATATTTATCTTAAGGGTTTGGCTCACACAACTGTGAAGCTTTAGTTAGTCCAAAATTCAGTGGGGGAGGCTTGGCAGGCTGGAGCTTCGGGAAAGAGTTGCAGATCGTGTTCAGTCGGTCATGCTGGAGATGCAGGAAGAGCGAATATAGCAGCTGAAGTCCAGTTGTTTCTTGTTGGAGAGGTCAGACTTCAGTTCCTTTCAGGACATCAGGTGATGGGATGCAACCCAGCCACATTATGGAAGGCAACCTGCTTTACTCAAAGTCCACCAACTTAAATGCTAATTTTATCTAATAACAGCCTCACAGAAACATCTAGAATACTGTTTGACTGATATCTCAGTTCATTCACTTTGTAATAACAAAATACCAAAGACTGGTGGCTTAAAGAACAGAAATTTATTCCTCATAGTTTTGGAGGCTGGAAAGTCCAAAGTCAAGGTCCTGGCAGATTCAGTGTCTAGTAAAGGCCCTCTTTTAGGCTTGCAATTAGCTGCTTTCTTGCTGTATTTTGATCTTTTTGGGAGCAGGAACAGGAGATGGTGATAAGAATCTCTTTCTCCTCTTGCATGTGTGTGAGAGCTCAGTTGTGTCTGACTCATTGAGACCCCATGGACTGTAGCCCACTAGGCTCCTCTGTTCATGGAATTTTCCAGGCAAGAATACTGGAGTGGGTTGCCATGCCCTCCTCCAAGAGATCTTCCCAACCCAGGGATTGAACCCACGTATCTTGCATCTCCTACATTAGCAGGTGGATTCTTTATCAGTGAGTCATCTGGGAAGCCCCTTCTTCCTCTTATTCGGGCCCTAATCCCAACATAGAAGCCCCATTCCCATAACCTCAATGAACCAAATTACCTCTCAAAGGTCCTATCTCTTAATACCATCATGTCAGGGGCAGGATTTAGCATGTAAATTTTGGGTGGGGTGGGGCATGAACATTTATTCTACAACAACCAATTACCTCTACACTGTGGCCCAGCTAAGTTGACACATAAAATTATCCATCACAGTAGTAAATCACCTTAGTCTTTGCATCACAGGGTTTGCCTGCTTGGTCCACTTATTTAGTAGCACAGAAAAATCTACCTCTAATTGTACACTGGAAGTCAACTATTTATTGACAGAGTATGTCTTTCAGAGTATACTTTTTTCATTCTTTTGTCTCATATGATTTTAAAGGATTTTTTCCCTCACGGTTAATATATTTAACTAGTGGGACCAGATATTGAATCTGAGGTCTAGCTCTCTGGGGAGGAATTCAAAAGCATCTTCCTTAAAACGCATGCATACATACAATTAGTGTTTGTCCCTTTAAGGTAATTCACAATGAATCCACCAAGGAATACAAGCAAATGGAGCTAACGGAAATTTCTTTGGATTAGATTTTAACTTTCTGTATTATCTTGTGTGAAATCTGTTTACTTCTGTATGCAAAGTTCAAAGATCTCCAAGACAAGGGTTTATATCACATGTGATATTAGCATTGCCATCATTTTAAACTTTCTTTTGCAAAATCTTTTTTTTTTTCCCACCAGGTTTTTTTTTGAGAATAGCTGTTCTCATTCTTCAACAGAGTCCCTATTTCATACATTGTTGGAAATGCTACAGGAATGGACATGAATCTGTTTATCTATTAATCACCCTGAGTCCTTATTGAGTAACTCATCCTTCACTCAGGGGTCTCTGGAGTGTCTCTGTCACAGCCAGTATACTGGCTCTGTGAGTATATTTTCTGGTATGTGTTTTACAATGACAGTCTCAAGTAAGAAACCGTTAATTTTTTTTTTTTTTGGTCCGAGGTTAATAAAAGGGCTTATGATAGAGCTTGTAGTTCAGCTGAAGTCCCATAGTACAGGTATTTTTCTTTCTTATCACCTGGTTTGAGTGCTTTTTCCTGGGAGGTTGACTTGATGCTAATTTTTAACATCTTTTTGTTTTCTAAGTGTTTTAAATTGTAAAATTAATATCTGTTCATTGTAACTAGTGAAACGATAAAAAAGTTAATAAGAACAAGCTAACAATTTCCTTCCACTTCCCTGAGGAGACCAGGGCAAATAAGTTTATATGCATTTTTTTAACCTTTTTCTAAGGTTATGGAAACACACACACTTTAGTATTGATTGTTTTTATAAAAGACATTATGGATATTAAGCTGCAATTCGTTTTTCTTTGTTTAACAATATGCTACGGACAGCCTTCCAGGTCAACAAATATATTTCTCCTTTTTAACACAGCTAACTGTTTTAACCTGGGTTACCTCCCTAAAGTCTGGGACAAGAGCTTGCCTGCAGGCAGTTTATTCTGGAAAGCGATCCCGAGGATCAGGAGCTGAGGACTGGAAAGAATGAAACAGGGAAGCAGGACAAGTGGTTTGTTTTCAATCTGATCAGAACTGTGGGAAAGTGAGATTTCTAAGGAGCCGTGTAGAACACATCTCATAATTGTTTGCTGAAGGGACAAAGGAGAAACCACCTGGATGCTGGTTCCTGCTCTCTAGTGGTCAGGACATGCCCTGTGCCCTTTTTGACTTCAAGTTCTCACTTGTATTGGAATGGCTGCATTCCTACAAATGTCTTAAGTGTTGGTGATAAAGAGTCTGGACACAAAGCGAGAAATATGTGATGCAGCTGAAAGAAAGTGCTGTCAATTATACCTCTGAGCAGCTGGTTACTACAGCAACAGCTAGAATAAAATGTGAACTGAGAGGATGTGAGATGATCCCCAGGAGATATCTAAAACAAATGAATAATGTTCCATGATGTGGATGCGCCATATTTATGTAACAATACACAGTGGATAGGTATCTGTGTTGTTTCCAGTTTTATTTTTGCCTCCACAATGTGGCACTAAACATCGTTATTCATATATTTTTATTAGCTGGTGCTTTGAGGTCTATATAATTCCCCAAAGTGGAATTGCTGGTTCCAAGCACTTTTAATCTGTTAACTGATTCCTTCCTTCCATAGCATAGTTACTGTCATTGTCCTCCTTTCTCACATGAGGAATCAGGCACACGTAGAAGTCTAGTAAATGAAAGCAGTTAGAACTTTTATTTGGTACTCAAAGATTTCAATTCCAAACAATTCTTAGACTATATAAAGAAAAATTTTTAATATTATTGTCAATGTGGTTTATTTCTTTAACCTGCAAATCATGCTTTCTCACAGCCATTTAAGCATCATATTTCCAGACTAGGGAGGAAGGTGCATGTCACTCCCCAAAAGAACAGTTTCTGACCTAGAAGAACCCTTTAGACAGAAACCTTAGAGGCAGTCTTCCCTGTAAGGTCACCATTGGAATGACTTTGAACTGAGGGCTGCAAGGTCAACTGCTAGAGTTGTAGCTTTTGGCAGGCCCACCTAGATAAGAGAATCCATTTGCATGAACCCAACCCCTATACTAAAAGACAGCATGGGAACCAGCTATCAGGCAGACCCAGGAATGGGGAAGTTATGGGGCATGTAAGTGGGCCTAGATTACAGAAATCTCTTTACAATGAAGTATCTCAGTTTGTTGAAGTAGCCTTTGGTCAAAATATCTGCGGTTCTTGGAAGCTCAGATGTTCATTCTGTGGCCCTGGTGCTAAGAAGATGCTCTTCCAAGCACAGAGGACTAAGCGCTTATGTTCAGGTGGAACTAAGAACAAATAAGCCACAATGTGAAGGTCCCTTATGAAGCAGAGATGGTGAATCTAAAGATCTTCCAGTCAATGCATTCCACTTGAGTCGGGTCATAATCCTAAGGCTCACAGACAGATGACACAAGACTCTTTGACTCAATGAGCTGAACCTCTAATAATTACAATCAATGCATAAAAAACGAACTGGAACATTATCTAGTATGTTGCGTTAGTTTTCTATTGCTGCCAAAATAAATTACCACACGTTTAATAGCAACACAGTTTGTCTTCTCACAATTTCTTTAGGTCAGAAGTTCAGGTTAGGTGAGTTCTTTGTTCAAGATTTCACGAGGCTAAAATGAAGGTTTCGCTCAGCTGCATTCCTTACTAGCAGCTCTAGGGGAAAATCTGCTTCCAAGCTTATTCAGATTGTTGGCTGAATATACTGCCTGTGTTTGTAGGACTGTCTCTGGTTGAAGTTGGCTTTTTGCTGGCTGTCGTTCAAGGACCACTCTTTGCTCCTGGAGTTGCCTGCAATTCTTTCCCATGTAGACCCTTTCAGCAATGGTGGACCAAGTCCCTCTCAAGGTTTCAATCTCTGACTTCCTCTTTCTCACACATCTCTGAACTCTAGCTAGAGAAAGAGCTTTGCTTTAAGGGCTCCTATGATTAGATTGTGCCCAGATGCATAATCCAAGATAACCTCTTTAAGGTCTGTAAGTGTATCTGCAGTCTCTTTTGCCATATAGTGTAACATATTCACAGGTCTCAGGGATTACAGCATGAGCATCCTTGGGGGTTCATTCTGTGTACTCTGTATATTATAATCAAAGTATGAACAAAATGTTAACGGGAAGGCAGAGAAAGGAGATGGCAACTCTGTCTGGACAAAAGGTAGTAGAGAGAAAGGCTTCATTGCAGGCGTAACATTTGAATTGTATTTCTAAGGGGGAATGTGATTTCACCAGAGAGAATGAGTACATTAAGTTTATTTCAGGAAAATATAAAATCAGGAAGATATAGAGACATTTAGTTATGTTTGGGATTGGCAAATAACCTAGTTTAGCTAAAGTATGTCGTGAGTTTAAATCCTAGCTATGCTGAATGACCATCTGTGTAGTCTCAGAAATCTGGCCTAGTCCTCATTTCTTCTGTGAAATGGGGGCAGTTCATGATAGTACTTATTTCGTAGAACGTGAGGATTAAGTATGCTGAAATACCAAAGCATATAATGTCGTGTCTTCCACATTATACACGCACATCATAGACAGCTATTAGCATGTACATTCCTGTTATTCCTAGAGCCAGAGCAGATTGGTAAAAAGTGGAGCGGCTAGAGTGAGTGAGGCTGAGAGTGTAGGCTGTGGTCGGAGTGTGCAGTCAGAATGGGACTGTATTAATCAGTGTTATTTTTGAGTCATTATTTTCTTCCAGATATTCTGACATCACTCTTCCATGGGTTTTATCTTACTTTCAAAAGCTTCATCTTAATTTTTTAAGTGGGTTATACTCAAGTCCCCCAAATCTCTTATGACATTATGTCCTTTCTCTAGAAGACTTAACCTATTTTCTGTGGTTTTAGCCACTCTATTTCTGGCCCCAACTTCTCCCCTGAACTGAGACTTGCACTTGGACATTTCAACCTAAACATCTTCCCCCTCATTCATTGTTCTCACCTATCGATCACTTTCTGTCCTCTTGCCACACCATTACCACTATCTCCCTACCATATACTATTCATATTCCACCAAGAACTACTCATATTCCACTGTTCTTAGTTCTTGGTATCAGTATTCCCACCAACAAAAATAATTGCAACAAACAAGTTCTGGAGTGTGGTTTCATTCTTATGGACTCTCTATATTCCATTTCATTTACTTGGCATACCCATCCCAAGCTCAGATATCTTCCAGTCTGAAGCACCTCCATACTGTTTCCATACCTTGCACATGATTCTGTCGTGGCATATATTGCCTTGCATTGTGAATAGCTATCAATATGTCTGACTCTCCTGGAAGTTCACTGTGGGTACCTTAAGAGTCCATGCCTTTTCATCTTTGTATTCATCGTATTTAGTAGACTGCAAGGTTTATAATAGTAGAGACTAAAAAAAAAATAAAAGGACATTGAATTGACTTTGAGCTTATCTTATAGGCAACAAGCAGTTTTTAAGTCAATGAATGACATTATCAGGTAAGTGTTTCAGCAAGGTGATTCTGGCAGGTGTACTAGATGAATTGGTGGGGAATGAGAGACTGGCAGCAGTGAATTTATTCAGGAGATTTCTTCATAACCTGAGAGATGATAAAGGTATAGCAGTGATGGTGAAATGAGAAAAAAATGAACAAATTTGAGAGATTATTACAGGCAAGATTTCTATGACCTATTGACTGATTAGATAATATAGATGGGGGAGAGATGGGTACAGGACGATGTTGTAGTTTGGGACTGGCCAAGGGAAACAAATGTTGGGTTAGGGAATTTAGAAGGAAGATTTTGTTCATGGAGAAAAAAATACAAGGTTTGGTTTTGAACATGTCAAGATAGAGGTTCTGAGGGACCCACTGGAAGAAATGTCTAATAGGCAGTTAGAGATAGAGATCAAGTATATATTTTGTATGTTTTAAAACATTTCCCAAAAATCTATATTGATTTTAAGTGTCTAAACAAATTTATGAAGCATCTATCTTTTATTTTCTACAATAGAAGCCGTTATTTGCTTCTACGCTGTCTAGCTGCAGTGCGCTCAATTCCACGTGGTGAATCAATAGGAGAATTAAGGTGACAGGTGTTGGCACCTCTTTGCCTCTCCTTCACTCTGGCTCTCTCAGTGAGCAGGAACAGAAACACCACTGATCACCATGGAAGCAATGGATACACACAGGGCAAGAATGGGACTTGCTCAAGGTCTTATGGGAAATAACAGTGGAGCTTAACTACATTTCCTGACTCAAATGTTTATCTCAAGAGAGCATTAGAGAAATGTAGTTTGAATTTCTCAGAAGATGTTGAAGAATTTCTCCCTTCTCCCCCATCTAAGATCCAGCAATAATGGATCCTTGAAAGGCTATTTTAATGATATTGTTTCTAAAGACTATTATGCTGTTTTGAAAAACCTATGACATTAGTCCTTTATTTTATCTGGATTTGTTTAGGGCCACCTGTCCTCTATAATCTCTAATCATCAGTGGAAGAGGCTAAGTGGTACATGTTTCCCTGAACAGGAAGGAAAATAGAGTCATGAGGGATGTAGCAAGAAGCAGAATCATTTCCCTGCGGAGTGTGATTGCATCATGCAGGTTTTATGTCTGTTTAGTGTCTCCAAATGTGGATTTAATTGTACTGTGATAGCATGTTCATACTGAGCAAGGAGAGAAAAACAAGTAACAGCTTTCTCACCAGTAAGGCATCTTATTTACCTATCGCTTCCTGGCTGCATGGAAACCACAGACAATAAATCTCTCTTGAACATTTGTGAGATTTCTTCTTAAAATGCAGGAAATGTAACCCTCCTACAGACTGCAAGCAATTCTAAACTCTTTTCCTGTGAGATTTCTACTTAAACTCTTTGTGCCAAAATGCAATTTATTTTGAGTACTCTTGAGTTTCTTAGGACTTTAATGAGTTCAATGAATGCTTGCAATGATTTTTCACATCAATGCCATGAGCTTTACAGGCTAGATTTTACTATTATCTACCAGACCAGCTCCCTCTGTGGCTGGCAGGTGGACATTAGGCATTTAAAAAATTTGAGCCTAAATGTCATAGGTACAATAGTTCAGTTCAGTTCAGTTGCTCAGTCGTGTCCAACTCTTTTCGACCCCGTGAGTTGCAGCATGCTAGGTTTCCCTGTCCATCACCAACTTCCAGAGTTACTCAAACTCATGTCTATTGAGTCGGTGATGCCGTCCAACCATCTCATCCTCTGTCATCCCCTTCTTCTCCTGCCCTCAATCTTTCCCAGCATCAGAGTCTTTTCTAAGGAATCACTTCTTCACATCAGGTGGCCAAAGTATTGGAGTTTCAGCTTTAACATGAAACTGAATCAGTCCTTCCAATGAATATTCAGGACTTATTTCCTATAGGATTGACTGGTTGAATCTCCTTGCAGTCCAAGGGACTCTCAAGAGTCTTCTCCAACACCACAGTTCAAAAGCATTGATTCTTTGGTGCTTAGCTTTCTTTATAGTCCAACTCTTACATCCAGACATGACTACTGGAAAAACCATAGTTTTTACTAGATGGACTTTTGTTGGCAGAGTAATGTCTCTGCTTTTGAATATGCTGTCTAGGTTGGTCATAGCTTTTCTTTCAAGGAGCAAGCATCTTTTAATTTCATGGCTGCAATCACCATCTGCAATGATTTTGGAGCCCAAAAGAGAAAGTCTGCCACTGTTTGCATTGTTTCCCATCTATTTCCCGTGAAGTGATGGGACCAGATGCCATGATCTTAGTTTTCTGAATGTTGAGTTTTAAGCCAATTTTTTCACTCTCCTCTTTCACTTTTAACAAGAGGCTCTTTAGTTCCTCTTTGCTTTCTGCCATAAGGGTGGTGTCGTCTGCATATCTGAGGTTATTGATATTTCTCCCAGCAATCTTGATTCCAGCTTGTGCTTCATCCAGTCTGGCATTTGGCGTGATGTACTCTGCATGTAAGTTAAATAAATAGGGTGACAATATACAGCCTTGACGATAGTAAAAGAACCTAATTTACTATGCTATATGGTGAATATCAAAAATAGTAATAATGAGTTCATCAAAGTGTTGGCATTTGCTTTCCCCTTCTCATTTGTATCTCTCAGAGGAGAGGAAAACAAATACCTACCAAGGACCATTGTGGACACAGTAAGGTAAAGGCACAAAGATGGTTCTGAATCTATACACGCAGATGATGGATGGGGTGTGGTATGAGGTAATGTGTCACCGAGATCATGGCAGTTGCAGACTAAAGCTTCTATGGGAGAAGTGAGGACATTATTAGCAAGAATCCTGGAGGTTGATTTTCTTCCTTTGTTATCTGACTAATGGCGTTGAGGTTTCCCAGGTGGCTCAGTGGTAAAAGAATCGGCCTGTCAATTCAGGAGACACAGGGGATGTAGGTTTAATCCTTGGGTCACGCAGATCTCCTGGAGAAGGGAATGGCAACCCACTTGAGTATTCTTGCTGAGAAAATCCCACAGACAGAGGAGCCTGGAGGGCTATAGTCCATGGGTTTGCAAAGAGTCAGACACAACTGAAGTGACTTAGCATGCACACACATCTTGAAATGATTATCACAATGAAGCTATATATCCATCACCTTACATAGTTATAATTTTTTGTTTGTTTTCTGGTAAAAACATTTAAGGTCACTCTCTTTGCAAATTTCAGTATATAATACAGTGTTAACTATAATCACTATGCCATATATTAGATCTCCATAACTTTTCTGTCCTGCATAACTGAAACCCTTTTGACCAATATCTTTCTATTTCCCCTATTCCCCATCCCCTAGCATCCAGCATTTTACTTGCTGCTTCTATGAGCTTGGCTTTTTTAGTTTCCACATATGAGTGAGGTCATGCAGTATTTGTCTTTCTGTACCTGACTGGTTTCATTTAGCAAAATGACCTCCAAGTTCTTCCATGTCATCCCAAATGGCAAGATTTCTTTCTATGTAAAGGCTGAATATTTTGTATATGCACTTTCTTAATCCATCCACCCATGTGTAGGTTGATTCCATATCTTGGCTGTTGTGAATATTGCTTCAAAAAAACATGGGAGTACAGATATTTCTTTGAGATACTGATTTCGTTTCTTTTGATATATATTCAGAAGTGTGACTGCTGAGTAGCTCTATTTTTAATTTTTTGTGGAACTTCCATACTGTTTTCCACAATGGTTGTATCAGTTTACACTCCCAGAACACTGCACAAGAATTTCTGAGCTGGATACACTTTGTTTCAGTAGGAAATCTTGATTTTAGTGAGTTAACCATATATGAAAGAGAGTGATGATCAGACTCCCAGGCTTAGTTTGTCTCTAAGCTTGAAGCAAGAATGGCAAGAGGGAGACCAGGTAGTCCTTGAGGCTCAAGGATTGTCTGATGGTTTCATAGGTTATGAGAGAATGTAGAGATTAGAAACAAAATCCGTGGTTCAAAACGAAAAGTATACCTTGGCCTGAGTCATCACTGGACTCCAAAGACCAGCACCCATTCAGCTGAGGAGGGAGATGTCCTCACGTGTGACAGAGTAAGCTACCAGGAACAGCAACATCTGTAAAAATCCTCACTACATACTACAAAATGGAAACAGAGCTTGTTTCAGAAAAGATACATATGTACCTGATTTAGATATTCTTGTTAAAAACAAAGGCAATTATTAAGTCTGTCATGTGGTATTAGAGAAAAATTTCCCTGTTCAGCTCTAGTATTTTTCAAGACAATTTGGTTTCCACCTGGCTACCCAAAGAGAATTGCTCAGGGGCTACAGTAACTGTGTCCCTGGATATATGGCAGTTGACAAAAACACTCTTTATATGCTGATTTTTATGCTTAGAAACGTAGGCTGGGCTGGTGGATAGGTAAAATTACAAGCTGAATGATGAAAATGCTGTAAGACAATGTTACAGCGCTACTTTCTCTGTTCCATGCCTCACATCCCATTCATCAGCAAATCCTATCAACTCCATCACATCCTGCCCTGGTCTGAGCTGTCACCATTTCTCATTGGGATTTTGCAGTGGTTTGTGAACTGTTCTATTTCCTTTCTTGTCTTTCTTCCTTCTCCTCTCTAAACAACTGTAACAATGATCTTTTAAAAATATAATTCAGATCACTGTTCCTTCGATTCAAATTCTCCAAGGCGACATTAGTCAGCTAAGGACCCTTAAACCACCCTGACTCTCAGAAGTTTACAATGGTAAGCATTTGTTTTCCTGTTTTCAGGTCAGCTGGGGCGGCTCTGCTTTAGGCTCCAGGATGGGTCCTGGTTGCTCAGTTAACATTATTCTGGGCCTTGGCTGAAGGCGCATTGACTTCCTGGAGCATACTCTTCCAACAGTAATCTGAGGGGGGTTCCAAAAACCAAGATAGCTCATGTGAAAACATTTAAGGCCACCGTTTGTCACATTCGGTAACATTTCATTGACCGACGGTGTGAGGAAATATTCTCTACACGTGGAGAAAGATGCCTCAAAGAACTGTTGCTAAGGGCGTGAGTGTATAATCCTATTACCTACAGGTGAAAAATTGGGACCAGGAATCAGATCTCTCCAGGAGGGCTTCATATGGCACTCAGAAAAATCCCCAAACTACAGCCCTTAGCACAGTTTATAAGGACCTATATAATCTGGCCTTTGGCTACTTTTCTGAAATAATTTCCTACCACTTATCTCCTTTCTCTTTCTGTTGCAGGTGCTTTGGTCTTTTTAAAAAAAATTCTTTGAATCCTTAGAGAATCTTTTTGTCCTGAAATTTAGCATTCATTATTCCTTCTGCCTGAAATTCTCCCCACCCCCACACACAGCTTCCCGTCATTCTGGCCTCTGGTCAAATGCCTTTTGCTAAGAAAAGCCTTCCCTGGCCACACTGTTTAACACAGTAGCACTTGCCAAACTCTTTTTGTTCTTAGCTGCTTAGTTGTTTCCCCCCCACCCCAACAGGACTTAGCACAACCTGTCATACATTCTAAATTATTTACTGGATTTTTCTCTATTTTTTCCATAAGCTCTGTGAAGACAGGGATGTCAATTTTCCCAGCACACAGTGGACAATGGGAAAAATTCAAAATGTAATTGTGAATAAATGAATAAACTGAACTGCAGGATCTTCCATATTACATCGATTTCCTGCTGCAGCACACAGCCTTTGAAATCTTGGGAATATAGCAGCATCTGACCATGCAGAAGGACATAAAGCACTCATAGGCAAAGGGAAAACTTTTTTTTCTCTCTATAGATTTTTACATACAAACTTTCTGCACAAATGGAAACTACTGATCTGTGTCATTTTTTTTCCGTACATTTTTCTCTTCCAAGAAGTTTTTGTCAGGTTTTTGAAACTAAAGAAAGCCTAAGGATTTGTATGAGCTTCTACTAATTGTTGTTTGAGTCAAAGCCCTTGGGATTGTTTGTGTGTTTCTGTCAGGGACTGGCCAACGTTTAATATTGGGTGCCAAGTTTCCAGTGCCTGCTTTTTCTTGGTTTAGTTTTACATTTTTTTTTTTAAGGTGTGGAGTTTCCCTGTCGTGAATACAGTATGTGTGTATTTGAGTGTGGTCTTCCGAGGTGACGCAGTGGTAAAGAATCCACCTCCCAATGTAGGAGACGCAGCAGACACAGGTTCAATCCCTGGGTCGGGAAGATCCCCTGGAGTTGGAAATGGCAACGCACTCCAGTATTCTTGCCAAGAAAATTCCATGGACAGAGGAGCCTGGTGGGCTACAGTCCTTGTGGTTGCAGAGTCAAACACGTCAGAGCAGGCACACACATACATTTGAGAATACAATTTATATTATTCTATGGGTCTAGGGGTTTGACTGGGAGTAAGTAATCTAGTCCTTGAGAGGATATTAAAGTAGTCTCTTTCAGAAACATAATCTCTTTAAAAAGAGGTACATAGGTAATCAAACTTGTAAGCTTTTGCACAGCAAAGGAAATCATCAACAAAATGAAAAAGCAACCTACAGAATGGGAGATGACATCTGCATGTGACTGACAAGGGCTTAATTTCTAAAATGTACAGACAACTCACACAACTCAATAACAACAACAAAAAACAACTCAATCCAAAAAAAAAGGGCAGATCTTAATAGACATTTCTCCAAAGAAGACATACAAATGACCAACAAGCACATAAACAGATGCTCAAAATCACCAACTATTAGAGAAATTCAAATCAAAACTACAATGAGGTATCACTGCATACCAGTCAGAGTGGCCATGATCAAAAAGTTAAAAATAACAAATGCTGGAGAGGGTGCGGAAGAAAGGGAAATCTACACTGTTGGTGGGAATTGGTGTAGTCACTGTGGAGAACAGTAGAGAGGTTCCTTAAAAAAAACTAGAACTAGAACTACCATATGATCCCGCAATCCCACTCCTGGGAGTCTATCCAGAGAAAACTCTAATTCAAAAATATACAAGCACCCCAGTGTTCATAGCAGAACTATTTACAATAGCCAGAACATGGAAGCAACCTAAATGTCCATTGACAGATTGATGAGTAAAGAAGATGTATTTGCTCTTTAGTCACTAAGTCGGTCTGACTCTTTGGGGACCCCATGGACTCATTTACACATATATAATGGAATAGGGCTTCCTTGGTAAAGAATCCACTTGCCAATGCAGGATGTGGGTTTGATCCCCTGGTTTGGGAAGATCCCCTGGATAAGGAAATGGCAGTCCACTCCAGTATTCTCGCCTGGGAATTTTGCATGGGCAGAGGAGCTTGGCAGGCAATAGTCCATGGGGCTGCAAAAGAGTTGGACACAACTTAGTGACTAAACAGTAACAATAAATAATGGAATACTGAATACCATATGATATCAGTTACATGTGGAATCTAAAATATGATATAAATTAACTTTACCAAATAGAAACAGCCTCACAGACATAGAAAACAAGCTTATGCTTACCAAAGGAGAAAGGGACTGGGAGGAGATAAATTAGGAGTTTGGGATTAGGAGATACAAACTTCTACATATAAAATAAATAACAAGCTCCTACTGCGTGGCACAGGGAATACCCTGCAATAAACCATAATGGAAAAGAAAATGATAAGGAATATATAAATATGTATAATATGACTCAATTTGCTGTACACCAAATACTAACACACATTGTCAATTAACTGTACTCCAATTAAAAAAAAAAGGTACATATGGAGGATGGCTGATGGCCCAGAGTTCCGTTTCCACTAGGGATGTCCAATAATGGCATATACATCATAGGCAGATAATAATTCCCACATGTAAGCCACGCCTACAGTATCTTGTACCTATTCTGTGGGCCAGCCCTACCGAAATGTCAGCTGCAAGGAAATGGTATGTGTGGGAGAAGCATTGGAGTCATTTCTAAAAAAAGAGCTCCTTATCAGGGTATAATTTGAGATGAAGTTAGGAAGAAGAACTGTGATTCGGAGTGCAGGGAATGAAGCCAAAAGTCTGGAACTGGGATGGCAGCCAATCACTGTGTCAAGAGTAACAGCAAGGGAACCAGGGAACACCTGAAGGTTAACCATAGGATAATGAGAAAAAGAACAAGGGATGGCAGGGCAGTTCTGAAAGGAATGCAGGCTGCAGGCCATGGCACTCCTTTTAGGCACAGCTGGTAACTGAGCTGGACGGCAGATATTAGATATGTTGTTCTGTATTTTTATAGAGATTATGGTTCCACTTGTTTTTTTTTAGTCATCATTATTATTTCGGTAGAAAGGTCACTTCAAGGTACTTCACAAGTCAGATAGGATGTGTATGAATAGTTTTTTGGTATTTGAAGGAGTCTGAGTTGCAAAAAACAAAATTCAACTGTGTATTTAAAAGTTCTGTCTCAAGTCATGTGGTCCAAGAACATTTCATCCTAATAAAATGCAGGAGTGATGCTCATTATCCCAATTAAAGGTGAAAGAGAAAGGATGTGAAAATAGATAATTGGGACTCTTTCAAAACCAGAATTTCTTCTTTCAGAACTCAACCAATGTATTTAGATCCTAATTGAAATGACATTTAATGGAATATATATTTATAAATTATTAAAGTACCTACATGGTTTAAGTAAAACATTTTTGTATTAATCAATAAATATTTTAACATCTTTAAATTTTGATTTATCATCACCATTGTTGTATCTTTGTTTGTAGTTTCTAGCTTAGTATGCTGAGATAAAGGACAAAATTTTGAAAAAGTAAGATATAATTATATTTGCAACATTAAAGATAATGGTAAGCAAGCCGGTCTATTTGTATAATTGTTTGGGGCATCAGGTAGTTTTAAATAAACATGGTTTAAATTTGTATTTCACTAATTCAGACCAGGTAATCCATTTTTTTTTCTCTCTTAGTGGAAATCATGTAGCCTAGGGGAAATATTTTCTGAGACACTGATAAGGCGCATTTTCCAGAACTGACTTGAGTTCAGAGAGTTACTATTTCTATTCTACCAACACTCTATTTCCATTCAGCTCTTTTCCTATATTTTCCCTCTTTCTAGATTAGTTTTAGGCAGTTAATGCTTTCGTATCAATTGTTTTGAATAATATATATACTTCCTTGTTTATTCATGTTAAATCTTTATCATGGTGTCTGGTACAAAATAAGTATTCTCTAACATTAATGGTCATACTGTTTCCAGGCTTACACATTTCCCTGTCATTTTTCCATGTTCCTTCATTCAATAAATATCAATTGAGTGTGAGACAAGCTCATTACAAATTGCTTGATAATGAACTTCTCCAGAGGGTTGTATTATTCAAAGTCAAGATTATGATCAAGTTATATGGTCCATTTATATCTCCAGTATTTCTATCAGAGTTGTATGTTTTCAGTTTTAGTCTTCAATGGTTCTACAAGAAAAGCTCTACTAATTTCCCTAATCCTGCTACTGATTTCCCCCAAATAAAGAGTTGTGGTTCATTATCATTAATAAGCATTTATGTGAATTTTTCGTTATATAACATTCATTTATTTCAGTGTCATTTTACTAGTTATCTATTGCTATGTAACAAATTATGCCCAACATCTAGCAGCTTAAAACTATTTATTTTCTGGCCAAGTTTCTGAAAGTTAGGAATCCAGAAGCAACTTCAGTTCAGTTCAGTTCAGTCGCTTAGTCGTGTCTAAATTTTTTTTACCACCTGGATTGCAACACGCCAGGCTTCCCTGTTCTTCATCATCTCCTGGAGCTTGCTCAAACTCATGTGAATCAAGTTGGTGATGCCATCCAACCATCTCATCCTCTGTCATCTCCTTCTCCTCCTTTCTTCAATCTTTTCCAGCATCAGGGACTTTTCCAATGAGTTGGCTCTTCACATTAGATGGCCAAAGTACTGGAGCTTCAGCTTCAGTATCAGTCCTTCCAATGAATATTCAGGATTTATTTCCTGTAGGATGGACTGGTTTGATCTCCTTGCAGTCCAAGGGACTCTCAAGAGTTTTCTCCAACACCACAGTTTGAACGCATCACTTCTTCCATGCTCAGCCTTCTTTAAGGTCCAACTGTCACATCCATACATGACTACTGGAAAAACCATAGTTTGATCAAAACCAACTTTGATCTTTGTTGGCAAAGTAACATCTCTGCTTCTGAATATGCTGTCTAGGTTTGTCATAGTGGGTCTTCCAAGGAGCAAGCTTCTTTTAATTTCATGACTGCTGTGACTGAAGTAACTTAGCTAGGTGATTTTGGGGATCTGCTTCTAAGATGGTGCAGTCTCATGACTTTTGGCAGGAGGTCTCAATTCCTTTGGCAGAAGACCTCTCCATAGGGCTGCTTGACAGAGCATCTGTCTTCTCCCAGAATTAGCAATCCAAGATCTAGGGAGCAGGGGACAAGCAGCAATGTTTTCATGACTTAGTCACTTCCACCCTATTCTATTCTGAGTGACTCATTAAGTCCAGATGATTAGTCTCCACTCTAAAAGGAAGAGTGTTGTCTAAGAATTTGTGAACATATTTTAAAACTATCACACATCATAGAATCTTCAAAGCTCTCTGAATCATTCTTCTACCTTTATAAATGAGGAACCTGAGTCCCAGAGATGTGATGATGTACAAAATCTGTTATCCTCATGCTTCTGCTCTGCTTGCATGCACACTAAGTCACTTTAGTGGTGTCTGACTCTTTGTGACCCTATGGACTGTAGCCTGCCAGGCTCATTTTTCCATGGCATTCTCCAGGCAAAAATACTGGAATGGGTTGCCATGTCCTCCTCCAGGGAATCTTCACAACCCAGGGATCCAATCCGAGCTTCTCATGCCTCTTCCATTGGCAGGCAGGTTCTTTACCACCAGCACCACCTGGGAAGCCCATACTTCTGCCCTACATAGAATTGAACTCTTTTCTTTTTCACTCAAGGTCATTGAACTTTCTGGTGCTCCTTCTAATGTTCCTTCTGTCCATTTCACTGCTTTCCAGCTTATATATAGTTAACTAAATAATAATACACATTTATCCAAAATATGTTATTCATAAGCAAAGAAAATTTATTAATCATATTTTATTTGAGTATTGTGCTTTTGCCTAGCAGGAAGCCTGACACATAGTAGTAACTCACATATTTGTACTAAGCTGGTAAATACTTGCTCACCTCCCAAATGGCACAGTTTTTGGGTTGGTGTGCTATTATTTGAGGTCTTAGATTAAAACTAGCTAAGAGATATCTCTTAATTCCATTTTACAGTCCTTAAGGATGTGTACATTTGATCACGAAGATGTTGAGGCAGATAGCAGCAATAGTTGAGAAAAATGTTCTTTGCCTGCCATTATTTTGCCAAAGGAGTCATGTGGTAGGAGATGAAAAGGCAGACTTGTGAAAGTGAATGAAAATATTTAATGGGCCCATTAATGGCTATAGAATTTAAATTGGTAACATTAAATAGAATCTGATTATCTAAAAGATGAGATCAGCCACTTTTCAGAGGGTTTGCTAGCAGCTCCTGTAAACACCACCATAACAGTAAATTGATAACAGTATAAATTTTACTCAACAAATGAATGTGAATGAAGACATTGTGTGAAGGGAAGACATTGTGTTTTATTTCCTATTTCCTATTCCCTCTCCCAGAGTGGAGCAAACTCACAGAAACATGATAACAGTGTTGAAATAAATACATGCAAGAGCTAAATCTTATCTGCTGCTAGCTGGTTCCATTCATCTTATTACTTTCAGGGAGCCCAGTCCAACTCCAAACCAGGTCTCTGAGACTTAGGGAAAGTAATTTCCAGAGAGGACGTGGGGATTCGAAGCAACTGGGACTGGACTTTGTTCCCTCTAGTGAGATAGCTTCTAATTGCTACGAGCTATCACTAATGTATTCATTTAGTCATTATTTGTTAAGCACTGTAAACATGATAGACATTGTATGAAGGACCTTAAAACATAAAAACTATAAATAAAACACATTCTGTGGTACTAGAGACATGCTATCTGCTTGCATAGCATTTTCCAAAAGCCAAGACAATTTATGCATCCAACTTACATTCATTGACATCAGCATCGTAGATATGACCCCCCTTTTACAGATGAGGAAAGCAAGAATTGGAGCCTTTCAAAGATTTGTCTTAAAGAATTTCAAGTGAGGAAGTATAATATTTGAGCTCAAACTTAGGTAGTCTAACTTTTAATAGAACATGTTTTCTGTACACAAGGCACAGCACCTAGCACATAGCTGTCCTTGAAAACATCCATTGGTTTGAAAACAAGAATATGATTGTGAAAATTTAAGGATGTTTAGTGCTAGATGAATGTTGCAAACAAATGTTTTTCTGGATCCCAAGTATGGAATATGAGATCAGCTACATATCAGGATAATCTATTCAGGCCTCAGCAGAGAAATATGGGGGAAAAGTTTCTGCAGACCCATAGTGTCCCTTAAGAATCTTTTTTGTTGTTGTCTTAAACGCTTAAAGAATATGCATTTGGTACAGTTAAAAATGTATTTAATCCCTTTATGACTCATTCTTTATTGTTATTTTCTTTTCCTTTTATTCATGATCTTGTTTTGCCTGCTTTCCCTTATTTTTTTATCTTAGTTCCAAAAGGGAAGGAAAATTAACATATGAAAAAGAGGGTGTAACATCACTTAAGAGTGGACATTTTTCCAAATATGTGGGGTTTTAAAAATATCTTTAACATTAATTTCTCATTTAAATGCTTTCTTCTCTGCAATCACCTTCTGGGTTTTTTTCAGTCTTTTAACTTTATTGAAGCGTCTAGTGTCTATGTCAAAGATCTTTCTTGGTAAATGTCACATTGCCCTTGAAAATATGTGGATTATTCACCAATATCTCTTGATATTTATTTCTAACATAATTCCACAATGATAGGAGAGCAGACTCTGTATGATTTCAATACCTAAAGACCAGGAAATTTTTGCACCTTGTTTTATGTCCCTGGATATGTGCCAGGGTCTCCTGGTTTATAGTCTATGGGAACTTAAATAGAATTTGTATCCTACTGTTGTGTGAAAAATGTATAAATCTTAATTGTGATGAATTGGTTCATAATGCTTTCCAAGTCTACTATAGCCTTCAACTTTTCTGTCTATTCATTCTATTAATTTTTGAGAGTCTGATACTGAAACTCCAACTAAAAAATCTTAATTTATCTACTTAAAAATAAGTATAATGTATAGTGGAACTATCTGTAACTTTGTTCTGTATTTTCCAAATCTCCTATAAATGTTTTATCATACTTTCATAATTTAAAAACAAACAAAAAAGAAAATAAGAGAGTATAAGATGGAAAATTTCTTCAGATGCATCTTACCTTTTATGAAAAATAAATAACAGACTCAAAATGGAGTCACTTGTGCTAAATTTCACATCAGCAAACCAAGATTAAATATCTAACCTAAATTCCAGCCTCTCCCAGAAATGTGGTCTTTAACCAGTCAGTTTGGATTTACTTGATCAGTGCTAATGAGGTAATTTACCTGATAGGCCTCAGCCCACCCCCAGTGGAGGGCAGCTTTCCCTAAAACAACCCACTGTTTGCCAGAGGCTTCCTTTTCCCACCCGCTTCTACCTATAAATCCTTCCATTTTGTACAGATCCTCAGAGCTCCTTTCCATTAATATTTGCTATATGGGCTGCTGTCTCACTCATGAATCCCTGGATAAAACCAATTAGATCTTTAAATTTACTCAGTTGAATTTCTCTCTCTTTTTTTTTTATGTCTTTTTAAAAATTTTTATTTTTATTTTTTTTCCCTTTTATTGTTTTTGCCATACAATGCCATGATATCACCATGGGTTTACATATGCTCCCCCTCCAGAACCCCCCTCCCTCCTCCCTCCCTCCTCCCTCCCCCCGGGAAATCTCGATGCACCAGCCCCGAGCATCAATCCTGGGCTGGCAATTGATTAGACATATGATAATTAACATGTTTCAATGCCATTCTTCCATATCATCCCACCGTTACCCTCATCCACAGAGTCCACGAGTCTATTCTATATGAATTTCTCTTTTTAACACCTGGTGGCTCTCCATGTTTTATTTATGTGAGAGTATCAGGTATGTAGCAAAACATGTTCTTAGGTAGTTTTGATTAAATGAGCTACTCATATAATGCCTACATAAAATTTAAAAATCCAGTATCTCTAGTTCAGTTTCAGACTTTTTTTTTTTTTAATGTTATTTTCCCTGGAGAGGTAGAAATGGCATCTTGAGGTCCAAGTGGAAATTACTTCACAGAAGCTATGTAACTTAATTGGATTTATTTTTAATAATGTGTGAAATGAGAAGGTTAATTTGAAATGTTAAGAAGCAGTGAATTGCTTGAAAAATTCACTAAAAATTAGCTTTACTTTACAATTTATTTTGCTGTACTGCCTTCATTGCCTGAGGGTCATTTGGTACTGAAGCCCAAGCTAGTAGGTATAAAATAATTAGAAGAAATAATATCACATAAAAAAGACAAAATTTCACATTCAAGTGCCTGTTATAAATTAAATCACCATTTAACATATTTTTTCCATTACCTCCTGTTTTCCCTAAGTTTCAGAGCACATTGAAAATTACATGATCAGAACCTTACATAGGTCAGTTAGTAATCTGATAAAAGAAAGGAGAAGTAGACTTAACATAACTAAGAACAATTTTCATTTGCTTTTTCAGTATACTGAATTCCATTTTGATTTAGCTTTTTGAATTATTCCTTAATGTGGTTTTGAAATATTTCCTTCAGTACATTTACCTGTATGTTTTGGAGCTGAAAAAATAAACTGAGAAATATTTAACACTCCTGGTCAGAATTTAAATATGTTGTAGTAGTGTTTCAATAAAATAAAAGAACTATTTTCATGTCAAACATTTTACTATTTATTGACCCAGTAATGTCATCTCATAATTAAAAATATCAAGTACATAATTTTAATAGCATTTATTAATTCATTCACCTGTCAAATACTCATCAAATCTTTTTGTTCTTTACAAATGTACATAATCAATTTTATACTGCTTGTCAGTGTAAAGCTCTACTGATACCTAAAGTAAGTATTAGCAGATAGGACTGTTAGTACTTTTGTATTGCAAGAATTTCCTCCTGAATATTATCAAATTCAAGCAAGTTTTGTCAACAAAATACATCCCTTCACAACTACCTATAATAATGAAGAACATGAGCTTTTGACTCCTATAAAGTACAAAGGGAAAACCAGTCTCTCACTGGTTTCAGAGAGACTCAGACCTAAACTGGAAAAGCCAAGATGGAGGGCTGCTCAGAGCAATAACATGTTATTGCTAGGTAGGTATGGCGAGCCTACAGAACGCAAGCGCAGACTCTAACTCTACTGCCCGCCTAAGAGTGGGCAAATCAGCTCACCTCTCTCAGCTTGTTTCCTTTTGCCAGGAATCCAAACCATCCTAGAGCACTATTTCAGGGACTAAGCAGTGTAGTATATGGAGACAGTCTCAATAAAAAATATATATTGCATACCTTTATATTAGGCACTAGGCTCCCATATGCTTATGGATGAAGCAGATGGGGCCTCTTCTTTTAGGAATTTTACCATGATGGAGGAGAATGCTGTGTGACTAGTACTTGCTCAGCATTATGAATGGTTATTAAAATATTCCTAGAAAAATAATAAGCAAAATGTTTAGGGTAGTCTCATGAGACAAAGGCATTCCTAGATTTCTGCAGATTTCTGTGCTAAGTTCAAGCATTACTGTTTTCGTCTAAGGGTTATTAACCGGATTTATATTATTATATTCATATTCTTTGGGAATATGAAGTGAAGATAAAGTTCTGGGTTAATGATAATTATTTTCCAAATATAGAAGCAGCATGACACACCAGCAGGTACCAGATTAAGATTTAGGAAATATGAGTTTTGATCAACTTTTCTAAGACTATTGCAACCATAAACAATTTACTTAGTCTCCTTGTGACTTGGATTAGGCTGCTATTTAATAATATTTAATAATAATTAAATTATTAAATGAATGGCTTGACCAAGCTGATTTAAAGAAACTCATATCAACAAATATTTATTCTGTGTGCAAGGTATTTCACCATATTCTGCAGGTTATAGAAAGAAGGAAAAGGCAAGAGAGTTTTCAATTCAGCTAGAGGTAAGTATTCAAAAGATGATGAGACTGGAAATGAGGCAGAAGTAGAAGATATGACAGGAAATGTTTAATTGCTAAATTAATGGTACATATAATATGTTCCATAGGAACTAAGATGGGAAAAATATTAGATCATAAAGAGCAAAGAAATATTTGTAATACAATTGGGGAGGGCACTGATTCTTGAAAATTAGGCCTTTGAATAGATGAAGAACATCTAAGTGGAGAGAATTTCTAAAGATACAAGGAAGAAAGAAAGTGAAGTTACTCAGTCGTATCCGACTATTTGCGACCCCTTGGATTGTAGCATACCAGGCTTCTCCATCCATGGGATTTTCCAGGCAACAGTACTGGAGTGGGTTGCCATTTCCTTCTCCAGGGGATCTTCCCAACCCAGGGATCGAGCCCAGGTGTCCTGCATCGTAGGCAGATGCTTTTACCATTTGAACCACCAGGGAAGTTGCAGGGAAGATAACAAGAGGATCTGTAATTCCCTTGTGTTTGACTCTTTGCGACCCCATGGACTGTAGCCTGCCAGGCTCCTCTGTCCATGGAATTCTCCAGGCAAGAGTATTGGAGTGGGTTGCCATTTCCTACTCCAGGGGATCTTCCCAGCCCAGGGATTGAACTTGCGTCTTTTGTACCTCCTGTATTGGCAGGCAGATTCTTTACCACTGCACCACCTGGGAAGCACGATCCCCTTTAGGAACTAGGAAAAAAATTCCAGTTTCTAGACTAAATGGGAAGACAGGGCATGTTTTCTCAAATAATAACTAATCTCTAACAAGTTCTTTTTACTATGCCTTTGAAATTTCTCACATGCTGCTAACAAAAGGACCCAAGTGAAACACACATGCCACATCAATCCCTAGTCAAATATTTAGTAATGAATTATGCCTTAGCTTAGCATTTTTAATTTGTTGGTTGGTTACTGCTGACTTGCTAAAGTCTATTCCTTATTTACAGATGAAATTATGATCTCCTCAAATGTTCTCTATCAGTAATTCTGAGTATGAATGTTGAGACTGGACTGCCTATGTTTAGATTCTCCCCTCACCACCTACAATATATGTGAATTTGGACAAGTTACTTATCTTTCTGCCCCTTAGTTTTTACTTTAATAAAATGGGGATAATAATAGTATGTATTCATAGGGTTGTTAGAAAAGTTAGTTAACATATATAAAGTGCCTAAAAGGGAGTCTGGGGTGCAGTAAGCCTAATATACATGTGAACTACTTATAGACATACACATATAAATGTATGGTGAAGGTGAAGTCACTCAGTCATGTCTGATTTTTTGCAATCCCATGCACTGTGGCCTACTAGACTTCTCAGTCCATGGAATTTTCCAGGCAAGAGTACTGGAGTGGATTGCCATTTCCTTCTCCAGGGGATCTTCCCAACCCAGGGATCGAACCTGGGTCTCCCACATTGCAGGTAGACGCGTTACCATCTGAGCCACCAGGGAAGCATGTTCAAATCAAAACCACATTGAAGTATTACCTTACATCACTCAGAATGGCTATTACCAAAAAGGCAACAAATAATAAATGCTAGAGAGGGTATGGAGAAAAGGGAACCCTCCTACACTGTTGGTGGGAATGTAAATTGTTGTAGCCGCTATGTAAAACAGTACGAGGTTTTTCAGAAAAAGAAAAATAAAGCTATCATATGGTCTGACAGTTACACTCTGGAGCATATATGTGGAAAAGACAAAAATTCTAATTTTAAAAGATGCATGCACTCCAATGTTGACTGCAGCACTATTTATAATAGCCAAGATGTGAAAACAACCCGAGTGTCCATCAACATACGATTGGCTTAAACAGATGAGGTTATTGATATTTCTCCTGGCAATCATGATTCCATCTTGTACTTCATCCAGCCGAGCATTTCGCATGATGTACTCTGCAATTAAGTTAAATAAGCAGGGTGACAGTTACAGACTTGATGTACTCCTTTCCCAATTTGGAACCAATCCATTGTTCCATGTCCGGTTCTCATTGTTGCTTCTTGACCTGCACACAGATTTCTCAGGAGGCAGGTAAGGAGGTCTGGTATTCCGATCTGTTTAAGAATTTTCCAGTTTGTTGTGATCCACATGGTCAAAGGACTTAGTGTAGTCAATTAAGAAGTAGATGTTTTTCTGGAATTCCCTTGCTATTTCTATGATTCAATGGATGTTGGGAATTTGATCTCTAGTTCCTCTGCCTTTTCTAAATCCAGCTTGAACATCTGCAAGTTCTCAGTTCACGTACTATTGAAGCCTAGCTTGAACAATTTTGAGCATTACTTTATATGAAATGAATTCAATTGTGCAGTAGTTTGAGCATTCTTTGGTATTGCCTTTCTCTGGGATTGGAATGAAAAGTGACCTTTTCCAGGCCTGTGGCCACTGCTGAGTTTTCCAAATTGGCTGGCATATTGATTGCAGCACTTTAACAGCATAATCTTTTAGATTTGAAAGAGCTCAACTGGAATTCCATCAACTCCACTAGCTTTGTGGTGATGCCCACTTGACTTCACGTTCCAGAATGTCTAGCTCTAGGTGAGCAATCACACCATCGTGGTTATCTGGGACACTAAGATCTTTTTTGTATAGTTCCCCTGTGTATTCTTGTTACCTTTTCTTAATATCTTCTGCTTCTGTTAGGTCCATACTGTTTATTGTGCCCATCTTTGCATGAAATTTTCACTTGGTATCTCTAATTTTCTTGAAGAGATTTCTAGTCTTTCCCATTCTATTGTTTTCCTCTATTTCTTTGCATTGGTCACTTAGGAAGGCTTTCTTATCTCTCTGTTATTTTTTAGAACTCTGCATTCAGATTGATATATCTTCCTTTTTCTCCTTTGCTTTTTGCTTCTCTTCTCAGCTATTTGTAAGGCCTCCTCAGACAACCATTTTACCTTTTTTTATATCTTTTTTTGGGGGATGATTTTGATCACCACTTCCTGTACAATGTTATGAAACTCTGTCCATAGATCTTTAGGTCCTATGTCCTTCCACTTCACCTTCTTGAGATGGCCAACATATAGATGCACCTAGAGAATATCATAGTAAGTGAAGTAAGTCAGAGAGAGAAAGAAAAACATATGATATCACTTGTATGCTTATATCCTTAGAAGGAAAGCTATGAAAAACCTGGTCAGTGTATTAAAAGGCAAAGACATCACTTTATGTACCAACACTATGTGTACCAACAAAGGTACATATAGTCAAAGCTATGGTTTTTCCAGCAGTCATGTAAAGATGTGAGAGTTGGACCATAAAGAAGGCTGAGTGATGAAGAATTGATGCTTTCAAAGTATGGTGTTGGAGAAGACCCTGATAGCCCCTAGGACAGCAAGGAGATCAAATCAGTCAATCCTAAAGGAAATCAACCCTGAATATTCATTGGAAGGACTGATGCTGAAGCTGAAGCTCCAATACTTTCGCCACCTGATGAGAAGAGACAACTCATTGGAAAAGATCCTGATGCTGGGAAAGATTGAAGGCAGACGGGGAAGAAGGCAATGGAGAATATGATGGCTGGATGGTATCACTGATTCAGTAGACATGAACTTGGGCAAACTCCAGGAGATGGTGAGTGACAGGGAGGCCTGGCATGCTGCAGTCCATGGGGTCATGAAGAGTTGGACATGACTGAGTGACTGAAGAATAACAGCAATCACTTATATGTTGAATCTAAAAAATAACACAAAGGAAACTATACGCAAAATAGAAACAGACTCACAGACATAGGAAATAAACTTATGGTTATCAAAGAGGAAAGGGAAGAGATAGGGATAAATTTGGAGTATGGGACTAACAGATACAAACTACTATATGTAAAACACACAAACAAAAAGGATTTACTGTATAGATCAGGGAACTGTATTCAGTATTGTGTAGTAACTTATCATGGAAAATAATCTGAAAGGAATAAAAGGTATATGTGAATAAATCACTTTTCTGTACACCTGAAATTAACACAGCATTATAAATCAACTATATTTCAATTATAAAACATATAAGCATTTCTATATTTAAATGTATAAAATATAAGCATATATGAGAATTGCTAGTCCCCTTTATGTATATATTTGTTTATACACATGAAGAATGTAAGCAAATTTAAATTATAACACTCTAATTGCTATGCCTAATAATGATCACTATTGAAAATAATATCAACACTTAGTAAGAAAGACAAAGATGGAAATTAGAAGCTTTGCAATAATGCATTAGAAAAAAGATAAATTGAAATATGTTCAGAAATACTTCCAGTATTGACCTTGTAAACCACAACATGGTTTACATTTCTTATGAAAACCATAGTGTTTCTGAGTCAGCTCTGGAGCCATCTGAATCACTTAATATGCATATAACCTCAGGCGGCAGCATAAGCTGATGGAATGTCTTGCTTTGTTCACTTAGAAATGTTTTACAATTTTATTGGTTAAGATGAACTTTGCCATCTTTAGCAGGTCCTTCTCTCTTATTCACATTTGCCTAGATTAAGTGGGACTCTAGACTTTTAGAAAAGTAGGTGTTTTTCTTTGCAGCTTTGGGTTCACTATGTAAAGTGAGCAAGATTGTCTTTTACATGCGTTTGGCCTCTAATGAGTGAAGCAAAGTTTCATATTTTATTTATAATTTGTTGTGGTGAGATGCCTGATTCAAATTACAAATATAACCACAGAACCACTGTTCAAAAATATCTGATTTTTTATGACATTTTGTTTCTATGAAAGATAGCTAGGTATTATTTGGGAAAGGTTCATTCTTAAAATTAATTTGTAAAAATATATACTGAAGCCAAGGGAAAGGCTATTTAGTTTATCGTTCAACCTTAGTTATTATTTATATTTTTTTCTAGCCATTTATGCTCCCTCTGGTGGATAATATTTCATTAGAAAATTCTCATTCATTTCTCCCTTTATCTCCCCAGGCCCTTTATAGGGAACACAACAATACCAAGCTTGACAAACATAAAACTCTTCTCCTGATGATACATTTTGTCATATTCCTTTTATTATACAGTACTGTATCAGTGTAGAATTACCCCCAGCATAATTGTTGAAAGCTAAATGAATGACAACATCATTAACTATGTGTTAAATATCCATATCCATGTTCATGCAATAAAAAGGCTGTTTCACACTCATGAGACAGTTGACACATTATGAATATGCCAGATTCTTTCTTCATAAAGTGCTTAGAATATATTTGTTCTATTTTAAAGAATTGAATGATGCAATTAATCTCATTTTATCATCTTATTATTTTTGAATATGCGATGAGTACTTTTATATAAAAGCTGTCCACTGCATGCGTGCTAAATTGCTTTAGTCATGTCTGACTCTTTGCAACTCAATGGACTACAGCCCACCAGGCTTTCTGTCACATGGGAAGCCCATTTGTCCACTAGTACTGGCCAAAAGGAATGCCTTAGCTTTTCTGTTTGACACACTTCTTAATTTTAAATAAAACAGATTAGAAAACTATTGGATCTGAGCTCTAAAGTTACTCAGAATATATTTATACATTATTTCACAGTTTCATGAGTGAACATCCCTATTTTTAGAAAATAATGCTTTCTTCCTGGTCCACCCATTAAAATAAGGGATAGTAACATGAACAAATCCAAGAATTATTACTCAGAATAAAATTCCTTAGCTATAAAACTAGAGCAATAATGGAATTTTAGAACCTGTTTCTTTAAAGACGTTTCCTCCCAGACCAAACACACACACTCCTGATGTCAAAATCAGTGGTCTAGACTAGAGAATCCATTTTTTTTCCTGTTCCTAAAACACTTTTTACACAAACTGACAACTAGAGTTGTTAGACATTTGCATACATATTGAAAACTAGACCTGTTTTTAAAAGTCTGTGATCTTAAATCTGCTAACCACACTTCAGGATTAAAATTTTAAAAGATGAGTGCAACATTCATGTATACAACTTTAGATGTTACTTTGACAATAAAGGCAAAAAAGTGATACCTTCTGCCCACTATTCTCCATATTGATTAACCCTACTGTTGTCTGAGTTAAAGTTTGCATATACATTAATACTGAAATCCTTAGTTTCATTTGTAAAATCATAGCTATAATGATTTTACAGTCCCATAATTAACCCATTACCAAAAATTGAAGAGAGGTGGTTCTGAGTTTATTCCTTAGAAACTCCTGAGTGATGACAGGCATGAACATCCTGCCTATAAGCAGACTAAAAATAAGATTTCTTGATAAAGCCTCTGTGCTTCCTGCTGCTTTTCGCCACCAGATCATTCTCTAGAATAAGCCCTTCAGTTCAGCTGTACTTCTCATTATATTTTTGTTCTCCAAAATCACAGCTCTTTGGTTGGAGGCTGAGAAAGTTGGTGGGTGGAAATGTTGTGTATGTAAGGGAACACATCCTGTTCAGCTCATTCTCCATAGACAAGGCTCCAACAACACACTGCATCATTCCTTTCTCCATTCATCAAACATCCAGTGAATATATAATATTTGAATTTCTGTGTGGGGATTGCAAAGACCAAAAAAAAAAAAAAAAAAAAAAACCTGTGGTGTGAGGAATTTTCCCCATGAAATGTCTGAATACCAGTATAGGAAATATAATTACAAAAATGGAATGAGAACTTTGAATAAGCATGAAATTACAAAATGACCTAACTGAAGCACAAATTAGGACCCAGAGAAGGGCTGATCACTCACTATAGATCAGTCAAATGAACAAACATACCATGACACTCTTCTGGCATGGGAGCCAATGTATAAGACATTAAACAGAAAAAAAATAAGATTTTTATTTTGCAATGAATGAGACAAAAAATATTTATTTTCTGGCAATACAGTATATACCAAGAATACTGAAGAAAATGATTTGAAAACCCTTGGAAAGCAGAAAATAACTCAATAAAAGGATCAGGTGTGTGAAAGACATGAAAAACAATAGCTTTTCATTAAATAATTATCACTTAGCAGATATAATGAAAGAAAAGTATTTCATTCCAAATAGCAACAAAATGCTACCACGAGATATATTCTGAGAAGAAATATCATGATCCATATTAAGAAAATTGAGAAAATTTACTAGAAAACAAGAAAAATTCTCTTGGGTATAGGCATAAAACTTTTTGTGAAGATAGTTTAATCATGTCAGTTCTTCCCAAATTAATTCATACACTTCTTATAACTCTAAGTGAAAATAACTGTCATATCATTTAAAAACTTTAAAATAAGCATTTGAATATTGATTTGGAATGGTTAAAAGAGAAAAATGAGAGAAACTAAACTTTTTTTCCTTCTTCCCTTTTTATTTTAAGCATGGAAAAGTTGGACTGGGATCTTTCCCTAATAAAGAATAGACTTAAAGAATATATTATAAAACTAGAAATAGTGCTATTCATTACCATAGGAACTGGTAGCTAAACTAATTAGAACATAGTATGTGTGTGTGTGTGTGTGTGTGTGTGTGTGTGTGACTCAGTTGTGTCAGACTCTTTGTGACCCCATGGATTGTAGCCCTCCAGGCTCTTCTGCACATGGAATTGTCCAGGTAAGAATACTAGAATGGGTACCATTCCCTTCTCCAGGGGATCTTCCTGACCCAGGGATCAAACTCAGGTTTCCTGCATTGTAGGCAGACTCTTTACCATCTGAGCCACCAGGGAAGCTCCACATATATGTATGCTGTTGTTTTTGTGCTCAGTCATGTCCAACTCTTTGCGATGCCATGGCCTGTAGCCTGCCAGGCTCCTCCATCCATGGGATTCTCCAGGCAAGAATACCGGAGTGGGTTGCCATTCTCTCTTCTGGGGATCGTCCCAATGCAGGGATCAAACCCAGGTCTCCCACACTGCAGGCAGATTCTTTACCATCTGAGCCATCAGGGAAGCCAGCTATAAATATACAAAATATTATATCTTACAATTTGCACATATATATATATGTAGTTGTGGATGGATAAATTCTTCAATAAATTGTGTTGAGAAACAGCCTTTACTATGAGAGGATGTGTTAGTTTAAACCTTCCCATTTCATCACATAACAAAATAAAACCCAAGTGAATCAAAAAGTTAAGTAAAGAAAATTCCAAATTATACTAGGAGAAAATTTAACTGAAAACTAAATATCTCAGGATGAGGGTAGAATATCTGAGGATATATATCCTGTGGAAGAAAATATAAATGAAAAGACTGATAGATTTCAAAAGTAAAACATATTTAAGTTTTTCTGTGAGAAAAAAATCAGAACAGCAGATGAGAAATTAGGAAAACATAATAACCTAAGTTAAACAAGTAGTTAATATGCTTTTCATAGAGAGATTTTTAAAGATAAGTGAAATACAAATTTAGTTCTAACAGAAAAACAGGAAATGATGCAGACAATTCATACATGAAAATATACAAAGCAGGAGGGGAAGGAGAGGGTGGAATGAATAGAGAGTGTAGCAGTGACAGATGCGTACATGTGTAAAATCGCTGGCTAGCAGGAATCTGCCGTGCAGCGCAGGGAGCTCAGCCCGGTGCTCTGTGATGGCCGAGAGCCGTGGAATGTGGGGGAGGGGTGGGGGAGACTCAGGAGAGCCCATCTATGTGTAGCTGTATATATGCATGCATGTATAGGCACTTCATGTTTTCTCCAATTAAAATAAAAGACAGTATACAAACTGCCAATAAATGTAATTGTAAAACCTCAAACTCACTATTAATAAAAGGAATGCAATAAAAATAAGCTGTTATACATTTAAAAAACTGCAGAAATACCCAGTAGTGCTGAATATGATTAGAAAGGCTGTTACAAAAATTGCTAGTGAAAGTCTAAATGGAAATTATATGTCTTGGAAAGCAATTTTTAAGAAAACACATTTACCTTTATTTATATACATTTGTCTTTGCATGATTTAAAGAGAAAAATTATAAACAACCTAAATATTCAATTATAAGGGAATGGTGTGTCCTTTATGTTGCATCTATATAATGGGATATTATATCACTGGTGAAAATTCAGCTTTTTAAAAAATATTTATTATTTTTTTTAATACAGAAGTAACACCACTTTGTGGAAAATCAGAAAATAATTAAAAAAATACCTAATAAGCAAACAAAAAGATTACTGATACCCTAACCACACAAAGATATTTTTTTTCTGTTTTAAATTGAAGTATAATTGACATATAATATGATATCAGCTTCAGGTATACAATACAGTGATTTGATGTTTATATCTATTAGAAATTGATCAGCACAGTAAGTCTAGTAACCATCTCTCACCATATGAAGTTATTAAAATATTATTTACTATATTCCCAGTGCTGTGCATTAGGTCCCCATGACTTATTTATTTTATAACTGGAAGTTTGTACCTCCTGATCCCATCATCTATTCCCTTCAACTCTCCCTACCCACTGCTCCCGGCCCCAAGAAGACTTTTTCAGGTGTAATTTTTTTCCTATCTTTAAAGTTAGGATTGACTGTATATTTAATGCTTACCCTCTCACTTTGTATAAATTTATCCTGGAGATTATATGAGTGTTATGTGTGGTAAAGAGAGAGAGAGAAAGAATAGAGCTAGAGGGAATGAGAGAGGTAGAGGATGAGAGAGAAAGAGGGAATAGGAATTCCTCGGTTAAAAAAAGACGTGAATTAGGCAGACACTGTTGTCGCCTGGCTGTTTTCTGATCTACTACAGCTTTTTGTAGACAGTGATTGGAATAAGAGCAGACATGTGCATTGGATTACTTGTAAGGATGGCTACCCCAAATTCCTTCCATCCCTGTACACGTACACCCCTTCTTCCAACTAGAGGTAGAATTTGTTTTCTGCTGCCCTTGAATCTGAGCTGGCCCCACCACTGGCTTTGACCAGTAAACAGTGACAGTGGTGTTGGGCATATATCTGAAGAGACTTTGCAGCTTCTGTTTTTTCGCTGTCTTAGAAGCCAGGCATCATGTCAAGAATTTTAACTATCTGGCCAGGAAAAGTGCATGGGGAGACAGGGAATGGCCTTGGAGGATGAGAAATCATAAAAGAAAGGAGAGAGACCTAGTCAATTCCCAGTCATTCTCAGTGCCCAGCTGAGCGCCAGGTTTGTGCCTGAAGCATTTTGGATCCTCCAACCGCAAGTGAGCTGACCCTGCTAACATCACCTGGAGCAGAGACCAGCTACGCATAGTGCAACGGATCCAAACCTACACAAAGGCAGAGGTGTCAGCCGTTTCATTGTTGTTCTAAACCATAAAGTATTGGGATAATTTGTTATGCACTACTGAATTAACTGAAATACTATATGCACTAGTGCTAATACTTAGCATGGTTAATGATAAGAGGGGCTTCTAAGGCACAGGGCCAAGGTATCATCCTTCCTCCCCCCCCCCTTTTTTTTCCTTCCTGAAATATGACAGTTACAGATGCAGCAGTTACCATATGACAACAAGGTGATGAGAGTCAGGATGAAGCCTTTTATGCTAAGTAGAGCAAGAAGAAAGATGGAAAGCTTGCTGATGGCCTTTTTGAACTACTTTAACTGCCTTACACCTGCCTATCTCTAGAATTCTTGTAGAGGAAGAAGCACTTGTGTGTTTAAATATTAAACATATTTGTTTCCAGCTGAATATAATTTAAACCAACCTAGAAATCAAGGAAGGTCTATTTATCTATTATCTATCTATGTATCAATCAGCTATCTCTTTATCTAGCCATCTATCATCTATCAAAATGAATAAGTGAACAAAAATGGGATGTAATACATCAAAATCCACTTTCACCTTTTATGATTAGTGATCCATCACCTTAAGCACAAATAACTTCACTGAGTTTTGCTTTCTTCAGTTATAAATAAAGGTAAGAAGTGTAGTTACTATGCAGTGTTGTTGGGAGGTAGAGAAAATGTATGTCAGTTCTTAGATTTGTGTTCATACTTGTAAACACTGAATAAATGCTAGCTTAGAATTGTTTTACAAAGTTTTCATTTTCATTTGTTTACTTCTTTGCTTCTTCTGTTTTCTACCATAATCAGTCTTATAATCAGAAAACAGAGAAGAGCAAAGGATTTTGTAGAAAAACCTCTAGATGGTACTTTATATTGTTAGATGTTATGGAAAAACCTGAATGAACTTTTTGGCCAACCCAATACAATATTGCATACTGTATAAGGTAATACCACCTTGTCTGCCTCTTGGGAAATCTGTATGTGGGTCAAGAAGCAACAGTTAGAACCAGACATGGAACAACAGACTGGTTCCAAATTGGGAAAGGACTATGTCAAGGCTGTATATTGTCACTGTGCTTATTTAACTTACATGCAGAGAATATCATGTGAAAGGCCAGGGTTGATGAAGCACAAGCTGGCATCAAGATTGCTGGGAGAAATATTAATAACCTCAGATATGCAGATGACACCACCCTTATGGCAGAAAGTGAAGAACTAAAGAGCCTCTTGTTGAAAGTGAAAGAGGTGAGTGATAAAGTTGGCTTAAAACTCAACATTCAGAAAACCAAGATCATGGCATCCAATCTCATCACTTCATGGCAAATAGATGGGAAAACAAAGAAACAGTGAGAGACTTTATTTTTGGGGGGGCTCCAAAATCACTGCAGATGCTGACTGCAGCCATGAAATTAAAAGACTCTCTTGCTCCTTGAAAGAAAAGCTATGACCAACATAGACAGCATATTAAAAAGCAGAGACATAAGAGAACAAGATAGTGGAGGAGTAGGTGGACATGGAATACATCTCTCTCCACGGATACATCAGGAATACACCTTCAGACACAGAAGTGCATGCAGAACACCAGACTTAGCTGTCAGGAGTAGCTGACCAGTGGAAAATATATAGAACTATGCAAAACTTGGTAGGATAAAAACACTAGGGGGAAAAACAGGAGTGTTAGTAGGACTGGACCTGCATTCAGCGGGTGGGGGAACTGAAGCAGAGGTTTGATGGGGGCAATTGTCTGAGTCAGAGGAGAAACATTTAAGGCTGAGAGTAAAACAGCTGACCTGTGACAGTCTAAACAGAATGAGAATCAGACAGTCCTTGCCGCAGCCATACATACCCCGAACAGGGATGCAGGTCTTCTGGAAGGCACAGCATGTGGGAGCTGGAGTTTAGGGATTGTGGAGCAATCCCAGGGCGAGGGCTGCTGTTGACTGTGGAGAAACAGATCCAGACGATGTGAGGGAGGAGATTGTGGTGGGACTGCCACGGGAGGAAAGCCAGGCAGCCATGGAAGCAAAGTGATACTGCAAAGTGAGTCACGCAAAGCGGGTGGAGCCATCACCATAGCCTCTCTCTCCTCACACACCAGCATTGGCAGCTGAACAATAGAGTCTGGCCCAGCAAAATGCCTGGCACACTGAACTGCAGAGTAGGGCCCCACCCAGGGTGCCCCTTTAAGTGCCTGATGTGCAGACCTACAGAGTAGGACCCCAGCCAGGGGGCCCGTCTATGTGCCTGATGCACCGAACAACAGAGAAGGACCCCAGGCAAGGGAGCCCGCTAAGTGCCTGAAGAGGTGGAGCAGCAGAGAAAGACCGACCAAAGAGGCCTTCTGATCACCAGCTACAAGAGGCTCGAAAAAAGACTCTGACAGGACTATGACTCCAGTGGTGGAGGCAGTCCATGGTGCTACAAACGTGGCGCCGCCAGGGTCCCTGCAAACCAAGCAGCTGCGCCACCTTCATGCTCAACTCTCACTGGGGCAGAGCTGCTATAGGCAAAAAAAATCTTGTGTCTATGCACACAGGGTCTCTTTGGTAGAGTCCGACTCTTTGCGACCCTGTAGACTGTGGCCTGCCAGGCTTCTCTGTCAGGGAGAGGGATTCTCCAGGCAAGAATACTGGAGCATATTGGCCAGTACTGGTTGCCATACCCTTCTAGAGACTATATTTCCTGCTGCCCTAGCTGCCAACTCCCCTGAGTACCTGGTGCTGCCAGAACCCCTGCGAGCCAAGCAGCTGCACCACCTCCACACCTGGCCCTCACAGGGGCAAACCCAAGTTCTCCAGGGCAGACTCAGGAGCAAATCCCAGTGGATGAACCACATGCAAAGGTGGAAATAAAACCACAACTGAAACCCAGGGGCAGTGTGCCTAAGAAAGAAGACCCCAAATCTTCCCACCAACTGTACAAGCTGAAGATTAAATCCACATGATCAACTAGGCAGCCTGTGTCTATGGAATGTATAAAACGTCATTGAGAGCTCCTACAAAAGAAAACGCACTAGTTCTGATAGCTGTGGATGTTGGAAGCAAGAACACAGAGGAGTAGGACCAGATTAGAATCTGAGCTGCCCCCTCAGCAGGTCCAGAGACCAGGACAGTGTTGGAGGGCATCCTAGGGAGGTAAGATAGACTGTGACTCCCATCAGGGGAAAGGAATCTGACGGCAGTGATTCAAGATAAACATTTATTATTCTTATGTTTTGTTTTGTTCTGTAGATTCTTTCACATTTTTTTCTTTTTCTCCTTTTCCCCTCTCTGTTGTAGGTGTTGATTTTATTGGCACCCAGTTCAGTTGCTCAATCAGGTCCAACTTTTTGTTACTGCAGCACGCCAGGCCTCCTTGTTCATCACCAACTCCCAGAGGTTACCCAAACACATGTCCATTGAGTCAGTGATGCCATCCAACCATCTCATCCTCTGTCGTCCCCTTCTCCTCCTGCCTTCAATCTTTCCCAGCATCAGGGTCTTTTCCAATGAGTCAGCTCTTGGCATCAGGTGGCCAAAGTATTGGAGCTTCAGCTTCAGCATCAGTCCTTCCAGTGAATATTCAGGACTGATTTCCTTTAGGATGCACTGGCTGAATCTCCTTGCTCTCCAAGGGACGCTCAAGAATCTTCTCCAACACCACAGTTCAAAAGCATCAGTTCTTCAGTGCTCAGCTTTCTTTATAGTCCCCTTTGAAGCGGGAGCACTGACTCCAAGACCCTAGATTACCAGAGAACTAACCCTAGGTTGTATCAAATAGTGAGAACTCACACAAAGGAAACCACTTGAATACAAGACCCGGCATCACCCAATCACCAGTAGCACCCTGAGCAGGAAAACTCATCTAAACAACAAACAAAACAAAAATACAAACTCAATCTTCAGCAGACAGGAGTACCACCTCACTCAGCCTTGCCCATCAGAGGAAAAACAAACAAAGAAACAAAGACTCAGCACAAATCCCACCCTATATGAGGCTTACACAAACCACTGGACCAAGCTTAGGAGGGCAGAAACTGAAAGGAAGAAAGATTTCAACCTTAAATCCTGGGAAAAGGAGACTTCAAACATAGTAAGTTAAAAAAAAAAAAAGAAAAGGAAGAGAAATACTACACAAATGAAGGAACAAACTAGAAACACAGAAGTCCAAATAAATGAAGAGGAAATAGGCATACTACCTGAAAAAGAATTCAGAATAATAATAGTAAAGATGATCAAAAACCTTGAAAACAAAATGGAGAAAATTTAAGACTCAATGAACAAAGACATAGAAGAACTAAAGAATAAACATACAGAGACAAATAACACAATTACTAAAATTAAAAAAAAATAATAAAATAAAATTAAAAATACTCTAGAAGGAATCAATAGCAAAATATCTGAAGCAGAAGAATGAATCAGTAAGCTGGAAGATAAAATGGTAGAAACAACTTCTGAAGAGCAGAATAAAGTAAAAAGAATGTAAAGAACTGAGGATAGTCTCAGAGACCACTGGACAATATTAGACACACCAACATTTGAGTTATAAGGGTCCCAGAAGAAGAAGAGAAAAAGAAAGGGTATGAGAAAATTTTTGAAGAGATTATAGTTGAAAATTTCCCCAGCATGGAAAAGGAAATAGCCAATCAAGTCTAAGAGGCAGAAAAAGTCCCATACAGGATAAACCTAAGGAGAAACAAGCCAACAAACATTCTAATCAAACTAACAAAGATTAAACATAAAGAAAGAATATTAAAAGCAGCCAGGGAGAAGCAACAAGTAACAAACAGGCAAAACCTCATTAGCTCAACAGCTGATCTTTTCAGCAGAAACTCTGCAGGCCAGAAGGGAATGGCAGGATATACTTAAAGTACTGAAAGGGAAAAACCTACAATTGAGATTATTGTACCCAGCGAGGATCTCATTCAAAATTAATGGAGAAATAAAAAGCTTTTCAGACAAGCAAATGTTAAGAGGATTCAATACCAGCAAATCATCTCTACAACAAATGTTAAAGGGACTTATATAGCCAAGAAATACAAAAGAAGAAAAAAGATCTACAAAATCAACCTCAAACAATTAAGAAAATGGCAGTAGGAACATATATATCAATAATTACTTTAAATGTAAATGGATTAAATGCTCCAATCAAAAGACTCAGACTGATTGAGTGGATAAACAAATAAGACCCATATATATGCTGTCTACATGAATCCCACTTTAGACCTCAAGACACATATAGACTAAAAGTGAGAGGATGGAAAAATATATTACATGCAAATGGGAAGCAAAAGAAAGCTAGAGTAGCAATCCTCATATCAGGAAAAATAGACCTTAAAGATTACAAGTGAAAAGGAAGGGCACTACATAATAATCAAGTGATCAGTCCAAGAGGAAGACATAACAATTGTAAATATCTATGCACCCAACATAGTAGTACCTCAATACATAAGACAAACATTAACAGACACAAAAGGAGAAATTGACAGTGGCACAATAATAGTAGGGGACTTTAACAGCCCACTCAAACCAATGGACAGATAATCAAAACAAAATTAATAAAGAAACACAAATTTTAAATGACACATTGGATGAGATTAGTCTCATTGATATCCTCAGGACAGTCCATCCAAATGCAGAAGAATAAACTTTCTTCTCAAGTGCACATGGAACATTCTCCAGGAGAGATCACATCTTGGGTCACAAATCAAATCTCAGTAAATTTAAGAAAATTGAAATTATGTCAAGCATCTACTCTGACCACAACACTGTAAGACTAGAAAACAAGAGAAAAAAATTGGAAACACAAACACATGGAGATTAAACAATATGTTTCTAAATAACTAACTGGTTACTGAAGAAATCAAAAGGGAAATCAAAATTTTCTAGAAGTAAGTGACAATGAAAACATAACTCAAAACCTATGGTACGCAACAAAAGCAGATCTAAAAGGTAAGTTTATAGCAATACAATCCTACTTCAGAAAACAAGAAAAACATTGAATAAACAACATAACTTTACACCTGAAACAATTGGAAAAGGAAGAACAAAAACACCCAATATTAGTAGAAGGAAAGAAATCATAAATATCTGAGCAGAAATAAGTGAAAAAAGAAATGAAAGAAACAGTAGTAAAGATTAATAAAACTAAAAGCTTGTTCTTTGAGAAGATAAAAAATATTGACAAGCCTTTAGGCAAGACTGATCAAGAAAAAATGAGAGAAGAATTGAATCCACAAAATGAGAAATGAAAAAGGAGAGGTTACAACAGATAATGCAGAAATACAAAGGATTATAAGAGACTATTATGAACAACTATATGGCAATAAAATGGATAACCTGGAAGAAATGAATAGATTCTCAGAAAAGTTCAATCTTCCAAGACTGAACGAGGAAGAAATAGAAATTATGACCAACCCAATCGCAAGCACTGAAATTGAAGCAGTGATCGAAAAATCTCCCCCAAAACAAAAGCCCAGGATGAGATGGCTTCACAGGAGAATTCTATCAACCATTGAGAGAAGAGTTAATGCATATCTTTCTAAAATTCTTTCAAAAAATTGCAGAGGAAGGAACACTTTCCAAACTCATTCTACAAGGCCACCACCACCCTGATACCAAAACCAGACAAAGTTTGGTGATGAACATAGACGCAAAATCCTCAGCAAAATTTTAGCAAACAGAATTCAGCAACACATTCAAAAGCTCATACACCATGATCATGTTGGGTTTGTTCCAGGAATGCAGGAATTCTTCAATTATATGCAAGTCAATCAATGTGATATCATATTAACAAATTGAAAGATGAAAACCACATGATAATCTCAATAGAGATAGAAAAAGCCTTTGACAAAACTCAGCACCCATTTATGATTAAAACTCTTCAAATGGGCATAGAAGGAACCTACCTCAACATAATAAAGGTCATATATGATACGTCTACAGCAAACATTATTCTCAATGGTGAAAAATTGAAAGCATTCCCTCTTAGATCAGGAACAAGAAAAGGGTGTCCACTTTCACCATTATTATTTAACATAGTTCTGGAAGTCCTAGCTACAGTAATCAGAGAAGAAAAAGAAATAAAAGGAATCCAAATTGGAAAAGAGGAAATAAAGCTCTCCCTGTTTGCAGATGACATGGTACTTTACATAGATACTCTTAAAGATAGTATCAGGAAATTACTAGAGCTAATCAGTGAATTTAGCAAAGTTGCAGAACACAAAATCAATACACAGAAATCACTTGCATTTCTATATACAAACAATGAAAAATCAGAAAGAGAAATTAAGGAATCAATCCCATTCACCATTGCAAAAATAATTAAATATCTAGGAACAAACTTACCTAAGGAGACAAAAGAACTATATGCAGAAAATTATAAGACACTAATGAAAGAAATCAAAGATGACATAAACAGATTGAGAGATATTCCATGTTCTTGGGTAAGAAGAATCAATATTGTGAAAATGACTATATTACCAAATGCAATATGCAGATTCAATGTGATCCCTATCAAATTACCAATGGCGTTTTTCACAGAACTAGAAGAAAAAAATTCACAATTCATATGGAAACACAAAAGACCCCAAATAGCCAAAACAATCCTGAGGAAGAAGAATGCAGCTGGAGGAATCAACCTTCCTGACTTCAGATTATACTATAAAGCTACATCTATCAAGACAGTATGGCACTGGCATAAAAACAAAAATACAGACCAATGGAACAAAAGAGAAATCCCAGAAATAAACCCATGCACCTATGGGTACCTCATTTTTGACAAAGGAGGCAAGAATATACAATGAGGCAAAAACAGACTCTTCAATAAATGCTGCTGGGAAAACTGGACAGCTAGAGGTAAAAGAATGAAATTAGAACACTTACTAACACCATACACAAAGATAAACTAAAAATGGATTGAATACCTAAATGTAAGACCAGAAACTATAAAACTCTTAGAGGAAAACATACAGAACACTTGATGACATAAATCAAAGCAAGATCCTCTATGACCCAGCTCCTAGAGTAACACAAATAAAAACAAAAGTTAACAAGTGGGACCTGATTAAACTTAAAAGCTTTTGCACAGCAAAGGAAACTATAGGCAAGGTGAAAAGACAACCCTCAGAATGGGAGAAAGGAATAGCAAATGAAACAACTAATGAAGGATTAATTTCCAAAATACACAAGCAGCTCATATAACTCAATGCCAGAAAAACAAACAACCCAATCAAAAAGTGGGAAAAAGACCTAAACAGGCATTTCTCCAAAGAAGACATACAGATGGCTAACAAACACACGAAAAGATACTCTTCATTAGAGAAATGGAAATTAAAAGTACAATGAGATATCACTTCACACCAATCACAATGGCCCTCATCAAAAAGTCTACAAAAAATTAATGCTGGGGAGGGTGTGGAGAAAAGGGAATGCTCTTTCACTGTTGATGGGAATGTAAACTGATACAGCCACTATGGAAGATGGTATGGAGATTCCTTAAAAAAATAGGAATAAAAGCATCACATGACCCAGGAATCTTACTCCTGGGAATATATCTGAAGAAACCAAAATTGAAAAAGTCACACGCATCCCATTGTTCATTGCAGCACCATTTACAATAGCTAGAACATGGAAGCAACCTAGATGTCCATTGACAGGTGAATGGATAAAGAAGCAGTGGTGCATATACACAATGGAATATTATTCAGCCATAAAAAGGAATGCATTCAAGTCAGTTTCACTGAGGCAGATGAACCTGGAACCTATCATACAGAGTGAAGTAAATCAGAAGGAGAAAGATAAATATCATATTCTAACATGTATATATGGAGTCTAGAACAATGGTACTGAAGAATTCATTTACAGGGCAGCAGTGGAGAAATGGACATAGAGAATAGACTTGTGGACATGGGGAAAGGGGAGGAGAGGGTGAGATGTATGGAAAGAGTAACATGGAAACTTACATTCCATATGTAAACTAGATGGTCAATGGAAATTTGCTATATGGCTCAGGAGACTCAAACAGGGGCTCTGTATCAATCTGGAGGAGTGGGATGGGGATTGGGATATATCCTCTCAAAAGTGAGAGGATATATGTATACCTATGCCTGATTCATGTTGAGGTTTGACAGAAAGCAGAAAAATTCTTTAAAGCAATTATCCTTCAATAAAAAAATGAATTAAAAAAAAAAGCAGAGATACTACTTTGCTGACAAAGGTCTGTCTAGTCAAAGCTATGGTTTTTCCAATAGTCATGTATGGATGTTAGAGTTGGACTATAAAGAAAGCTAATTGCTGAAGAATTGGTGCTTTTCAACTGTGGTGTTGGAGAAGACTCTTGAGAGTCCCTTGGACTGCAAGGAGATCCAACCAGTCCATCCTAAAGGAAATCAGTCCTGAATATTCATTGGAAGGCTTGTTGCTGAAGCTGAAACTCCAATATTTGGCCACCTGATGCAAATTTGAAAAGACCCTGATGCTGGAAAAGATTGAGGGCAGGAGGAGAAGGGGATGACAGAGGATGAGATGGTTGGATGGCATCACTCATTTGATGGGCATGAGTTTGAGCAGTCTCCAGGAGCTGGTGATAGACAGGGAAGCCTGGTGTGCTGCAGTCCATGGGGTCACAAACAGACACGACTGAGCGACTGAACTGAATTGAAGTGAACTGAATACAGTATTGAACTTCAAAGCAAATATAAAATTCCATTTAAGAGTGGCTGAGTTTCAAAGTTTTGCAGTTTGGAAATATTTATTCACTACCTGAAATAGTCATCATTATTATTTAAATATTTTGTTTAATATTAAATTGAAAAATGAATCTTTAAATTATGCTCTTCTAGATATTCTCGATTAAATGTGTGTAGTTTAAAATTATCACCATACCCCACCCAGTAAAACTGCAGTGTTTCTAGAAGGTTATTCACACAACATCTAGTTGAACTTGCCTAAGATTTTTCTGAGCATATGGCAAAGAGCCGGGAGCTAACACTTTCTGTTACTTATACTCTCTGGATTTTTCTGGTTGATATATTTCTGGAACTTTAATATTACTCAAAATAAAGTAGAGAAAACAGCACAAGGAATTTGATTATTTCTGACTGGTGCTTAATCCCCACTGTTGCTGGAAATCTGGCAATTGTAACATAGCAACAGAATCTGATGGCTTTGAATTTTAAGTTATTTTATAACTTAGAGGTGGATGTTTCAGTTTCTGTTCTGCTAATAACTGGGTGCCTATAATTATCACATTGTCCTGGTTTTTTAATGTGCAAAATTGGGTTATAATGTTGACCTTTCCTCTATGTTTCTCTTTTTCAGAGTATTACTGTTTTCCAATTTTTTTATAATGGAGTATCACAATGCATATAATGTATCTGGATAAAATAAAAATATATAACTAAGAAAATCACCACAAAGAGAATATTGAAATGAGAGAAATAAAATGAAACTGGGAGTAGTAAAATGTTTGCCAAGAGATACTGGGTGCTTGTGGATATGGGCCATAATTTTGACCCTGAGTTCGCTAGCAGCCAACAAAAAAGAAATGGTTTACGTAATTGAGAGGGTCAATAAGATAAAACTGACCATATCAATAGCTATACCAAAAAATAAAAAAAACAGTTGCACCAGAAGCACTATGCTCCCAGTAACTTCACCACAGTAGATGCATTAACACTTTCATAGGGCAATGTCTTATACCATTCTTCAAAATAGACCAATGAGAGCACACCAAAGTGTAATTTTGTGTGATCAGTCTAGATAGGACTGGAACACTATAATTCAGGCACCAGCTTTCTGATGGAAACACCTAGAGAGACATGGTAGGATACACAACTTTTACGCAGTCTTTAATCAACCATGTTTCTTTCAAATGAGTCTTTGTTAAGAACTGGATTGCCTTTACCGCACACTGCCAGTTACATTTCAAGTTTATTGCCAGTTAAGTTTCAGTGGAGCTGGCAAGGAGAAATGACGTTCTCTTGTTCAAGTTGAGTTCAGCGAGGACTGTGCCAGAACAGAGAGCCACCCTACCTATACATGCACATGGGCTGCGGAGTCATCTGTGGGCAGGACCAGGACTCTCCTCATGACCGTGAATGGAATGATGTTGTTTAACAGGATAGAAAAAAAAATTAAAGTGAAATCATAAGTGAAGAAACAGACATTTAAACAGAAAAAGTCTAAAACAAAAAAAGTAGAAATAAGGTTTAATTTTAAGGTAAAAATGTTTATAAAGACAAATATAATTTTTAAAATATGAAAAAAGCAATTAAATTAAGAAAGTGAAAGCTGAAAATAAATAGATGTCAAAGAAGCTAGGTCTAAACAGTAAAAAGAGGTTATTAAGACTAAAAGTGGTTTTTAAGACTACAAAAGGAAGTTAAATTACATTTATTAAAGATGCAGGATTAAGTTTTTAAGTTAAAAAATAAGAAGCAGAAAATCTAAAGTACAAAAAAAGATTAGAATAAAAATCAGGAGTAAAGCTCATACAAGTTATTAATAGTAAGCTTTAAGCTAATATTGAGATGATGAACCAAAGAAGTCATTTTTAGTTCAGGCAGAAAACTCAGCCACGCTGTAGGCAGGCTGGCAGGAAGAGTCCTTTGATAGGAGAGATGCTTGGTTGGAGGTAACCTCCCAAGTTAAGTCATTGCAAGGTGTGTCCTTCCTGAAAGTGCAGAGTTATGCAAATTCTTTAGACTATATTTTTAGTATAGAGCCTTACTCTTGTTAGAAACATTCAGAATTATGAACAAAACTGTGATAAACATTTGTGTATCTACATCTTTAACATACATTTTTACATTTTAGGAAAAGTACTGAAAGTTTAGTTGGTTAAAGTATGTACACATTTAAAAATTTTTTTAATGATACATAGTGTCAATTTTTCCTCCTGTGGCTGATCGCAATTTAGATAAATTAGCAGTGCATAAAACATTGATTTCACTCCCCCCTTGGCTAACCCTGGTAATATACACTGTTTTCTTCGGTAATCTGATAGTTGAAAAATACCTTGTTTAAATGGTATTTCTTTGTTATTGGGATTGAGTCAATTCTCATGAAAGGAAAATTTATTTATTCAGAACTTTTCCTTCATCTTTCCTCTGTCTGCTAATCTTGACATAAATATTAGAAAGCTTCTTGCAAGGTAGATAACTTAAATGGCAAATAACTTTGGAATAGTCAATACATACAAAACATGTTTGTTCATATTCCTCTTGCTAAATAGGACTTTCCTAAACTTCCTGATCTCAAATCTGGCTTGATTCCTAATAAAATTAAAATAATGATTAATTAGGTCAATAGTTGTTTGAATTCCCAATGTTAGTTGGTAACATAAAACACATTGACTCTCATGAGTGTCTAGCTAGTTTAATTATAATGAAAAATGAGGGATTTCTCTGGTGGTCCAGTGGCTAAAACTCTCTGTTTCCAATGCAGGGGGCCCAAGTTTGACAGACAGTAAACAATCTTCCTGCAATGCAGGCGACCTAGGTTCGATCCCTGGGTCAGGAAGACCCCCCAGAGAAGGGAATGGCAACCACTCCAGTATTCTTGCTGGGAGGATTCCATGGACTGAGGAACCTGGTGGACTATAGTTCATGGGGTTGCAAAGAGCTGGACGTGACTGAGCAATTAACACCTTCCCTTTCTTCATTTTCACAGGGAACTAGATACCACGTGTTGTGACCAAGAGTTCACATGCCATAACTAAAACAGATCCTATGTGCTGCAAGGAGGATCAAGATCAGATCCCTGTGCTGCAACCAGGACCTGGTGCAGCTAAATAAATAAAATAAATAAAATATTAAACAAAGAGAGAAGCTACAAATTAAAATCAAACTGCTCTATTGAACGACCAAGAATAGTTGTTTTCATAATAACTGAGCTGTATTATCAATTGTGGGGTCTTTTGGTATTATCAGAACTTAAAAAGTAAAACAAAGTGACAAAATTAATATGATATTTAAATTGTAAATAATATATCATGCAATTCAAATTTTATTTTCTGAATATAATTTATGAACCTACACATTTATATTCTTGTCTACTGCAGATTGAGTTTTCTTTGTTTGGCTTTTGAAATGTTTTCTTGCCACCCATTTAGAGGATATTGACTATTCAGAAGATAGGGGCAATAGCTTCTATAGTTTAAGATCAGTGAATGAGAAAATATTTAAAAGATTTACATCCCTACAAAAACAGTTCCAATATTGAAAAAGGAAGACAGATGTTCTTACATTTTAAAATTAGATTTCAGACTGCAACACATAGAACTACAGGAAAAGCTTTAAATTTCTTAGAGAAAATAGTAATTACAGAACAGTCAAAGTTTCTAAGAGGCTGATATGCTTGTGGCAATTGTTCAAAATGCATGAAATTGTTTGAAAGCCCTAAAAAATTTCAAGATTAAAATTTCATTAGATACTATTTTAGGGTTTTTCTCCTGTGCTTTTAACAGAGTTTGTTAAGAATAACTTTCAGAAAGCAAAGAGTCATTACAGTGTAAATCTAAGGCTTTAATTTTAGAAAAAATGTTTGACTAGTCAAGCGTAAAAAACACTCCTAGCATCAAATGCCTGAAATAATTAGTTAAGTGTTGAAAAAAAATGTTTTAAAAGTCATTGCTAATGTGGTAGTAAATGAAGAAAAACCATCAGAGAGCAGAAGTATCAAGAAAGCACAAATTCAGAGCAATAGATGAGCATTGGAGTCACTGTTTGTCTGGAGAGAACCCTCCAATTGTCAGCAGCCCTGGGCCTGGATATTAAAGTCCCAGGCACCCAGTGGGGCTGGAGGCAAAGCATGGGTGTAAGTGTCATAGAAGGCTGGGGCAGAGATAACCTCAAAAATCTGAGACCCCACTTCCCAGAGGACAACACCCTTAGTGACTGAACTTGAGGAGAAATCCCACTTCAGAGGAAGATGTTGAGAGTATTTGCCAGTCCAGCCTCCGTATTGTGATTTTTACTATTTGATGATACTTTACTATTTTGGGGCCTTGCTTATCTGGGAGAGACTGCCCTGCCCGGGGCTACCTAATTCCTAGAGTCAGCAAAGAGCTACCTGAGAGCATGCCTTTCATATGCAAACCAAATGATCCTGAGTCCATACCCTCAGCCACCTCCTTTATGTAACTCTCACCCACCAGGCTAAGATTCCTTTTGCCCTAAATCACCCCAAGACCATGGATAGTCATACTACTGTGTGACTTAAAATCCAAGCCAATAATTAAGTCAAAGTGATTCTGGACTGGTAGTGAGCCCAAGAGCCCAGCAAAAGAACAATGCAAATATTCTATGGGGAAAAACTTACATTTTTTCAAACATTTCTCTGAGTTCCAAAGATCATTTCCTAATAAAATGTCATTCATAACATGAACAAATAAGCCATAAGCAAGGTTAGCAGAAACAGAATGTTATGAACCATACTCGCAAAGCCTGCAGATATTGAGATTTCAGGGGAGCGTGTAATTTCCTTGGTTCTGTCTCGCCACAGCAAAGATTTGAAATGGTGGATCAGTGTTACAACTCGGTTACGGCTCAGTTTTATTTGGCAAGCAAAGGATAGTACAGCCTCGAGGCGTGAGGGCAGGCTGACCCCAAAGGAGAGGCCTCAATCCATCTTGGCTTCCCCTTTTTATACGTTTGTTTCCTCCCCCATTTGAGCCTGCCCTGTGCAAACTGGGCTAGCCAAGAAGGGGATGTGTTTGTTTCACCTGAAATTCTCACTCCAGTCCGTGGATTTTCTTTTGTTCCATTTTTGCAGGCTTTTCTCCTTCTTTGTGTTACAGCCACCACCACTTTGGACTCTTTTCTCCTGTTCTAACTACCTGACAGTAAAAATCTGAAAAATATAAATAAATGAGTGTTTTTTAATTCCTTAAAGAAAAAGAATGAATCAAAAATATAGACAAAGACAAAATCATTGTCGATAAAGAACCAAACAGAAGCTCCAAAAATTAAAATATAAAACTAGATTTAAAAACCTGATTGATGGGTAAAATACTACACTACACAGTTGAAAAAGGAATCACTAAATGACACAAAGACATTACCCAGGGTGCAGCAAAGAAAGAGAAGGAAGTGAAAATATGTTTAAGAGAGGAAAGAGAGAAGAGTTCCCACATGCTCCTAATGATAGTTTCAGAATAATAAAATATAAAGATGGTGTAAAGAAACTATTTGAAGAGATAATTACCATTTCAGATACACCAATATCAAATTCAGGAAAACCAATGAATCCCAAAGAGGTAAATAAAGTCGAGAGAAGTTTGCTTCATTAGCTCTTGTGGTTGGGGATTCTATCCTAGTCTGTACTTCTCTTAGGGAGTGCTGGTAAAATAACTCTGGGTTTAACCTACACCCCAGTAATTGTGGGAAACAGGGGAGTACAGGCTATGTCCCCTTGCGGTTGTCTCTCTTCATCTTGTCACTTGCTCTTCTCTTCTCTTATCAGTTTTAAGTCAAGAAAACCAAGTACCCTGCTGGTTCAGGAGCTTAGAAAATTTCACAAGGTGGATGATTGTGGTGGAGTCACAGTGAACTAATTCTCACAGCCACACAGTATTATGAGAGACAGTGCAGGGAGAGCTCGCAAAGGAGCACCTCTCTGAGAAACGCCGAGTATATATTTATTGAGTCTCTCTCTTGGACAAGGGAGTCATATAGTTAGGCTTTGAAGATAAGGAAGTTTGTTCTGCACACAGAACACCTGTTGAGGCTGATGTATCAGTCAAGATATCTGTCTTAAGGGCATGAGAAAGAACACGTAAGGAAAGGGTAAGACAGAACAGTCTCCAGAAAACAGGGCCTTGAGAAAATAACAACATTTATATTCCCACAGCCATAATTTAGTGGGAAGAGTAAAGGTTCTGGCATCCTCAACATTGTAGGATGAGATTCCTCACCGACTGGAGGAGTACGGAAAACTGCTTCATCACCTCTGATTCCTTTAAAAGATGACTTCTAGCCTTCCTTCTTTTTATATAGTGCAGAGGAAGTAGGGAGGTGGAGGGTTGGGATGCTGGATGGTTCCAACTGAGCTGAAATAGTGCATCTCAGCCATCCTCTCGTCAAAGTGGTTGGCTCTGCAGCTGATAGTATTTTGATTTTAGAATCTGATATTACTTGACATAGTGTGGGTTTGGACATTTATTCTGGGAAGATATACGTGCCTCACTTGGCATTATACTAGGAACCCTAAGGTATTAATTCTGGGGCAGTAATAAAGTTTTCCAGTGGTAGTTTATCAACACTATGTTATAACATCATAGCTTATCATCATTGACAAACATTGTCTTTTCCATGAATCTGATTGTAAACATCATTGACAATCATTTAGTTCTCTGTACTGTATTAAAAATTAACATTTGTAGTAAAACAATACACATTTTCAAATATGAACAACAGTAGTTGCTGATAACTTCAAACTATAAATGATATTAGAAATACACAGTGAAGGTAAAGTCTGTATAGGTAAATATAGATAAGAAAGCTGTGTGGTTTGCTGAATTGTTCAGAATGAATAGTATATAAAGTTACTCAACCTGAGAAAATTTTAGGGTGCTAATTTCCTTTATAAATTCAATTTCATTCGTCCAAGAGACTTATTCTGAGTCCTAAACTATGTAACACTTGGAAAAAAAATTCATTTTCAATTCTTGTTTCTATTCCCTCTATTTTTAATCAAATTAGTATAGTATGCAATAGTAAAAAATTTGGCTATGTAAAACATTTTAATCTAGTCTCTACAAATTAGTATAAGAAAAAGGTAAGTTCTTTCTACTTAGAATATTCAGCCAAGGTATAATTAAATAAAAAGTTGATTCAAGACCTTGCCTTCTCATCTGATGGTCAAAGATCAATTGAGTTTGTTTTTATTTAATATTTATTTATTCATAAATTCTTAATGATTTTATACTAACTGTTATTTTCAGACTTTGGGCCTTCAAGAAAAACTCAAATCCCTGCCACATATCATCTCTTTCAAAGCCATTATACTTCTTCAGGGAGAAAAAAATATTAAGAAATCCTAACTCAAAGGTGTGACAATAGTCTCACCCATTGATAAGCTTCTCAGTAATTAAAAAGCAAAGAATAGGTATGATGAATGAAGCTTGATTTTGATATGATGCTCAGTATATATCTATGAAAGAATTTAGCTCATTTGTAGTTGATATAATTAGGAAAAATGACAGCTCTTGGAAACATAGCTAAGCTGACTCTTGCCTTCTGATGCAACATTAAGCTCTCTAAGGAGACTTGATCACACACATCTGCATTGTATGAATGACTGCTGGCTAAGTGAAATTTGGCAATGACTGGTCTTTCCCTATCATTTCCATATTCAGTTAAAATAAAGAACAATATTTTTCATAAATCCACAAAGCCACACTCTAAGAAAAAAGAAATATTTTTTTAAAATTTCATTCCATGGAAGAAATATATCTTTAGGATATACTATCAGAACTTCATTTTGGAAATGTCTTCTAATTATTCAAAACAAACATATATGAAATGGTTCCCTCATTTACTGATTTTTTATAGTAAATAACTGGCTAAGATGCATAAGAAAAAAATAGGTCCTCTGACCTCTTTCCCAAGCAAGAAAAGAACTAACTTTAAAATTCCTTAAGATGCATTCTTCAGCCTTGAATATATTAGAGGAAAGGACAAGACATTTTATTGATAAGAACTATTGTTTCTGATTGTCTCTGGTTTTTGAGAAAATTCTACTGCTACATATGATTTGTTTCAACATGCTAAGAAAAACACTGTTATAAAGTTTCACTTTTGTAACCTATGTTTGCCCTTTTAACATTTTCATAATTTTGAATAAGCTAAAATATTATGCTTCACTATGTTATTTGTGAACATACTTTTTAATATTCAGTATGTGTTAAGGAAGCACACAGACACTTCTTGGGTCCTCTGGTGTCACTTCTTGCCTCTTGTAGTCACATGGAATAGTCTAATGTATGATTTAATGTCAATATTACGGTTTCTGATATTATTTGTCTCTAAATGTAATCCAGAACTTCCTGAAACATAGATGATTCTACCTTTTAGGACTGGAAAAATAAGAATAGGCTTGACATATCTTAAATGTTATCAAACACTAAGATCAGTTCAGTCAGTTCAGTCGCTCAGTCGTGTCCGACTCTTTGTGACCCCATGGACTGCAGCACTCCAGGCTTCCCTGTCCATCACCAACTCCTGAAGCTTGCTCAAACTCATGTCCATCAAACCAAACTGATCACATGGATCACAGCCTTGTCCAACTCAATGAAAGTACGAGCCATTCTGTGTAGGGCCACCCAAGATGGATAGGTCATGGTCGAGAGTTCTTACAATACGTGGTCCACTGGAGAAGGGAATGGCAAACCACTTTTTTATTCTTGCCTTGAGAACCCCATGAAGAATAGGAAACACTAAGATGCTTTCAGAAATATCTGAGGTAGTATGGGAAAAGACAAGAGGTTAGTTTGTGACAGGGCTTCCAGGGGCCAGGATATCAGTTTTAACATCAAAAGGGAAAAATGATTACAGTTGATTTGAGCATGTTAAGCAAGTTAAAGGAGATATGATTCTGTGATGAAATAAAAACAGCACAAGTTAAAAAGTGGTTGTAATGCTTATACATGGTTCCACTGCTGGTACAAAAATGCAATGTATTAACCTCGATTCCTTGAAACATACACTGAAGATTTGACTAACTATAGGCTTTTAAAATACAAAAGTTGATCCCTCTTTATTTTTTAATGCAGATAAAAATTTTGAGACAGACATATACAAAAGATGGGAAAACTACTATGGTTTCAAGATGGGGAAATGCATTCAAACTAGTCAATAAAAATAAAATATCAGCAAATCAAAAGAAAAGAGTATAGATCGAAAAATTGTGTAAAAAACAGGAAAAACAATGAGGAAACTACAGAATGCTTGCATTTTAATAGACCAAAAGTGAGGCCAACCTAGAATACAGAGGGAATTTCTCCAGGTAGCGTAGGTTTTAACGAGACAAATTGTACTTTTAGGTTGCCCTGGCAACAGGCGTGTCTTCTTAGGCGAAGACATTATAATGAGAAAACCACACGAACATGAAGTAAATTACAAATAGAGGTGGCCCTATCTTTCTTGGAGATAGGTTTGGAAATGAGTTTGGAATGAGTGTACGCCATTAACTAAAGATGAAGTCATGAGTCTGAAGATTTATGATATCCCAGAGAGAGAAGTTGTATGCTCACAAGTTTCTGAGTATGGCACAAACCTCTTGTTCTTTCTTCTAGGGATTTCAGTTGAAGTCAAGGAAAATAAATAATGTACACACATACTCACTTCATTAGAATCACTACTGGAAAGGAAACTTGGACTGGGAAGCTATGGGAGGTCATTTTTTCTGGTTGTCTGTGTAAGGTGGTTTTGGACCAAAACTACTGTAGCTGTGTGGGCTCTGGGGGGCCCTCCTGGCTCTGACTAACACACCAGGTCTGGATATACCCCTCACATGTCATGTGTCACTTCTGTTGGATTTATTTTAATAACGGGAACACAGTGTTTCTTGAGTCTGCCACGTTGTACTGACAGCAGCACGAATTGCTAGAAAGTTCTTGCTTCTACTGAGCCAAAATTTTCTTGTCGATTATTTCAGTCTGTTAGTCCTATGTATGCAGTTTTAAAAACATTTTAATGAGTTTAAACTGTCTCTCACAATATGTTTAACAATGATATGCCTCCTAGTAACGCTTTTTCTGTTAGTAACCCTAATGAATAAGAATGCCTACCCTGTCCAAATGGTCTAAGAGAACACAGCTTTCCTACAGATTTCTCATGTTTCTTATCTCTCAAAAAAATAAAATTAAATTACCTGGATCTGAGTAATAAAATTTCTGTTTTTTCTCTGTAGAGGATATATATATCAGTAATGTGAAGCTTCCAGATAACTACTTTTCTTCTACTTATGTATCAGGATTGGGTTTCTGATTCAGAGAAAGGCACTAAAATACATAAAGTGAAGTTATTAGTGTTTTTTATGAAATAGGCATTTCTTTTCTTTTCACACACAATTATAGAAAGTTCATTTAGTAACACTGGTTAAATTTTTGATTCCTGGAGAATTTCTAAGATGACATATATTGTGAATGTGAGAACTAGGTGAAGGGTTTTAGCGTGGCAAATTCAATTGTATTGCTCATTATTTATATTCTTCAAGATTTACTCAAATCTTGAAGGATACATCAAACTTTTAAAGAGAGATATTAAATAATAATAGAATATCAGTAGTACATATGTAAGGATACATAGGATACATAGGATACATAGGATAAAACACTTGAACAATAGCTGAAATCTATTTGTTCAAGTTTCTTCACTTCTTGAAGTGAAGATAATAGACTCTAGAAGTCAGATATCAGAAATTTATATCTTGCATGGGAATAATACACAATTTTTTTTAGTGTAAGAGAAAAGACAAGTAATGATAAGGAAAATTTTCAAGGATTTACTTGGCAGTATTTCATGAGCATGGACAACATCAAAAGCAACTAACGAAATGGTTCAGCTCAGTGACTGCAGCTTAAAAAGACATTTTAAAGACAAATGTCAAAAGAGAAAGATGATATAAAGAGCAAATAAATTATGAAGCAAAGTAGTATGAATTATAAGGAAATTAGAATATTTCCATATTGACAAAAAATCCAACATTTATTTAGAATTTTAAAAGAAACAAAATAATTCGTGGTAGAAAAAATATTCAAATGATGTTTAGAGGGAAAAGGAGGACTACAATGCATTAATAATATGAAATTTATTGAAACTATAACTTCATTTTTAATAGGAAGGGTCAGGTGAAATTTAGAGGTAGGATTAGGTAACTTATGAAATAGTTACAGTTTCTTTAAAATTGTTAGTCATAATTTAGACTATGTTAATTGTTTAAATTGTGTTAGTCACAATTTAGAATAATTCAAAATATATTCTACTGAAATTATCCTTTAACACAATCTGTTAGGTAACTGACAAATGTATCAGTTCTGAAAGTGAATAGGAGATAATTTAATAAACTACTTAATGATGGAAAGAATTAATGCAATTTAATAGAAAAATGGTAATTCATCTTTTTGTTCATAACTATTTAAATCTTACATTATTACTTACAAAACTGAACATAAATATAAAAATATTGGCAATTTAGGCAGTAGAAATAATACAAATGTTTAACAATTCATAATCTATAAAGCAGAGACTTGCTTATTGTTTTATTATGCAGGGTAATAATGTGAACCCACTTAAAATTGGTTATAATTTTATATAACTGTCAGTATATGCCCTTTCCACGAGGAAATACAAGACAAATTTTTTGAGCTGCAAACACATTTCCTCATTTAATGGCCAGTAATAGCTGTAATTAGTTCTGGGACCATAATTCAAGCAAACATTATATGATTATAATTAAATATATAAATACACACACAAAAATAGTTGTGAATCTGGTACTAGTAAATAAAGTTATCCTTGTTGAAATATTATGACTACCTTGACTGTAGGTAAAGATACGAATTTCAATCAGTAGTCTTGTTCACTCTCAGATTAGGTTGGAACATAAATGGCAATTTGAAATAGACTATCCTAAACATGAAAGTTTGCTCAAAGACTTTTTTTAAAGATAGATGTTCAGAACTAACAGGAGTTAACATTAAATTTTAACAAGTGGGTTTGTTTAGTTTTTTAGAGATATTAAATATATTATCTTTATTGAAAGATGGGGAAGGTTAGAAAAGTATGAGAAAGAGCAGAGCCAAAGGGGAGTAGGAGATAGACAAATAGGCAGAAGAAAACAGGCAGCGGTAGAGTGGGGCAAGGCAGAGAAACAAAAGGCTAGGCACTGCAGAGATAATATGGAGAGATCTGAGGAGTATTCTAGTTTTCTCAGTGCATCATACAATTAGAAAGTTATATATGCATGTCTGCATGCCTTTTTATTTCAGTTTATATTTATTAGCAATTTTGGTCAGAATTGAATTTTAATCATGATGATTAGACATGGATCAATTGTGAGTGAAATTAAATTAAATACAGATTTAATTGTAGTTACCATTCACTATAAAGTAAAGAATCTGCCAGCAATGTGGGAGACCCGGGATCAGTCCCTGATTTGGCAAGATCCTCTGAAGAAGGAAAGGGCTACCCACTCCAGTATCCTTGCCTGGAGAATTCCATGGACAGAGGAGCCTGGTGGGCTACAGTCCATGGGGTTGCAAAGAGTTGGACAAGACTGAGTGACTAACACTTTCACATTCAATAAATTATTCCCATTGAATAATTTCCTTTTCCAGGAGGGGATCCTCCTGACCCAGGGATCGAACCTAGGTCTCTTGCATTGCAGGCAGATTCTTTACCATCTGAGGCACCAGGAAAGCCCCAGTTTTAAAGGATTTGACTCAAATAACTAAAAATTAGCTACACAATGTTTCAACTAGTTGAAGGAAGCCTGTTGGCATGACACTCGGTGGCAGCCCTCTATAGTATGTAACAGCTAAGATGATTATTTAGGCTCCACTAATTTCCATGTGTTGTTTAACGACGTAGATAGATGATTAAAATAGCAAGTGATTATATTGGGCCTTTTTTTGTGTGTGTTCAATAGTAAGTAAATATTACAGTGTTCAAAATGCTTTGCTAGGTACGTATTGGTTTGATAACTAATATGGGGTAAATATCCGGGAGTGGAGTTGCTTCATCATAGGGTAAGTGCATAGTAGACACTCCTACTGTCAACCAAAAGAAAATAATGCAAGAAGCTGCAGATGAGGAAAGGGTTTATTTGGGGTCTTAACCAAATTGTATATAATCCCCTACGTCCCCATCTTTTTTTTTTTTTTTTTTTT